>VWZT01010886.1:235535-382808 GCA_013397055.1 Pachycephala philippinensis | reverse complement strand
CTTGGGTGGCGAGAACAAAGGGCCCCCGGCGGGAGCGGGCAGGAGCTCCGCCGCTGCTCCCGGGGTGCCAGCTCCCCAAACCGAGATGGGGGTGGTGGGGGTGGGAGTGCTCATCCCGTTCTCCCCCCGTTCGCCCTCCCGGGGGAGTGCGGCTGCAGTCTCCGCGGGGCCAGCTCCTGCCCCGCAGCCGCCTCCGCAACCTGTTGTGCCGCCTGCCTGGTCGGGGGTGCCGTGGGGCGGGCAGCGCTCCCCCGCGGGACACCCCGGGGGGCGGGCGGGGAGCGGGGAGCGGCGCGGGGGGGGGGCAGGCAGCCCGGGGGGAGCGGGANCCCGGGGCGAGCGGGAGCTGGGGCTGGAGGCGAAGGCAGTGGGCGGGTGCGTTTGCCTTCGCGGTGGTTTCTGCACCCACAAACTGTTTAAGACCCAACTTCAAGCAGTTCAAATAGCTGACGTAAATTAAATTCAATGAAAGAAAGTGTTTCCGCGCTGTTAAAGGTCTGTTCCCGCGAACCTCTTGTGTGGGAAAGATGTGGTCTGTTTCCAGGAGACTGACTGGGGCAGCTGTTTTAAAGCGTTTTGGAGTTTTGTGTTTATTTCATATGTAACCAAATGAAGCCGTATTGTCAGTATCAAATACAATATTCTCTTGTCAAGTTTAGAACTGAGCTGTAAAAAGTGATTTGGGCTGACGATAACTGGATAATCAAAGCTTCAGTTGAATATTTGTTGGTTTAGAGATCTCTGAAGGCAGCTAACTTGTGCAGGGACAGTGAGCAAATAGAGTTTCCTTATGCTGCTTCTGTAACCACCTTTGTTCATTTTTCAAGGTAAATGCTAGGGAAATGGCAAATTTAATTTAAGATTACCAAGGTCCTGTGCTGCAAATGACTTACCTTCGTGTCTGGTTACTGGGTGATTATTCCAAGACTGCCAGTTTGGCTTTCAAAACAGATTTTTAAATAAAGTCCATTGCATTCATTATGATAATGCAGGAAATGCGTGGCTCACGAGGTTGGTTTTATGGAAGGAACAAGTGTACTTTAATCCTGATTTTATTATTTCTGCTGTGGTGGTTTGCTGTGAGACTGAGGACGTAGGAGTAATAGATATCCATACTGTGAAGCGCATGATCAGCAATCTGAACTTCGAAAGCAAAGAGTAAAATCTGTGTGGCAAAGCAGCCAGTTTGTGATCTGAATGTGTGGTGGGTGACAGTGTTGAATTATTTAAGTTCTCAGTTTCTGCCTTTAACCAACCATCTTAAGGTGCAAGTTTCTTAGCCTACATCTAGCTGTTGAAATAGGATGCAACATGACCACATATGTGAAGGGGTTAAAACAGCTTATGGCCAAAAAGTTAATGCATAACTTCAGCTGAAGAGATTTTTATGTTCAGTTTAGTTACATATATTGCCATCAGCCCTTTCCTTTGCATGTGTGTCCATGAATATGTCTTGGTTGCATACTGGTTGAGGCCCATTAGCAAAATAGTAGAAGCCACAGACATTTTATTCTCATTCATGTTGCCAGTGAAAACGTCAGTTTCTGGAAAATCAAAATAGAAGCCGTCCTATATTGTATATTGATTGTGGGTTGAGAGGTATGCAGGTATTTTTAATTTTATTTTTTTAAACTAAGTCTTGCTTTTGGTAATGTGAGATAAATGTCATTGGCAAAAGCAGGGAAGACAGTCAAAGCTTGTGATTATAAAGAGAAAGATCTAAGCTTGTGGGTAAAGGAGAAGAAATGTTTTCCTCTTTGTGTCCACATAATGCAGGGCTGTGGGAAGATATGCTTAATGAAGATGATTATTGCTGTGGCTTTCCATAAATCCACTTGTAATGGAGGCTTTGTACAGTTACTTCTGAATCTGTACATTTAAAAACTGCAAATAGCGATAATGGAGTTGGCTAATAGCAGACTGTCAAGTAAGTGCAATCCTTGTGATAATGTTCAGCCATAGATCTCCATTTAAGCATTACTTTTAAGCAGAAAATGTTTCTTGTAGGTCATAGTATATGCAGTTGGGAGGAAAAAAACCCCGAGTTGTTGCTGCCCATTCTTGAATCTTAACCAGGTGACTCTAATTGGGCAAAGGGTGCTTTTTCTCTCTCCAGCTTTTTATCAGATAGCAGGAGATGTACAATTCAGTAGATCCATTTGATGTGACTTTGGATAGTGGGAAGGAATACTAATCATAACCAGCTTTAAGAGACTGACTGAAGAAGTTTACCTGAACAGTAAACCTGTGGCTGTGTGCAAATTAAAATTGGGACTTGTGCCTGTTGAAGAATTGCAAACTCCTGTGAAGCACTGGAGTGAGCTGGATGCCACCACATGATAGTCTTGAGTCTGAGCTGATCTTGTTAGTAGTATTTATCAGGATAAATCTTTCTGTTTCAGTGTTTTTTTAGTGCTTCTTAGAAGCCAGGGTTGAGAGTTAGATTACTCATGTCTGTTTTGCAACTTAAAAGGTGAAGTTAAGACAGTAGGGAAAATTTTTTATGTGCTATCTTGCCCCAGTACAGAAGGATGTAAAATTACCTATTATTTTTGAGGAAAGCACTTGTAGTAGCTACTGGCTGTTTTATATAGTGTTCTGAATGAATGCAGTTTTAACTTATGTAGCTAAGATACAGCTTTTGAAGGAAACTGACAGGAGAGTTGCCTATGTTTATGTTTGGAGTAATTCATTGAGAAATATTGGTGACGCTCTCCATCACTGCTTGCTCTCCTTTAAAAGCAGTGCTTTGACTTTCATCTTTCATACAGTATGTGAAGGTTCCTTATGCAGATTTACTTCGGCTCAAAATCTGACCATAAAAGTAAGCTTTGTTTTTACAGATCTTAGTGCAATGTTAAAATATATGCTTCCTTTCCAGTAAAAACTTGTAATTACATGGGGTGGTAGCGAACTGGAAAGTATTGCAAAACATATGTAAGAATACTGTCGTACAAACTCTAAAACTGACGAATGACTCACTGCGCCAGTGCTATATCAAATTCTATCTATACACAAGGTTTAAATGACAAGTTTACTTTAGGCAGGGAATATGCAATTTTCTTGTACTCTTTCTTCATCTAATGTCAAGTGAGCTTAATGAAGTGGTGCATGTGGGCATACAGGAGGTACCAGTTGTAGAGCTTTAATGAGCAAGGGGAACAAGCCCTGCTTGGCTCTATTTGTGAAGGTGATAGATATAACTACTCTTACATTAAAACAAAATTCATGGTACTGATGCTTATTTTGAGACGTATGTTTCTTTTAATGTACCTCATCATCATTTGTTTATGTGCATTTACTAATGTTGGTTCTATTTTTGTTTTCTATGGGAGAGATTATTTGGCTTTTTAGCAGTATACACGTTCATCTTTACATATTCATATTAGTTGAATTTTTTAACTGGCATTTTGGCAGCATTTTTGTGAACATAAAATTCAGGTCACTGCCAAAATGAAAATGGTATAATGGTCAGCATGGGGAAGGGGCTCATGATTGTAAAGAGGAAAAGGCCATTTTCCACTGCAACAGCACAGGTTTTATTCATGTCTTTGACACTGTCATTATGGAAAGCTTCACAGAGCTTTGGAGAGCTCCCCCAAAAAAACCAGAACATGTTTACAGGCAGTAATGTCCTGTACCTGGGAAGCCTGTGAGAGCTGGGAGAAGAACAAGGTGAGCTGGGGCTCTGGCAGCTCTACACGGAAGAGTGGAGTGTAGGTATGTGCTGCTACACTGTGTGTCTCACATGTATGTGTGTGTATCACCTGTGGAATGCCAGCCTGCAAAGCTAAGGAACCCAGCAACCACTCAACACTAGGAGGAAGAGAAACCCAGTATTGACTTGGCCCTGGATAGAAGACTTTAAATTGTTCACAATCTCTTTTAATTTCTAGTTTAGCCATTCTGCCACAAAGCCTGTCCCTTCTGCGCTCTGTTAATCGTCATCTTTCTGGGCAGTGGGAAACATGCCTTGGTCTTCGTCTTATGCTGATCATGAGAGCTTAGTGACCAATGCCTGCAAGTGTTTGCTGTCTGTAGGAAGGTCGAGGTCTCCTGGGACTGTGAAAGGAGGCCAAGTCGGGGAAGCTGGAGCACTCGCTATTTAATGTCAGTGTGCACTCAGTGTTTATACACCTGTGCCTTAGCTGAAAAAAAGGGTGTAACAGGTCTTGCTCCTTCAAGGACTCAATTATCTGAGAACTTTATTCTCAAGATCGGAAATACAGAGATAAGTTAGGGTTTTTGGAGCAGGGGATGGAAGCCGCGTTATTATAAAAAGCCTGGTTGAGATCAAAATTGACAAAAGTATCTCGTAATATCTGGGCACTGTACTCAGAGGAAGCTCTGTTTGGATGCTTTAATGAAGTGCAATCCACTGTGTAGCTGAAATAGAGCAATACCATTAATCTAGGAAGGAATAGGATGGTCCCATTCTTATTCTTGTCCTTTAGCAGGCATAGAAGCTTCCAGTTTACAACCTGTCCAAAAGACATTTATTTCTTGGCACAAATTTTCAGCTGCAGCTGGCAAGTGGGTAAGTACTTTCTTCCAGCGTTACTGAGAAAGAGGAATTATTTAGGTTGGCACAAGAAGTTTATAGTTTGGAGTTGTCACATGAAATTGAACAGAGAAAAAACATGAAGGCCGGGCATGTGGCATTGTTCTTTCGAAAGCAGTGCTGGAAATCTGGTCATCACTCGAAACCAAACAAAGCATGCATGTGCTTGACAAGGTGAGGAATTATCTATTGGCTTCATAGGCCTCTCTTTCTTATTTTTGGGGTTTTTTTTTTCCTCCTGCAAGTGTTGTGTTTAACGCTGAATTGCATGTGTGTATACAAACAATAACATCTGTTCTATTTTATGAGATCCACAGAGCGCGGTTGCTTTTCCATCCCTCCTGTGTACGGATTCTTCTCTCATGTGTCATCCTTGCTGCTGAAGGCAGCCAGGCACTTGAGCTTTTTAATATCTTTTCTCTCTTTAGGGGCAGGATGTTATTGTGGGATGGGACTTGATTCTTCAGTTAGATTTCCTCACAAGATTAGGTCTTACAGTGTTTTGGAAAAGTCATTATTTTCCTAGAGAGTTTTCTGAGTAGGTAAAGAAGTGGGATGATCTGCATCTGTTTTTCTGGAGGAGTTTTGGTAGTTGTTTTATCAATGGGTTAGATTTTCTTCTCCCTAGATGCATTTTGATAGGATGATTACTTGGGAAGATAAATTAGATATGGAAAAGGCTAGTCTAGTGTTTAGATTTTAGGTTAAATATTTTAAATATATATATATTTTACCTGGCAGATACTGTGCTTCTGATCTTTTGTCTTTAAGAATAACCATATAAGTGGCAAAGGAGCCTTTTGGACACAGTGAGTTAAGAATGTGTTGAGGTGCTACGTACTTGGAAGATGTGAGATTGGGGCAAAGGAGAAAAAAGTGACCTTGTTTTTAGATGGAGTTGTTGCCTTTTTACAAACTACTGTTTTCTTCAAATGCAAAGGAGTTATGTTTGTTTATATCTTATTAAGTAACATTTGTTTCACCAAATTTGATCAAAGGTTTAGTTGTTGCAGAATCAATAATAATTCTCTTACCTTAAGGAAAAACCTGTAATTTATGAATGTACTGTCCATTGTATTTTAACTACTTGTACTACAAAATTTGCAAGATTACACAAATTGACTAGAAGATATACACAAAATCCAATAATACGTTTATCATGTCAAAGTTCAATGAAATATGAAACATAATTACCATAAACAGAGAAAATTGGCCTCTTAAACCTATGAACTAGAAGGCGTGGAAATAATTTTGTAATATATATTCTCAGTGGTTTTGTTGAGACTACTTTGGCACCACCAAAATTTCTTTACAGTCTGTGTATGCTAAGCCCTGTGTTATGTGGTAAAAAAAAGTACTTGTAAACTTGTACTTAACCTCAGGATGAAGCATGTATTTTTGGACGTGAATTTTAGATATTGAATGTCTCCTTGCTATAGCCTTGTTCATGAGTAGCTTCCAATTAACAAAATGCAGATTTGAAGAATTACACCTGGGGAGACAAGTATTTCAGCAGATTTTATGGTGTTACTGCTTCAATTCTGCCTCTAGATGCAGAGGTAAGATTATAAACTTTTGTAGGAAAGTTTTTCTGCTTTAGTGTACTTGTGAGGTGGGAGTCTGGCTAACAGCTCTTGTTGGTTTGTGTTTTCTCTGGAGTCTTCTATGTCTTTGGATCATGTGAAACTAAACTTTATGCTTTTGGTGTACTATTAAGGTAAAGTACTCACTTGAGGCCTTTTGGCTCAAAAAATAAAAAGCATTTTAGAATAGGCTGTCAATTAGCCTAATTTCCTGGGGTCTGTCCTGTTGCAGAGGGTTCATTTTAACATAGATCAGTGAGTGCTGGATCCTACTTCTTCACTCAGACAGGCCAAGACAGAGAGCTTGCAGAAGCCTATAGCATGGCGATGATTTCTGCAGCTGTTTTTGGGTGGGTGCAGAGTGTAAGTCTCTTACTCGCAGCTGGATTTTGGATGAGACTGAAGGGAGTGTGGGCTCTCATTGCCCCCACACTGGAGCAGGCAGGTGCTGTCCTTAGCATGGAGATGTTGCCTCCTCTGGGCAGTGAACATCTCGCTTTGCTTTGCCTTCTTGGCTGCTGGTTTCCCTGGCTGGCCAGGTGTGTGCCCAAGGCTGTGGTAGCCAGGGGCACCTCTCACCTTCGCCCAGGAGAAATCCATGGAAGTGCAGCATGTGTGCCTTCACAGTAAAACCCCAGCAGCTCTCTAGGAACAGGCTGCTCCTGCTGTAACTGTGCTTGGCTCCTACCATGACTCTGACCTGAAGCAGCTTCTTTGTAAACAAGATAATAACAAAGTGTGCTGCTATACTTACCTCTGTGCCAGTCTCTTTCTTATGCCTGTGGAAGAAATAAGGAGCATAATTAATTATAAAAAGGAAGAGTTCTGAAGCATTGTGTGGCAGCCGGCTGTCATGCTCTTCCAGTGATCCCCCATCCTGCTGTCAGAAAGCTGGGCATCCTTTAGGACGCAGCAGTATTTTGCTGAAGAGTGATCAAAGGCTTCTTCATTGGCCAGAACCATCAAGGTAGATGGGCAGATGTTTGTTTTAAAATGACTTGCATAGAGTTGCTGGGATCAGCAACTTGACTGCAGTGATGAAAAACATCTTTAACACACTAGAAGTCATGAAATGTGTTTTGTTTGCTTAGATCACTGAGTGTTTAGGGCAGGCACCATGAGTTGTACGGTGTAGAACACATTACACAGCAGTTACATTGCTGGAAAGCATTTGTAAATGTAAGCTTGAGTTAAAGAGATGTATTTTTTTCCCTTATTAAACTTCGAAGAGTTGAGCTTTGAAGACCAGTGAATTTTTGATTCTCTTAAACATTGTCTACAAGGAGCAGGTGAGGGATCTCCTGGCCTCCTGTTTTGCCTTTTTTTGTTTTCCCCCATTTTTTTCTTTGAGCTGATACTTGTGTGTTGGTTTTAGAAGCGGCAAGAAATGCAGGCCTTCTGGCTTTGGCATTTGAGTGATAGGATGGGCTGACATAACTGTGTAGGTTATAAATGAAGTATGAGCTCTGGAATACTGGCTTTCTTGGTATCTGAAGGGAGTTATCAGGCTCCTGGATTTTTGTTGCACAGTGTAATTAAAATAAACACGATAATGCTAATCATTTATGTGTTTTTGCCTGTAGGTAAAGTTTTAAATTGGAATTAGCTATACTTCAGTGGAAGTGGATTTTTTTGGTGGTGATGTAAGGTTTTTTGGGGGTTTTTTTTGTTTGTTTTTTATTATTATAATGTTGCCTGTTTACAGTCTAGTGATATTTCAGTGAGAGTGCATAAAAAATATTGCCAGGCAGATTTGTTTGTATTTTTATTGTGTATTGTAGTAACGATGTAATTATTGCTTTTAACAGAAATGCCTGACTTGAGTGTTTAATTCTGTCAGGCTCAAGCAGTCACTGATGAGGTGATAAATGATAGGTTATATGTAGAAGTGGATTTGCAGTTATTTGCTGCTTTTCGAAAGAAAAGAGATGCTTTGTTTCTGTCCAGTGGCTAATGTAGAAAATCAAAGTGGTGCTCCAGATGTTTTTTTCTAATGACTGTGGTTCAGGGTCTTTTTTTGTACAGAGGAGGGTTTTGAATGAATGTGTCTCTTAGTTTTTGAAGTTTCTCCTGCTTGTTAATGCAGCACTCTTCTACTCCGGACTTCTCTATGGACGGGCTTTATGGAAAAGCTCCTTTCCCAACCATTTGTGCCTGTCTCAGCTCCCTGTCCATCAGGAGGTGGAGAGGCAACGACATTTTTACAGCACGGGCTGATCACTTCCTTTCATTTGTGTTTATTTCATAGAATTCGAACAAGAATAAGTGTTTTGCTTTATTTGTTGATGTCCGATTAGGAATTAGTGGAAGAAACTGAATCGCGGGTGTGATTAACAGTAGTTTTTGTTTCTGATGTATGAAAGGACTCATTGTCTGAGGCTTTTCCTCCATCGTGCTCTGCCTAATCCTGCTGAAATCACACTAACAACGGCAGCGCTCGAGGCTCCTCGTCTTGTTTTCCTGCGTACTTACTCATACAGCTGGAAAAATTTCCTCTTTCAAGGGATGGTTGCTTCTCGTGCTGAATCTGCCATCGTGTCATAGGGGCCTTGCTGTTAAGCTGGGCATTAGTTTGGGGGGCCCAGGGAGGGGAGGGTGATTAATCCGAAATGTGATAACTGATCTAGTTTACACTACATTTCAGTTTCATATATGGGCCTGATGGTTTTGTTAATGCTGTCTATCACCTACCTCTTTGCAGCTGTGGCTGAAGGAGGTGAGCTGCCTCCTTCCAGCTTTTAGTTCCTCCCAACTTTCTGTTAGATCAACTTGCTGTATTTGCTGTGTAGTACTTCTACAGGGAGGAACTTTAAAATTGCTCAGTGTATGCTTTCAAAAGCAATTAAAAAAGTTTGAGGTTTGTAGAAATGAAGACATTTCTAAAGTACATATTAAGTACATGTAACAGACATAACTTACTCTTTCAGGAAAAACCCAGAAGAAACACAATACCCCACCCCATGAACAGCCTTTCTTTGCCTCTGAATAAGGTTGTCATTCCAAGGTCTTGGAATGATTTAAAAATAAAAAAAAGCCTCCCCTGAGGAATCTATTAAAAATTATTTGGTTCACTGAACATTCAGTGCACGTTCAGTCTTGGAATCCATTACATGCCCGTAGAAAGACTTTAAAAATCCTCTTTGACGAAGTTGGTCTGAGTTGTGTCCCTTTGGCAGGTGGGTGTGAGGGAATTCCATTGCTTTATTTTCAAAACAGAAGTGTGCGGAATTAATATTGATTTTTATTATAGCTGCTTGCTAGTGCCACTGTATCCAGAGGTCACATGTCAGCTCTGCTTTTATAGTGACAGCTTTCCCTGTTCCTTTAGTTGAAGTCTGTAGTTGTGGAGCTCTGGAAATAATTGGGAAATGCTGGTGGTTTTTTTCTCTTTGAATTCAATTTGTAAAGCTTTATTACCTAAAATTAAATTCTTATCAGGTTGAAATGGTGCATAAATTCTTGTTGAATGGAGACAAATGCTATTAGAAATCAGTGAAACTAAGCTATATTTTAATCCTAGATTTATTTTCATTTCCATTGTCACACATTGAAAACACTTGGCATTTGCTTTGTCCGTCCATATTGATGTATTTTTGTTCTGATAAGTTTTAATGGTTAAGTCTGGGAGAGATGTGTGTTAGATTCCCACTCACAGTGCAGTTGTGTGCTGTGACATGGGTTATATTTCCAGGTACCTGGTGTAGGTGTTGTCAGTTCCCATCAGCATGTGCTGCTTTTGTGTGCTGAAGAGAGTTGTCATATTATTCAGCAAAACGACTTTTTTTTAAAAGAACTTTTCCACGTTTTCAGCTCATGATGGAGAGCCCTGGTGTCTCTTTGTTAGGTTTTATATGCAGATATTCACAGTTGCTCACAGCTTGGTAGTTTCTCAGAGTCTAAAGTCAGGTAAGGACTTAAAGAAAACACAAATAATGGGCAATCCCTCCGGATATGCAAGTTTATTTGATTAACCCATCTGACCCACAGCATTGGAGAGCAGTTAAATATTTGGACAGTCAGCAGTCCTGTTAGTCATGTTTCATTAGGTGACGGCCTCCTCCATTTTGAGGCTGCTCTGTTTTGCTGCCGTTGCCAAGTCTTGTGAGATCTTGAAAAGGAGCCATGTGTGGGGGCACGGCGGGTGCTTTTGGGGCTGTTGCTGAACCAGGCTGCCAGCAGGAGCTGGAAGGTGTGTCACTGCAACAGCATCATCTGCAGTGGGATGGGAATCGGGGGCAAGGGAGAAAATTGCTAATTGCAGATTGTCAACACCATAAAGGTTAGCTGGTAGATAAAGTTACCAACCTGGGCAGAAATAGCAATGCTGCCCTGAGAAGTGTAAAAGACTTGTCAAAACCTAATCTAATCTCCTGCATTAGCTGTATATTGTAATAATGGATAAATGAATTTCCAGCAAGCTGAGATAGTCCAATTTTAATAACTTCTCAAAAAATCAAAGGAAGGTATTGCACTGAAAGAAGCATATCACGATTATCTGAATTTCCTTCCATGGAACTGTTTTTAATTTTATGTGAGTGTATACTAATGGTTTAAAAACTCATTTGTCTCCTTGTCAGCAGCTTGACCGGTATTTTAGTACAAAGGACATGTTATTATCTTGAACTGGTCTTATTTTTCAATGGGTGTAGCAGCCAGCTGGAAAATTGTTTGACTTTTTAACTGCTGTGGTTTTGATGCAGTGTCTACTGTAAGAAAGTAAAATTTATTTAAAATCAGTGTTGCTTCTAATTGTTGTGTTTCCATTTAGATTCAAGGGGAGGGGAGCAGGGGTTTTTGCTGAAGTGCTCAGCATAAACTGAGTCTTGCCTTGTTTTCTTAAAGATCTGTGGTAATTCTCTGTATTAGAGCTAGGTAAAATTCCTGTCCTTAAAATCTGAGGAAAGTAGGTAGGAAACACTGCTGCAGTTTTAACTCAGTGCATTTCTGGATGCCTTGCTGAAGGTGTTCTGATAGGAATATGTCTAGTAAGTTTCATGGGAGAAAAACCTAGTACAAAAAAACCCAAACAAACCCCCTTGGGATGCAAATGTGGTTTTAAAAATTATGATAGTGCCTTTTTGTCTGTTCTAGCAAGAAAATAGTATGATTATAATGTATTTTCATTATAAAGGTTTTGTGAGTGGCTAGATGGTATTCAGCTCTGAATTCCTGACTTTGGAGTGTCCAAATTGTGCATAATTAACTTAAAAGTCAGATTTTTGGAGACTCAAATGTTTCACAGGAAAACTGATGAGAAGTGTAGTGTAATGTACTGCTCTTTTCAGTATGGTTTTCTCACCTGAAATTACTGACTTATAAATATTTTAAATGGAAAATCGTTCTGAAATGAGCTATGAACCAGTATTCTCCTGTATTTGTGGTCTCCAGGTGAAAAATGCTTTGATTAATAGAGCCACTACCTTAGTTTTTATGGTAGTTTGCTGTGACAGAAATGTAGTTTCTAGGTGCACTTAAAAGATGTAAGTTTGGCAAAGTTCCTGCCCTATCTTTTCACCTAATTGCTTTATGAGTTTGCATATAATCTTGTTAATTAAATTGTTTTCGCATGACTGCTGAAGCATCTCAGAATGGGTGAAAAATGCTCTTTATGGACAAAAGCGTTCATGGTTTGGTATCAGCTGTGTGGAGGGTGTTGGGTGCTGCTGTTAGAGGGGGGCAGTGCCTGCCTGGGGCAATGCAGTTGTCTGAGCCATCAGAAAGGAAAGCAGAATTGTTTGGCGTGGTGTGAAATAACTTGCACAGCTCAGTTTTGCAGTGCTGCTTTTGTGTGCACTGGCATGAGGAACAAATGTGTTTGCGGAGTGGCTTTCTCTGTTAATGGTGTGATACGGGTTTGTGCTCTCGCTTTGGTCGGAGGGGATGACACCAGGTCTCTGTCAGGTTGTCACTGCCTTCTGATGCTGCTCAGAAGGGTTGGCTCCTTCTAACCAGCTACGGATAAGTGGAAATGAATAACTTTGCAGGAAGCCTAAGGTAAAGGCAAGTGTCACTGTGAAGGTAACTCCAGGAGACCGATGCAGGCCTGCAGCTGTGGGCTCAGTTTTCTGAGCTCTGGCCGTGACCTTGGATGTGCATGGGTGAACTGTGAGAGCTGCTGACAACCTACCGAAATCCTGGGTGGATGCGTGGCCTCTCACTTCGTTTAATAGTGGATTTTTCTTTTTCTTTTTTGAGGAGGGACAGAGACGCTGCCGAGAGTTCCCAGCTACAATGCTTTTCAGATCCTTATTTGAAAGTGTTTTAAACAAGGGACATCAGAAGCTGAGATACAAAGCAACCTTTTGAAGTTAAAAGTGGGTCTGCATGAAAATGAACTGCTTGTCTGTGAAAAGAGTCAAGTGTGAAAGGATAGGATGGTTTCACTAAATGAATTTGATAGTCTGAATAAGTGTGGTGAGGCAGAGAGGAGAATCTGGAAAGGTCAGGACTGAGCATGTGACTCTAGATGAGGCAGTGGAAAGACATGAAAGGAATTGTGTAGAAATGCCTTCGTTTACTTTTCTTCTTTTTTTTTTTTTTGCTTAGAAGTGACTTATTTATTTTGGTGAAGGTGGTCATAAAGGGAACTTTAGAAGCTTGCTGCAGAGAAATGGGGAATCTGATTCCTTTGGGATCTTGTACCATTTTCATTTGGCCATTGTGTGGTTTCAAATAACTAAAAGATCAAAGCCTAAAGGAACTCCTTGTTACGTGTGCAGTCCCATTTGTAGGACTTCTCTGTCCTGCATGCTCTCTGCAGTTGAGTGCTTCAGCAGCTTTTTGTCTCAAGTAGATATCTTATTATTGCTGTCTCGTTTTCAGTGATTCATGTAACTTGGAGATTTTAACTCAAATGATTTATGACATATTTTCTAGGTTCCTGATATTGCTTAAAAAGTAGAGTGTGAGAGATCTGCATTTGGTGTAGATAAATGTGAAATGATTTGCACTGGTAGCAGGAAACTGTCTGAACTTCTTGTACAAAGTTACGGACTCCAGGTTAACTGTCACTACTCACGGGATCTGCCATCAACTCTGTGCTTAGGAGTGATTAAAGAGAGCATATCAAATCCTATGAAATGCTGTGAAAAGAGTAAAGAATAAGATACAGAACATTATTATACCTTGTCTAAATCTATGGTTTGTCCATGCATTGGATACTATTTCATCTCCCTTTCATCTCAAGATACAGAGCAGCTAGAAGAACTGTGGGGAAAAGCGACATGAGTCGTTAGAGACCTGGAATGGCTTCCATGTGACAAATGTTCCATGTGACTGGGAAGGGTGTGGTTGAGGAAGGATGTCACAGAGGTCTATGAAATCATGACTAGCTTGAAGAGAGTTTGGCTGTTTCATCTACCAGTGTGTAAGAGCCAAGAGAAAGTCAGACAAACTTTGAAGGAGTCAGGTTCAGATCCTGGCAGGAGGAAGTAATTCTTCATGCACCTAGAATGTTCTGCACATTCTTCAGGCAGGTCAGCCTGGAGAACTCCTGGAAAAGGTCTTCTGGGGACTACTTTGTGGACAAATGCAAGTCTAAGAAAATCTCTACCAGTGAAAGTATTGAAGGCCACAGATGGGCTGGGGGGAAAGTGCAGATGTGCTCATCCTATTCTTGCTCTTCTCCAGCCCTGTGCTTAGAGGCTGTGTTGGAGACAGGGTGTTGGGCTAACAGGGCTTGTGGTGTGACCCAGCACGTCTGTCTTTATGTTTGTCCTGTGCTTTGCCGTGAACTTCATGAACTTTGTGTCCTCAGTTTGCTTAACACAGGGCAAGCCCTCTGCAGTAAAGCCTTTTCTGTGGAACTTACTTGCTTGAGCAATAGCAATGAATAGTTAAGCTGCAGCTGGCAAAAGCTGAACGCAGGAAGGGGGAGTTGCTGCTTTCCCATTCCTGCTCCCAGTTGCTGTGGCTTACTTTATGCTATTTTGGTGTCAGTGCCATTTCACTGAAGCAGCAAAAAATTAACTTCAGGGGGAAGGGGAAGAGCTTAATAGCTTTCTGCTGGTTAGTGGATTAAAGCGGTTCAGAGGTACAGTGAATGCTGAAGGGGATGGGACTACACAGCCCCAAAGAAGGCAGCAAGATATTTTCTCTTTTACCATTAGTAAGCCATGAGGTAATTTGGATGTCTTAGGGCACAGCCCACCCATCTCTCAGATGCACAGTCTTCCCATGTTGCTGCTGACTTTGGTGATTGATAAGCTAACTTGTGGAAGGCTATAACTCAGCAACACAAAAGAAAACTATCGAATTCTGTTGCAGCCCTTCAAGTTTTCAGCAAGCTTAAGTAGATCACAAATGGTACTTGAGTAGGGCTCCATGCCGGTATGGGTAGATGGCAGCAGTGCCCGAACAGGCATGAGCAGTCCTTTCTGCAGTGCTGGTGGCCTCCCTTGCAGAACCAGACTGCTGCTGGTGTAAGGGTGGATCTGCCTCCCACAGCGTGGCAGAGACTGCCACGCTTTTTGCTCTCCAGAACCTGTAAACAGGGTCGTTACCTGCCCCTGTAACCTTGGGGTGCTCTGCAGTGAAGAGAGCCTACCAAAGCGTGCAGGGGGGCAGAAGCTATTTGCTCACTTTTGCACTCAGGAAGTTTCCCAAAAGCAACGTGACAAAGGGAAGGTGGTGGGAATTAGATCTCGAGCAGAGTTTCTTCCTCAGTGTCTGCGGGTCACTGCAGAGATGTTGCTTGCCCAGGGAATAGCACAGAGTTAGTTTTTCTGCTTCTGTGAAAGTGGATTGTTTTCTGTTCTGTTGGAATGAGTGCTTTTGTGTACAAAGTGCTGATCAAGGTCTTAACACATTATTAATGTGTGCAAAGGAGCAGTGTTTGCAAATGTGCCCACTTTTTTAAAAACAGATGGATCATGCCTTATGCCTCCTCCTTTTGACATCAGAACCCCCCAAAAGGCTGTAATCTTCAGGACATTTTATTTTTATTGGATAAATAACAAAAACAGACCGCTATACAAAAAGAAAGAGATCTGCTTTTAGTTGAAGGGAGTTACCTTGTGAATGTCACAGACACCTATGAGCAATAACAGTGTAGGATAAAGGTTTGTGTTTGAATTCTTCTAAGAGAACTAACAGTTGAGACTGATGGAAAAAATGTATTTACCTTTTAAAAATATATTACAATATTAATAACTTCCCACTATTCTGCAAATATCTTCATCTTTCTAGTTAGATTGTTCTACATTACTTATTCCAAAAGAGATTTGCTTTACTGCTTCTATCTAGTGCTACATGTCAAAATAATTTTTCTTTGGTGGACAGGCCAGCAAGATGTCATGTAGACTTTTTTTTCCATTATCATTTCAGTACAGGCAGGTCAGCAGCACTTTATACAGGACTAGAAAATTTCCCTGCTTTTGCAAGGCTGTGTAAATAGGCGTATCTGTGGCCTACTTTTCAACACTTCTGTAGTGTTTTAGATTCTCACAAACTTAGATTTTGTATTTTTCAGAAAGCTCTACAATTCATTTTTAAAGCAGTGCTAATTCAGTGTGTCTAACTAGCTGATGATCATTAATAGCTTCTCTATTCAGTACAGTTATGCAGTAAAGCTCCTTCTGGGGTGATGCTATTAAATAATTCACTTATTTTCCTCAACTTTTTTTTTTCTCGTGGCCTAGCTTTTAAAATCTTTGTTAAAATGTTGCTTGAAATCTTAATCTAATTTCTTCTTTAAAGATTAATTCCATTAATGCGTAGTTCATGGAGGAAAATGTTCTATTACAGGAGAAACATATGTAACTTTTACAATGGATTGTGAAAGCATCAGTATGAATATAGGCAGGAGTGGTGGTAGATAATATCTATAGAAAAGTAGCCCATTTTGTTTAGCTCTTGGAATGTATGTGTTAGGATTGTGGATATTAAGGTAGGTAAAATAGGCTACATAAATGGAAAGGCGTTTAGAGTGGTGGAAAATAAAAACTTCTTGATGCACATCTTTTTTGAATTATTTTGATCATAGTCACAAAAGCTTTCAAAATTTAAACTGTTTAGTGAAGGGAGTGGGTTGTACTGTGACTTTGACAACCATTTATTTTGAGGGAAAATTTCTCCCTAAATTTCTCCCACAGCCACTTTTTTGCAGGGGATATGGCCTGGAGTCATGGTGTGCTTAGTCACCAGTTTTGGGTCCTCAGCTTGATTTCAGCCTGAGATTTGTACTGGCTTGTTTCATCGTTTAGGGAACTGGTGTGTGTTGAGTGATTTGCAATACAGTAACTTCTTCCACATTGCCTGATAGACCTCTTTATTTTACTCCTTGGTGCACTGCCAGAAATAACAATTAAACCGAAGCCTTTTAACAGCATTTTATTGAGGGCAGATTTGAACAGAGATCTGATGAGATCTTTGTTCTTTCGGGATCATTGTGGTTTTTTGGATGTTTTCCAAGCATGTTTAACGGTCTTCAGTCCCGTTTTTCCTGGGTGCGAGGAAGGAAACTGCCATTTCCTTGAGCTTGGTGACAGTTTGCCTGGCGGTGGTTATCAGCCTGCCAGGAATCTTACATGGGTCTGTGCTCTCTCCATTGTCCTCAGTTTCCGCTGGTTATGGTTAAAGGCACTCTCCTGTCCGTGGTGGTGGAGTGTGACTTTGGCCATGCTGTGTCTCTGAAGTATCGTGCTCCAGGTCACCCCATGGAGATTTTGGCCTCAGGCAGCAAGCTCCTTAACTGTGAGCCTGGGAGAGGTCTGCACCTAGAGGAGAGGAGTCTCTTTCCAGATCAGTTTCCCAAGCCTCTCTCTCCTCAAGGCCAGGCCTGACTTTTTTTGGAACAGGGTAATCAGCCTGTTTTCATTTGTGCACCTTGTGTTTCAGAACAGAAGCCATCTGGCATCTTAGGAGGGCTTTGCTTGGCCAGGCAGGCAGACCCTGTGGGTGAACCTCAAAGCTGGCTGTCCTGGTGCACAGAGCTCTGGTACCTTGGGTTGATAGCTCCATTCTCACTCACTGGTTCTTCACCAGGTTTGCTCTTTTCCCTGCTCTGGGGAGTTGCAGCTGCAGTGCTTGACACGGGATTTCACGGCTGCCACCTTCCACTGGTATTGCTCACTCCTGACTATTTGTAGCTGCCAATGATTTGCTGCAAAGAGTGGTGTGGAAAGTGAAACATTACCCAGTTGTATATTTCTTTATTTTAGCTTGGAAAACAGCATCCGAGTTATTCATAATGTGATGCAAAATATTTATAGTGCTTAAAATGCTTGTAAATATGTGTTGCAAACAACAATATAAGCATTGTCTTAAGCCATGTGAAGCATTTTAATCTATCTGAAACTGCTCCCAGTATAAGTTTTTGGTCTTATCAATACAGAAGACTGACTCAGTGTAGTTCAATCAATGTTACTAATTTTTAAAGTAATAAAAATATTGTTTGATATACCCCCAAATTTGCCAAAATGCTTAAATTGAAACAGAAGTTCTTCAGATCTCAAACTCCAGTAATATTCTGTAAGTAAATAATAAAGCACTACTTGAATTTTATGTAGGAACTTTGCAAAAGGAATTAAAAGAGTTGCTGGAAAGGTGGACAGTGATCATCTGTGGCTGGGAAGATTTCACATAAAGAGAAGCTGAACTCTTGGATCAAAAAAAGACAAATCAGAAGGTGCATAAGAAGTCTAGAATGTAATAAATTATTTAGGAAATCTAGGTCAGCAGACTGTTCTTGAGTTGTCAGATAGATAAGGAAATCTGAAACACTTTTGAGATTGGTCAATTCAAGATGAGTGAGATGAAAATCCTTCTTGTGATGTGTTCAGGAAGACTGTAGCAGGTACTTGTATGGGAGGACAGTTTTTGAAGTTCGAAAGGTTAGATATTTATACAGGTATTGGGATTTGCAATAACTTTTAAAGGCTATACTTGACTTTCTTTTGTTTGAGCAATCCTTAACTGTTGAAAGCCTAGGCTGAAGCTTAAACTGAACTGAACCTCTCTTGGAGGTTCTTGCATCTTCCCCCAAGCGCCTCAGTAACAGGTGGCAAGGTGGGCTTCGAGGTTGATCCTGCCTTACTTGTAGCATCCTCTGAGGCTGGATATCTTGTGCACCTCTGTGAGATCAGCTAAGTGCACTTTATAGATTGCTGTGTAAGTAAAAATGAGTTAGAGGACATAACCTTCCTATGGGAAACTGACAGATTGTGTCGACTATTTGATTGGCTTTTTATCTGTAGGTACAACTGTAATGGATTTTAATATTTAGATTAATATTGTTATCTGGTGTGATTTCTGCTGCGATTCCCTTTGACTTCTGTGGACATATCTCAGATCCCTTAAAACCAATCCTATACCCTGTGTTACCTTATTTGATGGTTTCATACCATTGAACCAAAATATGTTAAACGGTAAGCAAAAATCTTGTATATAGTTAATCCAGAAGGAATTACCCAATTACCACGATCCCAAAAGTCTGCCCAAAAGTCTTGCCCAGACAGCAGTATTTTTAGCAGTCTTTGTCCCTAAAGCAGGTCACGTACCTATGTGTTCTTTTTAGCTACAGGTTACTACTAAAATTTACTTTGTTTTGGGAACACTTCATTCATTTCTCAGAACTGGGGCGATTGCTGAAGGTCATCTCAGAGGAAAAAACTGCTTCTAAACCTTGAAGTTCGACCTTGGGAAATGTGATGGCAAAAACTCAGTGTGCCAGGCAGAACTGAGGTTGCAGTTACCCTGATAGAAACTGTCGGAGCAAGTGGTGATTGAAGAGAAAGGACAGGAGAAAACACAGGACTTGACATCTGTATGGTTGATGCATTGTTATGTCCATCTTGAAAACCCACGTGTCAGATAATTAGTGTCCTTTGTCCTCAAATGACAAAATGGAGTTGTACAGATTTAATAGCTATTGAAAAGTTTGATTAAAAAAAATTGTCATTTTTGTGATTGCAGAGCAGCAAATTGGTCTTCAAATGGCTGCATCGCTGGGGAGAATATGTATCTCTTTAAAATATTTTGACTAATCCACAGTTCAAAATAATATATTTAGAACTAGCATCCGAAAAATTCTCAGTGGAAATTGGAATATTTCTGGCAATGTTGCCACCCTTATGTTCATTTCTCTTCTCTCTGTGCAGAAGTAACCTGAAAACCATCTTGTATTTGAGAAAGGCACTAACCATAAGATCACAGGACTGCAGCACTGCTTGTGCCAAACTGATGGCACAACCTCTGTAGTGTTGCAATAGGAGTGTTCAGTAAACATCACTTGGCGAAATTGTTTAAAATTTGTAGTGTTTGTGAGTTCTAAAATCTCACTGTTAAGTGCACTTGCAATGTTCTCTGAACAATGCATGCTCGTGAAGCGATCCGTGCTGTGGGGATACGGGCTGGCTGTACATGGCTGGGCTAGTCAAGCACTGTTGAAAGGAATGGGAAAACAAAGCAGACACTGCAACTCAGCTTTTAGTTACATTGCATTTTTCCCTTGAAACTCTTGAGTGAAGTTTGTATGCTGCAGCAGTGAAAGAACACCAGAGCTCTTGCCTTATGAAGTTTATAACTAGGTAGTCAAAGTCTTGTGGCATGCGTGTACTGAATGCTAGGGTGGTATTCTTCCGTTTTGACCAGTTATATGGTGTTCATGTTTATTTATATATATCAACGTTCAAGGAAAATATGTGGATTTTGCATGGAGAGGGCTGATCCTTGACACTGTAGGAGGAGAGAATTTCGTGCCTGGTGTTTTTTCAGCCTCTGTCCCAGTGGTGAGGGAGGTGCAGTGCCACTACACTCCTGCTGCTTTGCTTTTGTTAAAGAAAGCTAGAAATACCTGCTGTGTTAAGATAAAGCGTTAACATAAAAAAAAAAAAAGGAAAAAACTTGCAAATTTTAATACTGTGTATGTGTGTACTGCTCATGTGTTCTGCAAACAAAAGGAAGTTTACCTTCCTCTTCCTCGATATTGTTACATTATGAAAGTTGTGCTTGGAAGAAAACAAATATTTACCGAATCATCATATGCTGAGAAATTCCTGACATTCAGCCAACTTGAGAGCTACCTGGACCTGTTGTCTGGCCACAGTATTGGGTTGCTTTGCACTACCTATATATTCTTACCGTGCCAGCTCCTTGGAGAGGTGTTTGCAGAACAAGCTCATGGTGTTTTCTGTGGGAGACCCTTAAGCACATCTTCAGCTTTCTGCTACTAATCTCATTTGTGGGAGTGAACTCTTCTTCAGCGGTTGTTTAAGTCTCTCTTGTGAGTCTGCTTGTAATATTGGGGCTTTAGAAAGGCTGTTAGAAGAGAGCTTTCAGACACTTACCCCTGTTTTCCTTTTTAAACATGTCCTTGTACTACCGCATACTAGTCTAAATAAGGCTTGTCTCATCCCAGTGGTATTTGCATCCATTTTATTACTTCAGACTTGTCTGATTATTTTTACTGTATTGCTTGCTACCCAAAGTGGGCATATTTAGCTGTTGCATCCCTCTTGCTTGATGTGGCTTTTTTTTTTGCATGTGCAGCCAAGGTTTCATTAATCTTTCTTGCTACCAGATCACACTGCAAACCTTGTAAGAATTTCTTGGCTCCTCAGTTTGTCACTCCCACTGAATATTTCTTTCAGATTATTTTCCTGTTGGATGTCTTCGCTGCACTTTCCCAAGGAGAACCTTATTTTTAATTGCCTGCTTCTCAACTTTCTCTGTCCTCGCTGGGGCTTGCAGCTCCTCAATTTAGAATCATCCACAGATTTCAAGAACACACATTTTACTCCTGTTCTGCATCATTAACTAAGATTTTTAAGAGAAAATGTAAGAAAATTCCTTGCATCCTTGAGAGTTGCTTTCAAAGTTTCGGTATATGATTTTCATTTTCTTTTGAAGTTTGGTTTTTTTTTTTTTGTACAATGTTCTGTCCACATCAAAACTGTTTTCTTAAATAATTTTGAAACTGTATAATATGATACAGTCAAGTGGTTTACTGACATCCAAGCATATTTTTTCTGCTGTGTGCTTGCTATGAACTACAATTCTCTATAAAAGTGTTGGGCTGCATCAGATTTTGTGCATATTCTATAAGCCCCATTTCTCATTTTAGTTGAGAAAAGATAATCATTTTTGAGGAGTCTCAGGGGCTTAGTTTCTCCTATCTCAATAAAACTATTATTTTTTTGAGAATTAGAATTTGAGAGTTAGACTTTGCTTGCTTATATGATAATTTCCTTGTGTTTTTCTTCTGTGAAGTTGAGGTCTAAATATGTCTTTCATCTATAGGTATTCCTTAAAGGAATTAGTGGCTATATCTACTAAGTTTCTGTGCTAATTTGTCTTCAATGGCTCAATTCCATAGTATCATTTATTCCAAGGAGTGGCTCTGATATGTATGTCTACATTTCCTAAGGCGTTTACTTGTAATTATTAATGCCCATTTGTAATGGCTATCATCTGGTACTTTACTGAGGTAATACAGATAAAAGCACGGAACTGAAGTAGTGGGTATTGCCAGGAGTGCTTGCTGAGAATAGCTGTCTGTCATAATTTCGATTTCTCCGGTTTTGTGTATGTTTCTCACTGTAGGTGTCTAAAATTTTGCGGTTTTTTGGTACTGTTCCTATTTGTCGCAGGTAAGTATCTGTGTGTGTATATATATAAAAATGTTTTATAAGTTCATAATTACATTCTAATTGTTTAGCCTTTCCTTTATTTTCTCTTTTAGATTTTAAAAGGTGGTCAGTGTAGCCAGCTACTTGGGTTTTAATACCTCCTCCTTCATCATTTATTAATGGCCCGACTATCCTTGTAATGGCCACAAAGCATTAGCTCGTTTTGCTTTTATGCTGTGCTTATCTTTCCCTGCAGGCGGTAACTGTCTTTCTAATTCTTGTTAGGGTGTCCTCTTCCTCCTGTCTTACTGAGACACAAATCTGCTAGTCTCCCTACCTGTGGGATGGAACCCACATTGATCACATCCTGGTTCTTGTATCCTTGCCTTTGAGAAGGACTGGACTTCCTGTACTTCTGGGTAATTTTGTAGATACCACAAGGTTGTTCCACACTCTAAATTCTTTCTTGCACCTTCACACTCTTAATCCTTTCTTCAGCCAGACCTTACTCTGCTTTTAATGCCACATGGCTTTTGTTCCTCAAATGAAACTCTAGGACTCTGATGGATCCCTTAAATGGTAGTTCCCAGTTCACCTGTGTGCCAAATCTGTGTAATTATTTACCACTAAAACTTGTATTTTCTTGCATCACTATAACTTGCTGTTGTTGGCAGGGAGCTGGTTCAGGACAGTTTCCCTTCTTAGGAGCTCTCTCATAGGTCTGTTCGCAGTGCTTCGTGGGCTGTTGCTGCCTAATTTGTGTGTATGTGCGTTAAGCAACAAGAAGCCAATCTAATGGAAGCCCTTCTGGGTGAGTGGTTGTGCTGTGGGTGTTCTGTTGTTTGGGCCAGGAATGTTTTGTCATCTCCCATCACCCAGTCCAGAAGCCTGTTAAGAACATTGGTACTCTTGCTCCTTTCTTCTCCCTACTGTTCGTGCCTTACTTTCTCTCTTACCTTCTTTCCTTAAACAAACCAACCTTCTTCTGTGTCTACAGTTTTTATTCCTTTGTAGTTGGGTAGAACTGCTTTACCTTGTCTTCTGTAGCTCAGATTTCTTTTGATAGTGAAGTGCTGTAGTCTTGCTTAGTCATATTTCTTTGCAATTCTCATTTGTATCAACTCTCTGTTCTGCTGCTTTCTGGGTTACTACCTTTTATTGGATACATGTGTTGGCTTATTTTTTTCTGCTTGTGTTTTTATGGTTGAAACTGATATATTTTTTTCTTTCCTGCCATAATACATAATCTCATAGTCTCTGATGGTAGCTTTCTGTTTTGTAGACTCTCCCAGAAAATGTAATTGCAAAGTTTATTCCCATCTTTATATTAAATAAGATACTTAATACAGCCAGACAAAATTCTAATCCCTGTGGCAATGTACTGAACATATTTGTCGGCGTGTAGCATAGCTAACTATTTTAGTCCTTCAGCCATTCTTCAAACCACATCATGGCCTTGGTAGTTACAGTCATGCTGCTTTGGAGCTGTGTTTTTGGGAGGAGATTTTCTCCCTTTGTCCCTACCTATTTCAAGGAGTACTTTATATGGTGATACCCACTTCTGCATGACAATGAACATATAGGTTCAAAATTTTCTTGCTTTGTGGGTTTTTTTTGTATGTGTGAAGTGCTAAGCTTGGTAACCTAGAGTTAAAAACTTCTGGTTTCTTTGGGCCAACATGCAGCCCCCAAGCATTTTCTGGCTGACCTTATGCACTAAAAGTGTCTGGGAGTGTTCTGCTGTTCATAGTTAACCTCTTCTGGTGGCTGGTTTTCTTTTTAAGAAGAAACACTGCCCAGTCATGAAAATACAGAAGTGATAAAAGAAAGGGTTGTGATCAATAGGAGATGGCTGTATTGCTTCTGCTACCTGAGGATGCACAAATGGCAGAGGCACTGACCTGCTGTGCCCAGGGGAAGCTTGGAACCTGAACTTCCTTCTTTTAAGAAGAAATCAAAATTAGCAATTTTTGTTCAATAAGAGAGAAAAAAGGAAATTTACAGTTAAATGCAATGGACCTCAGACTAACCTTGTGTGGAAAATTGTGCCTTGCGTTAAGGCCTGTAAACATAAATTATTTTTTTCCAAGCACTGTATTTTTGCTTCTAGTACTTAAAAAAAAAAAAGTCAAATTGCAGAACTTAGGAAGGTATTTGTATACCACTTGGATTTGGAGTTAGAAGAAATATTAGATCAGCTGTAGCTCACTCTACATCTGCAGTCAAAACGGTATTGCCCTGGTTTACTTAGCGAATTCCATTTGTGGCCTCATTCATACACAGTTAAGCAATGAAAGATTTATTTTTTCTCGTAGAAGATGGAAAGTTCATTTTTTATTGTATATGAATAGCATATTTTTGAAAGATGATGAGACTGTTTTGACGTGTGGTAGATAGATCTATGCTAAATTCATCAGATTTAAACTACAGAAAAATACGTACAGATAAACCTTGTCCATTTCATGTGAACCCTTTGAAAGACTTAAATCTTTTAAGAGTCACTGTTGCATACTTTTGAACTTAGTTTCTGTCCAAAGTCTATTGGGACAAGTTGAAAGAAAAAAAAATCAGTAAGTAAGGAAGGGAAATACTGCTTGGTGTCAGATGTAGAACTAAAATTGAAAAGTGTGCACACGTGCACGTACATATACACACACACTCAAACAGGCTATACAATTTATGTGGATACTTTACCATAAAACTACTTTTTTAAAGTCTGAAGCATAGTTTTAGAAGCAAATTAATGTTCACTGGCATCAAGTGATCAATAAGAAACAGCATTTCTCTAGAAAACAGCTGGGAAACGCAAAAGCAGACAAAAATACAAACTGCTTCTGTAAGTTGTGGGAAGGAAACTAATTCTGTTACTCTTTC
Source organism: Pachycephala philippinensis (assembly GCA_013397055.1). NCBI lineage: Eukaryota > Metazoa > Chordata > Aves > Passeriformes > Pachycephala > Pachycephala philippinensis. Next base: position 358,224 of record VWZT01010886.1, on the reverse strand, counting down.
AATAACCCAAGCATATATATATTGTTCAAGTAAATGGTATCAAGTATTGTTTGGTAATTTTTTAGTAGGTGTTTGGTATACAAAGTCTGGTCAAAAGGTGATGAACAGGTCAGGTGAGATACCTGAAATTAGGATTATGTTTTATGGTTTATCATTCATAAATGTGATCTCCAGTATTTGCTTTTAGATAATCTCTGCATTTCAGCAGTCATGTGGTAAGGATTTCTCTCTTCAAAGGATTTAGCCAGTTTACAATAGGCAGCTTGCATAGTCACACAAAGCCCAGGTGGAAGAGGTGGTTTAGGCATAGCAGAGTCTTGCTGTGAAGCCTGGTTTGTAAGGGAGATTTCGATATGGAAGCAAGCTACATTGCCTGCAAACATTTAGCTCTCTGCTTGAATGAAGATGCATATAATGTATGCAGGACCATACCATGTAGGCTTTTCAGAGAGAAGCTCCAAGTGTTGATTCCCTTATGTTTATTGGGGTGTTGTGGGCTGGATGCTATCTGTAAAGCTCACAAGAGGACAGTATTTGGAAATGTTGCCTTGGTTTTAATTAACCAGGGCTTTCCCCTGGACTACAGCTGTTGTTTAGCTGCATTGAGAAGGGCTTTCCTGCAGTCATCAGTCCGTGTTATCAAGTGTTGAAGAAAACGGAGCTTCAGCTCACTGTGGAGCAGTGTGGTTGTGATGGTGGAGCAGATGCTGAAATGTGGCTGGAGCCCAGCGTACCCAAGCGCGTGGGCAGCGTGGGCAGCGTGGCCGCTGGCCCCAGCCCTGCACGCTGCTGGGGGCGTGCAGAAATGTGGTGGTCGTGTGTTACTGGGGGTTACACACGCACTGGTGTGTGGCTGACATGCCTGTGACTGAACGTGACACTTGGAAGATGGGTGACTCTGAGCCATGTCAGCGAATCCCAGGGTTTGAGAACTGAGCTTTAGGAAAATTGTAAGGACACTGCAAACATTGTCTGGTCTAGATGGCTCATCTCTCTTAAAATATATGCTGTGTTGATTTTTGTGTGAATTATTGTAGCATAGCCAGTTGCTTATATCCATGTGGCCACTAACACACTGAATGAATATCATCTACCTGGCAAGTTAAGTAGTGATATTTAAAGTTTGTCATTTATATTGTTAAGGAATGTGGCACAATTTCTGGAGTTTGAACTGTTGTATATTTTTCTTACACTTGTTAATGTGCAGCTTGTGGTTTGTGTCCCTCTTCCACCTCCAGCCCACAGTGAGATGCTTCTTCCTTCCTGATATTCCTGGCCCCCATGTTGCATCAGTGAAAGAAAGAAAATGCCTGACAAAGGAAGGCATGTTTCAATTGTACCTTAGTTTTGTGGTCTGTAACCTCCATGTGTTCTGTGATTGTAGAGATTTGGGGACAAGGAATTCTTGGGGAGAGTAAATCTTCTCTTTTCTTTTTCAAAGCTGGAGAAAAAATTATATTTTGGAGGGTTTTTTCCGGTCTAATAACTTGGAAGGATTAAGTTTGCACTCTAATAAATAAAACAGCCAAGCAGATTTTGTCCAAACGTTTCTTCACCAGACTTAAATCCTAATCCTGGACTAAAATCTCACAGGCTTGTAGTAAAATTGTTCCAGACTAAAACTTGGCAAAGTAAAAAATCTCTGAAAGCAGGGTTCACAATGGAAATGCTGATGCAAGCATAACTGGAGCATTGCAAACGCGACGCCATAAGAACAGCTTTGCATATTGCTCATGAATAGCTCAGAGGTAAAAGGATTAACACTTCTTAATGCTGCTTTGAATCTGCTAGACTTTTTGCTTGCTGGACTCAACACAGATATTCTGTAGTGTACGTAGGCTCCATATATTCGCTTTTTATTCTGATCCCTTTATTCCCCCCTAGCTGAGAGTCCTTTATTGCTGCAAACAGAAGCCTTTGTTACCTCGAATTTCCTGCATCACCTATCAGGATCTGTCAGGAGACAGAAATTAATACCAGAAATAACAATTTGAGCTCAGTGTGTAGCTATTTAATTTGCAGACTAAAGGAACTTTTGCATATTCTGGATTCGAAGAGGAGGAGGATTGGGACTGTTGGTGAAGAAGAGCATGCATGCTCCAATGAGAATCTAGTTCTCTGGGCAAAAAGCCCTGTTAAAAAAAAAAAAAAATCCCTGAAAATGAAATGCCTTTTATTTTGATGGTGTCACTGAATTTGTGCCTGTAGACATTTGGCTTTCTTTTTGCTTATAGCTAAAGCATTCTGAAGTGAGCATGTGTTTGTGTACACTCTGTAAATGTTGATAGGTTTACAGGCTTCTCTCTTGGAAGATTTTCATCATATAAAACTTAATGCTGCCACCTCAGCCCGTTCGTTTAGACATGGTTACCTGTTCCTGTGAAAATGAGAGCTGAGAAAATCTTGGTGATGGTCAATTAAATCAGTTCGAGGTTTTGTGTGTGCCTGTGTGTGTGTATTTATGTAAGCACACACATGCACGCATATGCATAGATATATAAATATCCTATTGCGGTTGCCATAGTCACACTCTAGCTGGGCTTTATACCAGCAAGTGTGCAGGGAGGTGTCAACAAAACATGATGTGTTTTAAATATAATCTGAAACACCATCCAGCAGCAAATCAGATGTTTATTAAAGGTCCCTTTCCTCCACCAAGCTTTCACTTAATTTGCTTTCTCGCAAAAGGGAACAAACTTGAAATACTTCGGTGTTTAAGCAAATAATATTTTATAAAAATGGTAATATGCATGATTAAAGATAAAATACAAGGGCTCTGGCTGGAGGTTATTTACAACAGGCATGGCCCTCAGACAGCAATGGTAAGAAAAGTGAGTATATAGTAACTGTTAATCCACTTGACAACTGATAACAATAGAAATTGTGCTGCCAAGAAAATAGAGGTCTTGCACAAACATGGCATTATTTTGTTTGACTTCTTTTTTCTTTGTTTTTTTTATAAAACTAAGCTAAGTGTGTATATAGATCAAAGTAATTTGAAATACATACAAAAAAACCCCTGTAGCCATGATTGCTATAATTCATGTTGTTGATACTTTTTGCTATTACAGAACTTATGGTCTTGGCCATTTATTATGGGTGGGTGTCAGAGATTTTGATGCTGTTAATGCATTTAAGCGTGCTATGGTACGTGCTGTGTGTGGTGCTGTATATGTAAAAACTAAGAACATCATGGTAGTCTGTAATTTCTTTGGCTTTGAAAATTACCAAGTAAAAGAATAAGGAAGAAATGTACATAGTTAGAATTCACAATGGAAAAGAAGATCCTTTAGGAAGATTTGAGTTGGTCTGGATGATTATTAAAGTTGCTGGTTAATATTTTTAATATAACTTCTGAAGCAGTTTTTATCAAAAGATCTAGGTGCATATTACAGACTAGTTTAGACTCATAATATCCTTGTGGTGAGCTGGGCAAGTATTTTCAAGAAACTGATGTCCAGAGATGGTTGCCATGCTTGCCTGTGCTAATTTGGAAAGCTGGGTCTTGTTTATGCTTGAAGTGAATGCAGGTTAAGGTAGGGTGTAAGCACAGTAGTAATTTCTGATTAATTAAATGTGCAGAAATTCTTTCTCTGAAACAAGAGTGTCTTGTTTCTGGTTAGCATATCCTCTTTGAAATGGCACTCATTACAGAAAACTGCCCACTCGTGGCTTTAATAAAGAGCTGTTGTGTGAGCAGGATGGTCCTGGTTACTGAAGCTGGGGAAGGACGACGTGGGGTTTCTTGCCCTTGGTCCTTTGACCTGGACCGGTTGGTCCAACAAGTGGTCAGACGGTCTCAGGGGATCAGTGGCCACAAGTCACTGGAACGGAGGCTCACCAGATATTCCCAGCATTCGTCAGGTGATGAGTCCCAAGCCTGGGAGGTGTGGTGCCCCACTGTTGTTGTATGAGCAAGCCATTAACAAAATCTAAGGGACTCCATTTTGTGTGGGATCACACTGAGTGTTACAGGGGAGAAAAGCCTGTGTTTTTGTCTTGCTGTAGTGAAACTGTACTGCAACTCTACACTTAATCAATTTTCTGAAAACCGAGGAGACTTCCTAGCTGCTTTTCTGTCCCTCAGTATCGTCGTGGGCTAGTGAGACCATCTGAAATATGAGTTAATGTTGCTGTTTGTTAGGAAGTTACTTTCATTGTCTCACTTGTTGTTCAGCGTAGCCAATGTAGTGTTTCTGGGTGGAATTTCGAAGCCCTGAAACAGCCCCTTCTGTTGCATTAAAAGACGTGCAATTGTTGCTTTCACATGAAGATGTTGCACAAGTCCTTGTCTGTCCAGGTGTCCATTTAGGTACTTAAATACAGCAGCAATACAGGCTGTTATAAGACATGTAGTTATTGATGGATTTTTATCCTTAATAAATTCCTGGGAAATAGGATAGTAAAAGCCCTACTTCTTATATACAGAAACAGGAAATCTGGTAGATTAAATAACTTAACATTGAGTTTTCGGTTGAGCCGAGAATTAAACCAAGATATCTTAAGTCATTGCCTAGTACTAGGTATGGTACCTAGTACTGATTAATGCAATACAACGTGCTGGTGGAGATATATCCATTTTGGGGTTTTTTTGCCTTATTTGGAAAAGATCTGATTTAAAATGTGGGAAGCCATGGTTGACTTGCAGAAAATTGGATGGTTTGAATGAGCATATGAAGATCCTTTCCTAAATGTGTCTGCAGCCACTACGTGGAGCAGGAGAACATCCTCTGTGTGTGGATGGTTGATGAGGTGTATTAAATGTCTGTTTAAAAAAATGCCAAATCGCAAACAAAAATAGCCTAACCCAAAACTTCTTCCTCTCCTTTCAGTAGTCTTTTCTTGTGTTCAGTTTTGCTGACAGGTGTGCTAATTTGAATGTGGTGTCAGTCTGGTGTGTGGGACATTCACAAGAACCTCCATGGACGCATAAGTTAAAGGAGCCTCTCACAGTGGTATCCTGGGGTGGTCTGAAGTAGTGAGGTGTAACACACAACTGTTGCTGGGATGCAACCTGAGACCATCCCTATGGCAGCAGAAAGAAAATGGAAGTAAAAAAGGGAAAGCAATGGGCTATTTGGATGTCCAAAGATAGGCAGATAACACACTTGGAGATGAGTACATCATAAATTACTACTTCCGTGGTTTCCTGGACCCTGTGAGTGACAGGTCAAATCTGTCTGGTGAAATAGCTGTAATAATTGTGGAACTGAGGGACTGGAAAAAAAAGCAAGGTGAGTGGTTCCGCAGGATCCCACCATTCTTTTGGTTGAGTGTCTGCTGTTTCCTAGAGCAAAGCAAGAATTTAAACAGCTGCCTCTTGCTTCTGCAGGTTTGGCCTCCTTGGCATTTAGTATTATGGTGTGCCATTGTGGTGCTTGTGCCAGGCAAAAGCAGCCCCTCTGCCCATCTCATGAGCAACGTGAGGAGCAGCACTGAATGTCAGTTAGCATGGGTTGGACATGGTGGTCATAGATGTTAGTGATGTCAATTGCCACAGGAATTAACCTGCAATGTTTTACTTCAGTTTCTGACTGTCTCTATAATACAAAATAAAAGGAGAATAAAATGTGTGTATTGTATTTTAATGTTAAAAATTTTAAGGAAACATTCTGTAAGTGTAAAGCAATTCATAATTCATCAGGGATAAGTGAGTGCCTTGCTTCTGTGTTCTGAAGTGGGCATTGCTTGTTCATGCTGTGGTCTGTTTGCTTGTAGTCTTTAGTGCTTGTTTGATCACTTAAGCAGCTCATGACAGCACCCTTATAATACAGGAAAAAAGGCCAGTTTGAGGAGCCCTTGTATAATGTAAAAGATTACAACTAGAAAATACTACATAGCGCTTTGTCCTTAGAAAATCCTGCAAGACTATTTCCAATGATGTCTATGCACCAGGATCAATGGCAGCCTACGTGTGAATGGAAATGGCTTTGCTTTGCGGATGTTCTGCTTGGAAGGAGCTGTGTCTCCTGGGCAGTGCTTGGTGTGATGCTGGTGTCTCTGGAAAATTCAGGAGATTTAGTGTCTGAAGTGTGCAATGAGAATGACACTTTGAAATCTTTCAGTGTTGTTTTTCGTGCGATTCCCAAATACAGCTGAGGATTTTACATGGGTTGCAGGAAACTTTTTCTATATAAGGAATAAGCTGCCTCTGCTCCTCAGGCTAGTTAGGATTCCTGGGTTTCCATTCCAGTTTTGAAGCTGAAGCGGGGTTAAGACTTGTCTGTGTTGATGGGGAGTTCTGGTATATCCCTGTGGTCACTGTCCTTCATGTGGGATAATCAGCGTGCTTGCAGAGCAGAGCTGGTGACACCAACTCTCACTGTGCAATAGTGAGTCTGCTGGAGCAGTAGGCCCAGTTTTTTCCACCACACTTCTTGTGCAAAAGCCTGTCCAGTGACCTTATAGGTTGCTGAGGTAGAGGTACAATGTTTTTCCTGCAGTCTTCATTGCTGTGGGCTACTCTCTCAATTTGAATTTTCCTTTCACTGCCACACATTGCTTAACAGTATCTACAGGATGTGTTACTAATTGCATGTTTTCACTGTGGTAGTGTAATTGAAAGCAAAAGTTTCCATCATAGTAGAGTATAACTTGCCCTGTGTAGTATTTTTTCATGCTGACATTACATTTTAAGGAGTGTGGAGAAGCCAGTTTGATACCAGGAGAAGCTGGAAGTCCAGGTGGTTAGGCAGCTCGTACTGTAACTTTGTATACACAGAAGGCCTGGGGTACACAGGAGACTAATATAAAGAATTAATTTTGGAGAGTTGAGATCCTGCAGATGCTCTGGTGACATTGCTTTTCACAGTGCAGGTTCTTTAGTTTTCATTTGGTCAATAAGAGATAATCAGGGGAATGCATGACCAATAAAGCATAAAACATCATGGAATCTGGGGTCTTGTGACACAAAAGTGAAGAAGCCTATACAGCGTGATAGAGAAGGGCAGTCTGGATTAAAAAGGTTAAAGTCATGGACTCCTGGGTTTGTTTTTTTCGCATTACATGAGTATATTTGTTTCAACAGGTACTTTGTTGGCACTGGTTTAGAAAACAGTAAGGTCATAGCCATACTGAACTTCAGAGGATGATCTTTGCTGTCTTCATCTGCCAAGTTTTAGTGAAAGAAGTCTCTCCTTGTCTTTCATCCTGTGTTTGACTCTTTCAGAGGAAAGCATTGCTCAGCCAGCAGGGTACATCACATGTGTTACAGTTGCTGGAAGATGAGATTTGAGAAGATACCTCAAGTGTGGCAAGAAATGTAGGTGTAGTGTAGTGGCCGATAACAGAGAATCAGATAATGACTGCTGAACTGAATAACAAGCAGGCTTAGCTGACTTTTACTCGTTAATGTTCAAGAAGTTGAAGTGGAAGAGAAAGAAAATTGATCCTATTCTTCTCCATTGCTCTTTGCATCCTTCTTTGTTCTGTAGTACCTCTAGAGACTCCTTGGGGCCGTGAGTCAGTCTGTGTCGGGCTGATAAGTAACTCCAGGGTAAGAATTACTCTGTGTTAGATTGAAGTTGAGGGAAAATGGCTTCAGTATTTCTGTCTATAGGTGCTGTGTTGGTTTGTGCTGGTCTTACCCTGGCAGATTCAGATCCCTGCTGGTTGGTTGATGCTTTGTATGATCTTGGTTCTTACTTGCTATTCATGACTTGTTATCCCAGATTGGGTTTTTCTATGCCCTTAGTTCTCTCAAATGGCTCTTAAATATCTTGTCAGGCATGTATTTGCTGAAGTGAAGGCAGCAGGGCTAGGAAAGGTTCATGTGATGTAGCTGTTGAGAATTCAGTATCATTACCTGAGGATGCCAGGCTGCCCAGGAGGTGGACCATCCTATGACAACCTGTTTGCCCAAGCATGCATCTACTGCCACTACAGGAAGATAGATATATATCCCCCATAAGCCCTTAACATAAATGTTTATGCGTGTGTGAAAGCTGCAGATGCACATGTGTGGTAAGGGCTTTGGGAAGCCTAGGCAGAGCTGTTGCTGTTCTACTTGGCTGATGGTGACTTGGCTTCCCTGTAAAAGGACCTCACTGTGCTAATCTTGCATTGTAGCTAGCACCTGTCACCTGGCAGGTAGGTGTTAAATACTGCTTTCGGAGGGGGTTATCACCAGCTGTTCTGTGCTGGCTGTAGAAGAGGAGGACAAGTGAAATTTCAGCTGTTCAATAGGGGAGGAGTAAAGGGAAATCCACTAACATGGTTGTAAAGTTCAGGAGCAGCACTTTAGGAATCCCTTGGGATGTATCATTAATGTTTACATTTTGGATTTCATATTTGAGATGGATTTTGATGTTGAATTCACAGAGTGGATGTGTGCAGTTCAACGTTACATCATTTGAATCAATGGAGGCTGTTCATTGTTGCTGTCTAGTTGACATGACAGTGTGTTAGATCAACATGAATTGTTCTGATGGGCTGTGAGGTTGTGGACTTGGCTTTTTTAAGGTACATAGTTATAGACTGGACCACTGGATGACAGGGTTGGAATTCTGGTCTTATGTAACTGTTACCTGGTTGCTGTTGTTTCTGTGTGTACAGTAATGTCTTGAATTCTTTGAGAAGCTCATTTTGTGGCGCATAATAAAGCAACAACTTGAGTGTTAACAGAAATCTGGAGTGTTACGTGTGTGTGTAAGTTGCTGCTACTGTAATATTTTTCAAAGCTGTGCTGAAAAAAAAGACAACAAACAGCCGGAAACATGGCTTGCTATCATGGATTTATCCAACCTGAGACAACTCTCCAGCAAGCTTTGCTTGATCTAAGGCTGTTTATACAAACTGAGTATTTTGTAACTGTGTCATCTTGTGAGTTATAGGCGGTACAAATTAAAAGCTACTTTTGGCATTGCTCCAAGGACTCTGCTGGTTGCTTACTGGAGAGCAGCTACAGTGGAAGGACTAACTTGCCCACAGCATCCTCTCTCCAACATTATGGCCTGTGTTTATCCCTGAGAGCGGTCCTGGCTTCTGAAGTACTGTACCAGTAGACGTGTTGCCCATGCAGTGATGAGGAAAACAAGGGTAATACACGCTGCAGGGTGTTTTCTATGCATCTGCCCAGTTTTATTTTTGCCTGATATATTTATACACATGTGCTATCTTCCCAGTTTAGCTCTAATGCCCTCTAATTCTGGGTATGCAGTTATAAAGAAAGCAAAAATCAATGTAGAGGAAAAAACATGGACCTTTAAAGCTTTGTAGTATATGAGAAATTCCCAAAATTTCAAGTGTTTTGCATGTTTAAATGAATTAATGCTCCCTGTGAAAGTGTTCCTGCTGATAAGTAGGAAATAAAACTTTGGCTTGAGAACTGTGGCAAAATACAAGTGAGACTCAAGCTGTCTGATTGTAGGCTTTAAATATCCAGAATGATTCATCCTGCTTTTTTGTTGTCCAAACATGTAGTTAAAAATTACCGTATATTTAAAGTAAATTCAAGAAGGGTTACCACAGAAATGTGAGAATAAACTTGAATGACAAAACACTGAATTATTTTCAATTTCTCCTTTGTAAGACTGCTCTTACAGTCAAAGAATAATTCTAAGTGACCTGCAGTGCTATCCAGAAGGAGTTTGCAATTTTCAGCTGAGTTGACGCTGAGGGTTTAGCAGCTGCCTATGCAAGAAGAGTGGGCGACATAAGCAAATTGAGAAAATTGGCAGAATGTGGCTTGGATGGCTACTTATTAGATGAAGACTGGTGTGCACAAGACAGTCTAAACAGACTGCTGATAAATTAGAATGTACCTACTAAGTAGACAGCAAAGAGAAATGACAAGTCTAGGCACTCATATCTCAGTTTTTCTTAACTGGTGGTTAGCAGTGAGCTTAGCCTTTTTATAGCATCATCTTCAACATAGTATTTTTGCTCTTCCTCAGTCTTTGCTTACTGAAGGTAGAGGACACATGGGAGAAGCAATAACCCTGCGTGTCTGACTGAGGAAAAATAAGAGAACTGGGTGTCTAGAACTTGAAAATAATCTGTGCATACTGCTATGTGATCTGGTATGTAGTTATGGTATTTGTTCTGGTACTAAAAGCCCAAGCTCCTTTCGTCATCATGGGTAAATGCCAGTTTCTGTGCAGCTGAGAGTAGCATTTTCCTCCCCTTGAACTGCCTGGAAGGGGTGAAATTGAGAACCACCTCCCTTCCTTCTCCCATCCTATCCTGATTACAGACAAGATGGGAACTCACAGGTATTACAGGAGATGTCCTCTTAGATGCAGCCACTTGAGCAATCTGACCTCTCCTCCGCTGATCTCCCAAAAGCTTGAGAAGAGGAAAAGAAATGAGAAGAACTGCATGCTGAGTTGTGTTTTGGTCTCTGAAAGAAAACACAGCTGACAAGGAGGGATTATGCAGGGTTGTCTGTAGGGTGTAAGGGATGAGAAAACTCTGCTCCGGCATGGCTCTTGTATCTGTGGTGAGCACAGGGTGGACCCTGCATTGACTCATTTTTAGCCTCTTGTGTAAAAGTAATTCCCGTATTGCCACTGCATGACTTAGGGAAGAATTGAGCTTGGTCATCAGTTGTGGCTTTTAGGTGGGACAATAACTAATTTTCATTCACCCCCTGGATGCCTCAATGATGATTTCTGAGCCACAGGTTTAAGTGGTTTGGTAGATCTTGGCACTCCATGGGGGAGTGGCAGCTTCTCTCTGCTTCTCCAAGTAAGAAGGGGAGGTCAAAGAGCTCTCTATCTCATGTTTTGTCTTGGCTTTTGTCTATCTCCTTTCTAAACTTCAGCGTGTGTTTTGCAGTAAATCATATGAAATCTGTATACATTGGTATCCCTGTGTAAGTAAGAAAATCTATTTTGAGACCTGTTATGTCCTTCTGGGTATGGAGTTACCAGAGCAAGGGAACTTTAGAAGACCAGTGCTGTGGTTTCTCGTGCAGTGTAGCTGCTGTGTTTTTACTGCATTCAGTGTGAGCAGATGTCTGGGGAATTGCTTTGACCTTGCTTCTGGGCAGTTTATAAATAGGGAATAGAAATAAATTATTTCTTCAATTGTCATTGTAAGTGAGATATTAAACAGGGAGTCTACAGTTTCTGGGAAATGCAGTGATGTGTGGACAATAAAAGGAAAACTAGTGAGGAGAGAAGAGATTAGGAGCTCAGAATGTTACTTGGGTAAGGGTTTTGAACTGGAGCAGCAAAACATCTGAACCTGGCATATTTTTTAATGAAGAGAGATCTGTTTATGACGACAGGATGACTAGGGAAGAAAAATCCTTAGATCTCTGTGGAGTGATCCATGAGTCAGAAATTGCTGGCACTTGGAGAAGCGCTCCTTGCTCAGCTCCTACTCCACTCTTCTGCTTTCTGTCTTTAAAGACCATGCAGTGGATTGAGAGACAAACCTGAGTAGCACTTTAAGCACAGTTCTTAAAGAAGACACCTATCGATGTTAAGTCTCAGCTGTCCTGGTGAACATTAACTCATCTCTTGCTTTCTGAGTTTGCAGACTCAGCCAAGGCACAAAGAATTGAATAACCCCTGAAGAATGAACTCCTTTGTTGCCCACTGAGGCATAGCTGTGGCATTGTTTTCACCACAGGCAGGACAGTGAGTAATAGCGTCGCAGCTGCTTCACTGAGCTCTGTGCTGGAGGATACTTTAGTCTCCTTGGACTTTTCTTTCCAGAACCGTTCACGTGTGGAAAAAGATGAAATACATTTGTAAGCAAGACTTCATTATTTTTTTTGTAAATGTAGGAAAACTGAGAGTTGTACTGTGGATAAAAAATAAACACACTCAGACTTCACTCTGTAGAAATTTGAAGGTGTGTGGCAGGAGTCAGCACTAACTTTTTTCAAAATAAATTTTCAAAATACAGATGGAGCTTTCTTCTCATCCTGTGTTCTGCATCTGGTGTTACTAGTTCGGGCAGAATTTTACCTCTGTTCATCAAGGAGACAGCCCTTGCCTAGGCAGCATTTAGCACTGCTTCATCCTCAAAGCCCAAAAAGGAGTAGACTGCTCATTACATTGCCTCAAAGCATTTACCTCACAGCATTCCACTTTTATGTTTGATATTTAGTAGCACCAGCTACCTTTAAGTATGTTTTTGCATTGCTCTCTATTCAGTCTGCCAAGAACTCTTGTCCAGTAGAATTTAAGCTGCCTTTTAAGTGTAATTTAGACATAATTATCTCACCAAGATTGTATCTATTGACAGCAAGACTGTATTAATCAAGGACTCCTTTTAAAATACTTGCTCAAGTGGATTCTTCTCTGTTTTGCCAGACTCAGTTTTATATGATGAAAGTGATAAGTGTTCAGTGTCTTTGCACATTGTGGTCAGCAGTGATCAAAAAAGAAAATAGTTTTATTAATTACTATGAGATGAAAAGAAAACAAAGGCATAAGTGCATTTTTGTCTTAGTCTGTGGTGAGTCCTGTGCTCTGAATGATGGTTAGATTTTAGTCCTCCATCAAGGGAAAGAAAATTTCAGAGAAATGCAGCAAGGATGACCAGCCATCTTCCCAGATCTTCAGCAGGAGAACCTGGAGGCAAGGGAGATCATGTTAAACTTGAGTAAGTCCTAACAGAGAGCAGAAGGGCAAAGAATGGGGACGCTTTTTTTCTTTTCCTCCCATGAGGACAGATCATCATCAGGTTTAAGATTCAGTATTTCATCCTATGTGTAGCTTAAGCTGTGAAATGCATGTTTTTTTTAACAAAGAGCATTTGACATCCATCAGTGGTGTCATACCGTGCCACTATCACCAGATTGTATTTGGAAGAGGAATGCTACTCGTAATTTGCAGAGCATCATTTAATCATCTTTGTCAAGTAACGGATTTATTATTGATTTCAGGCTCCTAGTTAGGTTAGAGAATTGTATCTTTGTGCTTTGCCTTTCTTGTTCCCCAGAGGATGTAGTGCCACTCTGCAAATTTTGTAAACCAGATATATTAAAAGAACATCGGGGTTGAAAATTCAAGCATTCAGTTCAAGCACTGAGAACTTAGGCACAAGTATCATCTGTTTTATTAACTGACTGTAGTATGATTTTGTGAAAGAAATTGTACGTAGAAGTGCATTTAGGTCAGGAAACATATCTGGGAAAAAGCCAGGCTACTCTGAATTCCAGAATGTGGTCTTTTTTTCTTGTTTGCCTTCGAGTTTTTTCTGTTTTGAATAGCTTTTGCCTGTAATATAAGGAATAATGCTTTGTAATTCTTGATTATAGAGAACGTCAGTCTGGAGGAAAAGCAATAGTTCTTCTACAAGTAAATACACTAAATCCTTTGCAGGTAGTCATCAGGGTTGAATCAGAGAGGTTCACAGTTCATGGTGAACAAAGAGTAACTAATAGCATTAGTAGATTCCTATCCTTCGTCCATGGGCTTTAAGGTGGGATGGTGTTGTTAGATGCCTAATCTGATTTTTCTGTCTATTGCAAACCAATATATTTTGTCTGCTCTGGGGTGTTAACTCTGATTTTGTTAAGACAAAATTTCCTAAAAGATACGTAGCTCAAGGTGAAGTTGTAGAGAGGAGGAAAATCCTGTTTAGTTAGTTAATCTACCACTGAGAGCATTAGAAAGGCAAAACTTGTTTGTTCTGTTTTCACCTAGACTAGCTTCAGCATCTAGTTGTGGTTTCTACCTGAAGTTTTCTCCTGTATGTGGTCGACTTCAACCTCGTGCTGCTTGGGTATTGTAACCAAGTCACTTTGCTGACTTCTTGATAAAGAAGAAACACTGCTCTTCCTTGTGCTTTCCAGTTTTCTACAGCTGCATTTTAAGGTTTTTTAGCAAGTTTGTAGTCTAGATAACATGCTCTCTCCTAGTATTTTGTAATGTTTACTTTCCAATAATAATACCAGGTGATAGTAAATGATGTTCCACTTGGGTGCAACAATGTGGTTCTCAGCTGTTTGCTGAGCAGCTCAGGGGTAATGAGATTCATCACTGTTGAATTTGTTTTTAGTGGCTCTCACTACATCTTTCACTTCTTTCCTGCTATTATCCCTGTCTCGTTTTCTGCTCTTGTCTGTCTGCATCATCTGCCCTCCCACCTGTGTTCAGCTCAGGTTGCCTTCTCCTATACCTGCGTCCTGAGTCCACCTGAAGCTAAAGATCTGGGGGACAGAAGTAACAGAGAGAGAGTTATCTTCATTCCTGCTGTCCACTGAGGTTTCTGAGAGGTAGGAGAAGAAATGGTGAAAGGATCTACTAGATCACAGGGCAGTTCAGTCTGTTACCTAGATGAGGTGTGCACTCAGGTGGATATATCAGTGGGACACATGGAGCAATAGGTGTGTGAGATACAATAACAAGCTCTGACATGGCATGGAAAGCAGAACTCAATCTGGTCACAGCACTGACCTAAGAAGCTGCAGTTCTGAGGAATTCAACAGCGCTTTGCCATCTAAGTTGGTTTAAAGTTGACAAAGGCCACTCACATTATTTTATCTCTGTTTTAAGAGGCATTTGACTTTAATTGTGTAATTTAGGGAGGTTGCATTGAGTCAGTAATTTTTACGTGTAGCAGACTGTTTTTCTTCCAGAAGAAAAGGACATTTCTATAGATTTAAATGATCCTTATTACGAAATTGCAAAATCACTAGCATGGAGAATTTCACTTAGATTGTATATTCAGTTTCCAGAGACAGAATTTAATATTTTGAGGTAGATTTTTTTTCCTGGAAATACTTAACAATTATACAACTTGTTTCACAGCATCCTTTTAAACATTCACACCTCAAAGCTTTTTATTACAATGAAAAGACATTTCTTTGCTCAGAAGCACAGTAAAATTTTCCAGTGGTGCAGATCCTGCTCTAAATGCTGCTGTTGTGGTTTAACTCCAGCTGGCAACTCAGCCCCACAGAACTGCTTGCTCACTCCCTTGTGGTGGGATGGGAGGAGAATTGGAAAAGTGAGAAAATTCATGGGTTGAGATAAAAAGAGTTTAATAGGTGATGCAAAAGCTGCACATGCAAACAGAACAAAACAGGGAATTTCTTCACCCCTTCCCATGGACAGGCAGGTGTTCAGCAGGGCTCTGTCATGCATGACTGTGGCTTGTGAAGACACTGTCAGTCCAAAGACCCCCATTTCCTTCTTCCCTCAGCTTGACAGGCTGACCATGGCATTGTATGGCATGGAATATCCCAGTGCTCAGTGGGGTCAGCTGTCCTGGCTGTGTCCCCTCCCAACTTCTGTGTACCCCCAGCCCACTCACTGGTGGGGTGATGTGAGAAGCAGAAAAGGTTATGACACTGGTCATTGCCCTGCTCAGCAATAACTGAAACATCCCCAAATTATCAAGATGGCACAGATCCAAAACACTGCCCCATTCTAGCTACTGTGAAGAAAATTAAGTCTCTCCAAGCCAAAACCAGCACATCTGTTTTATCAATAACTCAGTTTCCTTAGAAGGGCACTGAAGTGATAGGAGACTCAGCAGGCATTTGTGCTTAATTTTCTTCTTAAAACCACAGAAAAACTGTAGTTTTTGTAATAAAATGGCATCCATTTTGTTAGAGAAAACACCAAGCTTTTAAAATAGCATTTTATTATCTTTTATAATCTTAGTTTAAATGAAAATTGCATATGAGAGTGCCAAGCCTACACAGATTTGCCTTTCCATCTTCCAGAATATCTTTTCTCAAGAGACTACAGAAGATTACAAGCATGCTGTCTCAATGTCTGCCTAAGGGGAGTTTTGCCCTCCAATAAATAAAAGTCTACAGATCATAAATCAGCAGTTTATTGTCAGCCACCAGGTGAATCTCAAATGTCATGAAAAGGTGCATGACAACTCCCAGATTTCTGTTGATGGCAGTAGCTGCCATCATGTTGTATGAAACAGAATTTTGTGAGAGGCAAATGTCACCTTTCCTAAATCTTTCAAGTGTATGCTCTGCACACACTTGGTTTTAAACTGAGACTCCATAAATCCAGTTAAAATTTGAACAGAATCTTTGTTGAGACCCATTTGAAGTGTTTGGAAGAGGAAGATAAGCTGGAGAAGTCTTGGTGTTAACAGGAGAAGATTCCCAACTTGGACTGATGTCTCATGCCAGTGTTTCATTGAGGAGCATGAAGAAATTATCTGTTCTGCACTGTAACCTTGATAGAAGGGGTTATTGAATCATTTCTCATATTCATTTGTATCAGCATTTAGAAGCGCCATAAACAAGTCTGCGTAACACCTTGGTGGTGATTTGTATTACAGAAAGAATTGTTGTGAAAATAGTTTTAGAAACTGGAACCTCAGCTGCTGTATTTATTGCTGAGGTGAGAAATTTTTTTGTCTTTATTTAAAACAAAACAACTCCCCCCCCCTGCTTCCACCTTCTCTCTCTTTTTCACTTCTGCCACTCACAGCATCATGTCACTAAATCATGAAGTGACACAGAGAAAAGTTAATTGTGCGTCGCTGGCTATCTGATTAAATCCACTCTTCTGCATTTAAACTCTAGTGGATTTATGAAGATGAAGTAAAGGGGAAGAAATGACATGACCACTGAGGGAAAAATGAGTATTAATGTCTTTTCAACAACAGTCTGATGAAATGTTATATGTTTAAGCTACCTAGCTGTTTCAATTACTCATGAAACAGCATGGGTTGGATGTAATTCTGCCTTGTAGTGCTTGCTAAATGCTTCATAAGTGCTTTTAGGTGACCCAGTTTTGGGGTTGATACAAGGAACCTGTAATTCTTGAATGCAAAAAGCATTCTAAAAGGGCTCAGCAAAACTCCTGAATTAGGCTGCGTTCTCCAGGAAATTTGGTACGGGTGCTTTAAGATGCCAGATGCCTGTTTATTTGTAAAAGTGAAAAACTCTTACAAGTGTGTCGTTAATGAAATAATGAGTGGAACAGATCAATAGGTGAATATTTAAGAGGCTTTTTAGATGATTATGCTACAAGAAGAATGCAGGAGGAAGAAATAGCAGGCTTCTGACAGCTAAATGAAGTGTTGGTAATGCAGGTAAGCTTGTCATTGAGATCCCTGCCCACATGTGGGGAAAGAACCAGGACAAAATTCTCGAAGAATTTTTCAGGCTTCACTCTGAGCATTTTTTTCTAAATCATCAAATCTTGACTTTGCTTAAATTTAATGAAATAGAGCAAATTAAAGACATAAAAGTAATACTGGGAAGCTTCAGACTGAAGAGAATATGCTTTGGAAAGCCTGTGCCTTTGACATGAGGGTTAGATCAGATATACTGCTCTGCAAATTCAGTTACTAGCTTTATTGCTCTTTCTGCGTCTTAAACTTTATACACAGTTTCTATGGAAGTAGTGAGGAAGGAATTTGCAAAAGTGCAAAAATTTGCTGGAGTGTTGCATTTAGTGTGCCAAATCCCAATTGCCGTACATATTGCACATTTGGAGTACGTAAATGGTCTCATCCACTGAATCTTGCCTTATGAATATTTAATAACACTGAAGTGGTTGACTTTTACAGATCCACACCTTTTCTAAGAGTATTTTGTTTTGTAATGCAACTCCCATCAGCTGAAGTGGGTAAAAGTTCACTAGTGAAGATCATGAGTGCTAGCATACTGAGACTATTTACTCCTTGCACAGAGATGGAGTAAAAAAACACTTTCTCTGTCTATATTTAGCCTACCTCTCCCACCTCTGTGGAATAGGTTTTCCTTACATTATCTTGAACCTCATACCTGATTTAGTCCAACACAGTGTACAATGAGGTCAGTCTTTTGATGTGTGAGGGTTTCATTTTATGGTCACACTTGAGGAGACAACAAATCATGGGTGAACTTTGGTTCCTCCAAGTTCTCATTAGCGTCATCATTCCTCACAGTGTTGCACCTCGCAGCTGGACCAGAGAGTGCTGTCATGTTTTGTAACCTGCTGCGGCTTCTTGGTGTAGGCTCCCAGTTCAGCTGGTCCTTCTATGTGGTGAGACAGTGGAGAAGGTGAAGAGGTGAAATAGATGGGTATTTCTTGTGGGGGTGGCAATCCTGCAATTTGCTATAATCCAGGGCTCTGGCTTTCACACGAAACTGCCTGGCAGCTGTGTGCTGGGAAGCGTGTGTAAGCTGTGTGTCCTGGCTGAAGCCACTGAGGAGCTGCATAGGTGAAGGTCAAATAAAAGACTTAGTGGCTGGAGACACAAATTGCTACCTCTCCTTTCCCTTAGATAGATCTCTGGAGATTTCATGCTTATTAAGCCCAGAACATAATGTTCAACATCTATTTTATGCTTTATGGTAGGATCTCCCTCATGGTAGAGACTGACTGGTTCTTCCTAGTTAGATAGAAAAGTTTTCCTTACCTCTCCAAACATCTCTGCAGTACACAAAGTGAATCTTTTGAAACTTCAGTTTCCACTACTTCTCTAATATTTTGGTGTCTGTTGTGGTACTGATGTGTGTCCATGTTCTTGTGTGAAACTTGTGTCTGCTGGAGGACAGCCTTCACTTTGTGGATTGCAGACTTTCTTTCTCTAATGGTTTGAAGATTGTTTTCATGGAAGTAATTCCAATATTTTATTTCTCAGTTTATGGATGGATCCATTTATTGCAACTGTTGGGATTCTCATTAGCGGAAATTAACACAAGCTGTGACATAAGCTTGGCTTGACTTTTCCACCACAGATCACAGTTACATGAATGAAATAACTCATTACTGAGATCATCTGTAGTTAAGAGAAGCTTTCTGTCAAGTTGATTTGCAGAGAGCGGAGCACGATTACAGCCTGGGGAGTGGTGTAATGCACAGCACTTACTTCACTGGAGCAGGACATATGGTGAGCTGTCAGCTGAGCCTGCATCTCCACCTTGACAGCCCTGATTGTCTCCTGTGTGCACTGTAAGATAGGTGCGGGTGAAAAGAGGTTGTGGTGTTACCTGAAAGGGAGCTGCTGTAAGTGTGTTCTTTTAATGCTATGTAATTCTCATACTGTTTCTTGGAAAATGTGTTAAAAATCTGAGAGGGTTTACAAAAAGTGCAGTATGGCATTGAGGTCTATGGAGCCTGTCTTGCCTGAGCTTCTGTACTCAACTGTTGCTGCCTTATTTCCAAGAAAGTTCAGAGATAACTAAGTTACCACCAGCATGGAAGTATCTGCAGGAGTGGGGAGTTTCTGGTGGAGAGCTGTTTAATTTAGCTGCAGAATGAATGATAAGGTCAGTTGGAGCAAAGAAAAAAAGTTACAGGCCATAAATACCCTTTCCCAAGGAAGAGATATTTGCAGTTGGGGTGACTGAGTGAGGGTGATTGAATATAATCACTCTACATACTGTTGAAGATGGTGGCTTTCCCCAGCTACTGCACTGGAAGTAATAGAAGCCTCATGAGGAGAATCTGTGCACAATGGTAAAAAAGACTCCCTGGCCACAGGGAGTAGATTGGCTGGCTGCAACCATGTAGTTCTGTTTGCCGTAGCCTGTGGGCCTTGCTGGTCTTGACATGTTCCATATGTAACCTACTTTATGCCCCCCTCCCTTTTTATAAAATTTAAATAGCACCCATGGTGATGTGTGCAGGAGATCCTGTCTCTATTGTGAGTCTTGTTTACTCTAGTTCTTGGCTTCTCAGTCACTAGTTGTTTACATGGTTTTACTGGCAACTGTAGTTCTGCCACTTGTTCAGCTCCTGGCACAATTAACTGGTGGGCTTGGAAGGAAATGTGCTTCTGTGCTCTTTTTTTAAGACCTGAGAATAAATTTGTGAAAACTGGTTTTCCTATGGCTTTTATATATGACAGAAGGATGGGAAGGCAGGTGTAATAATACTGTGTATTGATTTTTCATTTAATCAGTCTTGAAGGTAACTTTTCTGTAGCGTTGTGTATTGTTTGTAGATGAGTCTACTCAAAAAATGATGGCTAATGTAGAAGGAGTTACTGTGAACCCTTAAATCTAGTGATGTGGTGTATCCATGAGTTCAGCTATTTGGATTTTGTTGTAAACCTCTTAGATATGATACAGTGGAATCCTCTTAAACACAAATTCCATGTAGCAAGTGACAGAACATAATGAAAGCATAAACTCTTACACAAATAAAACTGTCAAATGCATAATGCTGCAGCTATAAACAGCTGTGGATTTCGGCATGTTCCATGGAATTTAGTGAGCTGGGTTAGGATGCACATTTTTGGGTCAGTTTTGGTTTTTACAGAAGTGCTTGAAACAGTATTGATACTTGCTAAAATAAACTGTCCTTGCTTGCAAAGGAAGCCTTTCTTGTCAATATCTTAAAATATCTGTACTGCTGACAAATTACTAGTTACCTTTATATAACGAATTGCAAAAACACTGTATGGATATCAGGTGACATAAATAGTCGGAGATGCACTGTATTAAAGACATGTTGTAAGAGGCTTTCCCAGCTGGTATGGAACAGCACTACTAAAGAATATTTGAATTAAGTGTTTATGCTTTACGTATTTTAAAATGTGTACGGAAGTATGTCAGCATTGTCAGAAGTCATTCAAAGTGGCTTTCCAGTGTGTCCTCCTGAAGATTCTGCATTGTTGCTGTTGGGCTCCGTGACCAGCTGGGCTGTGGAAGAAGCGTGCCCATCACAGGTCTAACCTGCACTCTGTAGAAGGTTTGGGGGGAGTAGAGAGGTCCTGAACGCCTCTGTGCTCCCTGCCCCCAGTCCTCAGAAAAACACAGTGGTGTTGTACCAAAACCCTCCCACAGCTGCAGATCTGGGCACGTGGGGAAGAGCTTTTGGTAAGATCCTACTGCTGATGTAGCTAAGTGATGTTTTCCTGCTCTGCTGATGTTTTCCTACTTTGTGCCTGGCACAGACAGTTTGGAAAGGATCTTATTCATCATCATTAACCTTGCCCTGCACGGGAGTGAATGATGGAGGCTGTAGCAAAAGACAGACAACCTGTTCTGTGTTAAACAAACAAACCAACCCCACACCATCCAGTCAGGCAGTGCTGGTGCCAGTTCCGGGGTGCACATTCTGGAGTCGCTGGAGGGAGTGTGCATGGCTCCTGCTGATGGTGCTGGTGGGCACCTTTCCACAGCAGCCCTCTCCACTTTGCAGGGTGGTGTTTGCCATGCTGTGAATGGATGTGTTGACACAACTCAAGCGTTCTTGTCTTCACTTTGCCTATCTTAGCTCAAACTCTTCCGTGATGCAGCTGTATAAATATCTGAGTCCTGCCTACGTGGCCAGTAACTGCAGATACTCCTTGTGTCTGCAGGCAGATACAAAGCACATGCCTGCCAGCGCTGCTGCAGCTTGGTGAGCCCTTCTTGGCTCAACTTGTGCTGTAAAACAAAGCTTCTAAAATATGGTAGGTGTCAGAGACAACTGACATTTCCAGGTGGGATGCTCAGTATGTTATAGTTGGATATTTGTCCTTTGGATGTTATAAATACAGATTTTCCTGCACTGCGGTGCTGCTGGCCCACAGATATGTTGTATTGGAAGGAAGACTGTAGCTTACTTCAGTGGACCTAAAACAGATCAAAATATTTTAAGCAGCCTGCATTATTTTAACAAGGTGGTTTTTTTTTTCTCCCCAGGAGAATTGTTCCTATGTAAAAGTAAAGTAATTTGGATGACTTTTGAAGGCATACAGCTCGTGTTTTGCATAACGCTGAGTTTTCAGGTGACCTGCTTTGTGACCCAGTATCCTGTTCCTCTGGCAGATTTGTAAATGTTCGTAGTACAAATTTGCAATGCAGGGCACGCTTTTCTTTGACGCTGGAAGGATGTTTGCTGCCACCAGCACAGGACAGGTGCCTGTCACCCTTGTTGCATTGTTACTGGCAGGCAGCGTGCACAAAACTTGGCAGTGGGAGGCTGAACTGCTCAGCTTCCAGCAAAGAAGCTGAGGCAAGAAGACGAGTGAGGAGAGGAAAGGCGTTTTAGGGTGGTGGAAAAGCCTGCCTGGTTGGCTTAGTTCTGCTTAGTCACTGATTCACTGCAGACCCATGATCTAAAGAGAAGCTTTTTACAAATCTCCCAGAACATTGTCGAGGGGGAAATAATGGCTGATGCTGCAGTGGTGGTCCTCTCAGAGAAAGAGCTTTTGGGAAACACAGCAATTCCCGTTTTGTGCAATTTATGGAGAAGGCTTGTACTTTCCTGCTCAGCAGACAGGCAAAGATCTCTTCTGAAGTGGAATCATCCTTGAGCCGTGTCAGCTTCAATTATGAAAATCAGTCATTAGGACTTCATTAAGCCCAACTTCATATTTTAAAGTTTATAAAAGTTACGATTAGCAGTCATGAAGAAAGATCTGTTTGTTTTTTGCAGAGTATATTAAGTATAGCATTGATTTTGACTTGAAAGTATCCAAACCCGGAATTTAAGGCAAATAAAATTGACATGAAGGGATGTGTTTCGCTTGCATTCATAAAGATTGTACTTCAGGGATTTATATGAAATAGAAAACCTTCTGCAGGTTGCATGAAATGTAATAAATCGTGCCTGAAAACGCCCCCAGTTTGACTATAAAGGCCTTATCTCACCCATGTAAAATATTTATGTGTAAATGTATATTTTATATTTTTCCTTTACCATTCTTGGATTGCTTTATACTTTCATAAATGGCATCTCTGTTGTTTACTTGTAGTGGAGGCAGCAAAAAAATACCGTGTTTTATTTGATGTTACTACTTTTGAGTTTTCTTTTGGTTTGTGTATAAGGAGGAGCAAAAGGCTGATTACAATAGAGTGCTAGGGTGATAAAAATAAAAGTGGAGAGTTGGAAATTTTTTGTGAAGATCTTTGTTTAATTGCGGCTTACCCCTCAGACATATGAATCCAAAGTTTTTCATATTATTTTACATGTCACTTTTCTTTTTCTGCTACTTCTGCCTACTTCGACTTATATTTACTGGTGGTCTAAAAGGGTACTACCTACTGTATCTGATTTTTAAGGCATTTGTCACTGATTTTTGTGGTTAAAAGGCCTAAAAAGTTCTTGAGTTTTACAGCTGGGAAAAATATTGTCTGAACATAACTAAGGTGATGCTATGTTAGCATTTGGTAGTGATGTGTTTGCAGTAGGAATAGACATGTCCTGTTTTAATGTCCAAGTTTCTAAAAGCATTCAGTTTTGAGTGTTTTCAGTAAAATCTTCAAGAATGATTCAAGTTTGGGAGGCATTTGAGTGAGTGATTTAAAGCTCAAACTGTTCCTTGAAGAGAAGGTGAAAAGGTGACATTGCTGTTGCTTAGAAATACTTAAGTAAGAGAAAGAGATCAATTTAGAAGAAAAGGAAAGAAGAAAGCTACAGGAAAAGCCAAATTGATAGTTGAAGCAAGACAATTTGCAGGGACAACATAGAAAACATGTTTACAGGAGGTAATTAGCAGTTGATGCAATTTTTTAAGGGACTTAGTATATCAAAGATGCGGTGGCTTTAGCAGCTTTTCACCTAAAAATTTGTAGTTACCAATTTTATCACAGCATGCTTTGGACTTCCTGAAGTTGAAAGGTTTATTAAAGCATTCCCCTCCCTTTCTCCAGTGTCCTTCTAGTGGTGTTTCAGGCCTTCACTGTCCCACATCATTGCTTTTATCTGTTGTTTTTCAGTGTTAGAGCCAAGGGAACGTAAAGGTTGTTGATGCTGGGAGAGGTCTTGTTCTTGCTGCCAGCCTCTGCTCCTCTTGTGCAGTCCCAGTGCCAGCATGTGCTTGGTGTGGTGGTGGGGATTCACTCCCAGTGCCTCAGCAGCAGCAAAAATTAGAGGAGCTTTTAGCTCTTTGCATCAGCTAAACAGGAGTGCTGTTGGTGCTGGGGTGAAGGAGGGACCAGTGCAATGAGAAGTGAGAACTGGGACCGTGCTCTTTAGTGGCAGTGTTGCATGGGTTTGTCTCAGTTGTTTGTGCACCTGCATTTCCAGAGACCTGGAGCAGCCTGCCAAAGCCAGAGGCGGGGAGGTCACTGGTTGAAGGAGTGATCCAGACAGTTGTGCTTCCCAGCCAGTGGATTAATTCTGTGTTTTCAGCAGATGCTGTGAAATGGATAAATTTAAGACTGTTGTTATGCACTTTGCTTTCCAAATATCCCAGTGAAATATTTGCAGAGTTAGTCATCTAGGGAGAGGGTGGGCAACTCCTACTACTTCACAGACATGTGATATGGGAGATGCAGGATTACACCCTGGTGGTATCTTTTTCTTAACTGGTTTTTTCAGGCTGAACATTGCTGAAGAGGAGAGGGTTTGGAGGGTTTTTTTGCTTGCAGACCTGGTCTGTGTTTTATCAGCTCTTTCTCAGAGAAACTATGAATTTCATGACCTTAAATCCACAAACTTGGGGGATCCTGCTGGACACATATTGATAAATTGTCCTTTTGGGAGGAAGGACTTGCTTTTCAAGCTATTACAAGAAAACTTTTTAAGCACAGAGAAATCTGCAGTGTGGCTATTCTAGATTAAATGTCAAGGAATTGTGGTGGTCTGGTTAAGATACTATTTCCCTGGAGGCTGGAATTAACTGATCCTACAGAGTAAGGAAGAATAAGGAGTTGGTGAAAGGATAGCAGAGCTGTTCTTGAAGGTCTGGCTGTGCTCCCTGGGCTTGCTGAACTAGTCAAGACTCTGCATGTGGTGCTTTCACTTTTTTGGAAGTGGGCCTCATATACATATATATATACATATATATAAAATAAAATACTAAATTTCATTCCATTAGTGTCTAGGTTCTCCCAATAAATAGTTCAATAGAAGCTTGGGATTGGCTGTTGAGCCATGACAGCAATGGCCAATGAAGATGGGCAATTCTTTGCTGAAATGTGAGCATTGCAGGAGATCATTAGCCTGGTTGAATCCTATCTCAAAATCTTTTGAAACTTCCAGTAATGGAGAGTTATTTAATACTTCAAATTCTAAAACACATGTTTCTGTTTTTTTCCGGGAAGGGAAAAATTCCCAAAGTTACTTAACTTGATACAAGAGGAAAAACTTGTTCCCGACCAGTCTGAATGGTCTCTCGGCTCTGAATGAATCCAAATTTATTGACATTAAAATTACAAAATAGAACAGATACTAGAAAGCAGTTCATTTTCATATGCTGTTGCTAACATGGCTGTTTGAATTTACTCACTGTGTGAGACCAGAATACAGATTTACTCTATAGGACTCATGCCTTGTCTTTGAGGAGGCTTATTGAATCTGTGTAATTGTTCTTTAGAAGAGGAAAATGAACTTCTGATTGTAGAAGTACCTTGAGTTTAGGAGTGTTTTCTTAAAAGCCTAACTTTCATTCTTGCTAGTTCTTGTAAATCCCCACACACACTGCTGTGATACCTGTGGCATTATAGTAATGGCAATGTTTTAAATTCATTTTAGTCATTTGTAAAGCAATTTTGTGAGTAGCTATGGAAGAGGACTGTGCTGACTTTAATAAGTCGGTCTCTGAATTGGTATGATTGCTGTGAGCTGGAGGTTGATGGACACATGGTAAGAGGTGGGGGAGGTGATGGGATGAAAAGTGGGTGCGTGGTTGTATTGCTCCTCCAAGAGAGATGGGTACTGCCAGGTGCTCCAGCCTGCTGGGGTGATGCCTGTTCAGGAGCTCAGGGTGTACTGATGCTCTGGGCACAACCAGCCTTCCCATGAAACTGATGCATGTGGAATAGTTCCTGAAAGAGACAAAAACGTCTGGTCTGTGTATTTCTGCATTTCATTGGAAAACACAAGTTGCTAGAGTTTCGGATCACAGCTTGCATATCCGTTGGCTCATGACTTCTGCAGATGAGGGTAATGGTGTAATGTGTACCTGCATCCTCCTTCTGCCAAAAACGCCTTTCTTGTTAAGGCTGCAGTCCCTGACTGTGAGTGCAAGGGGCTTTCACTGCATATGAGTAATTTTGTGTTATGGAAAGCTGGTAGAAGAGAAGAGGTTAATGAAGCTTCTCAGCTCTCTTCAAAACAAAAGCTTTCTTCTCAGCCCTGGGTTTAGTTTTTAATTAGTTTGGATTACAGTTTGATTTAAAGCGGGTGAAGGGATGATGAGTTCATGTGATCTAGAGGTTTGAACATTATGCTGCTATTTGTACTTCTTGGTTAATAATGTATCCTCTGCTAGAAGGATGACTGGTGGTTTAACAGGATTCCTTCCTGTAAAACATTTTTAAAGAAAAACTAGCCTGTTTCTGCAAACTTCATTCCAGATTAGTGTTGCCAGACAGCAGTGCAGAATAGTGTTTTATTGTGAAATCTACTTCTGTTTAGGAAAAAATAAAGTCCGTGAAATACCTAATTCAGTGGTGTTATTTTTTTTCCTTCTTCCTCTAAGCTATAGAGACAGCATAATTTTATATACTTCATATTGAAAATTCATTCAAATGCAGTCTGGATTTATTTATTTTTACTATCTCATCAGCAGAATATACTTTTTTACATGAATGTATTTTATAGATATATAAAAAAGGCAGGTTAAAAAGAATGTTCCTGAGGAATTGTTTTATTGGTTAGTACAATATATGTGCTTTTAATGCAATTTAGATTGTATCTAGTGAAAATTGAGCTCAAAATTCTGAAGCTAGTGCTTGTTCTTGTAAATAATGCACGCTTTAAGTCAACACTTTGCATCATTATCTTGAGCAATGGTTTAGCCTTGATATATTTCAAAACACATATATTAGATAATGTGCTCTATATATATGTATGGTTATTTATGGATATAAACTTTCTGATTAGATATTAATGTTAAAATATCAGAGTGTTTGCTGAAGATGTCTTTCTTGTTCTGCCCTTCAGTCAAGACATGGTGCTAATACTGAATACAAGCAATTATATGCAGGTACTAGAATTTGTCAACTTCTAGTTAATCAAGTTAAATGCTCTAACTTGAAGCTTTTTCCCTTCAAAATGGTATATTAAATGATACGTAAGATGAATCTAAGAGGATACGTTTTCTAGCAAGCAGTTTATTGTAGTTTGATTGTTGAGAAAGGCCCTTTTTTTTGGTATTTAGAGGAAGCTAAATCCTGAAAATGTCTTAGTGGAGCAAATTACCTGATTGAAGAAAATGCATTTGGTACGTGTTATTTTGGAAGGGGAGCTGTTTGTGCAGTCAGAAGGACTGAGCTAGCGGTGGTGCCTGGAAAGCACATCCTTTGTCTAAATGAAAAACCAACCCTGAGAAAGGATTTATATTGGGATATTTTGGGAGAGAGCTAAGACACCTGTTCTGCTATCTTCACTGTTATACCTTTAGCTGAGTGTTTCTTTCTCTGTCCTTTCTTGATACACACAGATGATGAGCTGTGCCTTATATTGCAAAACTACTTCCCATGGTTTGAAGAAAGGGGTAAAAAAGCCCTGTTGCCAGCTTCTTTTGCCAGCCATTATCTGTCTCAGTTGCATGGAGCTTATGTGTAAATGCAAATTTAGTAGTTATTGTTTCTGAATTACACTTGGTTGTTAGTCATTACTGAGGTTCATAGTGGTGACATTTTGATAAAGTCACAGTATGTGGATGTGTTCATCTACTTCCGTATGAAGAAACTTCCTTTAAGCCCATTTAAAGGACATATCTTAATTGAAAATATCATTGTGTAAAAGGTGGCTGTGGAGCTGGTTTTGTTTTCTTAATTCCACTTACAGCCTTAATTTCATTTCTTTCTTTAGTTGAAACAGCTGGGTTGCTGACTAATTATACCTGTAGTGCCACAGTACTCTGTCTTCTGTACTGAAATTAAGATGAGAGTTTGTAGTGTTTGAGAGGATCTTCACTGGTCCCAGTAGGACGGTATATTTCTGCTGCTGAAAATTGTCAAGAACTGGGATTTACTTGGTAGCTGACTCCAGCAGCTGCTATGCAAGAAACTCCCCCTTTGATATTTTGGATTTTGTCCATCAGCACTTTCCAGATAGCTGCTTGGGGAAAGCAGATACCTGGATGGCTAACTTATTATGGTCACTTGCAAATACTGGAGCTTGCTGATTGGGAGGTAAAAGTCTTTGCTAGCAGTGTATGAAATGTAATTGGAACCTTCCCTTGTAATCTCATTTATTGACTACTTGCATGTGTTGGCTAAGCCTGCAGCATAACTTTACTCATCTGACTTTGATAACCCTTTGTGCGTGGTGAAGCTGTGCAGATACATCATCCCTCGAGGGATGGTGAGGTGTGACAGGGCAGGGGTTGATGCATAAGTTGATTGACCCAAACTTTCCTCTTCAGTAGTGGCACTGTGATGCACAGGGTAGAGCAAAAACATTTTTAGCTTTCTGGACCAGGAAGGATGTGCCTCAGTGCTGTAGCACATACTTTATAAAGTTTTTTTATCCAGGGAGTGTGCAGGTGTTTCAAGAACCACTGATACTACTTTGTATGTCCAAACTATTCTCTGCAGGTGAAGCTAAGGAAATGCAGCTCATGGCATCAGGCTTCCTGAGGCTGTCCAAGTAGTACTTTGTTTCTGTAGGTAATGTTCTAAGTGGTATCTACAAAGAATTTGATGTGAAAAAGAGACTTGTGAGCTTGTCAGGTGCTAAAATAAATGCGATGAGCTGAAGGAAGTGTTTTGTTAATCTGGTATTTGGGGAATAATTAGTCTTTTGTTCTGTATGTTTTAGCTGTTTGCTAGGTGTACTGTGAGCTGAGCAAAGTGGGGCCAATCTGTTCATATCAAATAGTTGTTTGCACTCTTCCTGTACCTTTTTTTTGCATGTATTTTGCATGTAGGTGTTGACTGATGGTAAGGAAAACAGTGGGTAAACAGTTCACTCAAAAAAGCTTATTTATTAGCTTCTAATATGTATCTAAGAAGGAACCTCAGCCATGGAGTAGAATAATGAAGTTTACATAGGCGCAGTTTCAGTTATCAGCTTGGATTAATGGTTATTGATGGTAGAAAGAGCTGCTTCTGCCAAAGTTCTAGCGCTGCTGCTGCTAAAGGATATGAGATGTGCTGCTGTTTCCACAATGAAAAATAATAAATTTTCCTTTCTTTTTCTTTACTGGAGCTTTGTGCATGGGGAAGCTGGGGGAATCATCCCCAGCCAATAGTGTCTCCAGCCTACCTCTGCTGTGCCCAGCAAATCCTGCTATCCTGTTGTCACCTGTATAGTTATGAAGATGTATGAGACCCCAGCCTTCATGTAATACAGCTCAGGGCAGTGGTGGATTTTCGCTTGAGTTGCTGTGCTCACCAACGCCAACATGTCAGATGCAGTTTACACTGTTTGAATGAACATCAGCCCTCTAGCAGGAACTTTTAAAAACATTGCTCAATAAAATTCAGCGCAGAGCTGAGATAGCGAAGATAATCCTCCATTTGCTTGTAGAACAGGTGTACGTTATATAAAACACGATGGTGCTGGGGATGGTTTTTGAGACTTACGGTTGGGAGGGAAAGAAATTTGCATGGTAGAGCGTGTGCTGTATTTCATTGTCTTGGGCTAGATTTGAGCTGAAATTCCTGTGCTTGTGGTGGGGAGGGATCTGCTCTGGTCTCTTTTGTGCTGCCAGCTTGACAGCTCAAATACCGATTTCTCATCCTCACGCACCTTTTGACTTCTCTTAGCTTTGAAGAAATTCAGTTTGTAGAAGTGTAATTTCTCTTCAGTTCTCCTCAAGCTGACCCAGCCCCCTGGTTAATTCGCTGCTTGCTGTAACATTAAGCCTCATAAAACTCGGTATGTGGAGCTCTAAACCTGCATTTGCTATTAGCCCTAAAAGTCAAATCAATAATTGGAAGATCTGTAGTTCCTTATCCCAAAGGAAATGCTGTGCTGGTACGACACGCCTAGGGCTGTCAAGTAGTGTGGCTGGGTAGCCCTGTTCTGTCCTGGTGTTTGGGTCAGCTCGTGTGGCACCTCAGAAGAAGGTGGCTCTGACATAGCCTTTCCCTGTGGGGAAGAGGGCAGCAGGAGGAAAAGTGGTCTCTGAAGGAGAGTTCTGCCCTTTTCCATAGTGGAGAGATAACACAGCGTGTGAATGCCAATGAAGCATCTGTCTCCTGCAGAGTCAACTCTTCCTTTATCTCCATGAGCCTTGCTGGGCACTGATTCCCTGCCCAATATCGTGACCTCATCCTCTGTTTTCTCCATAATTACAGGGAACAACGTTGTGTTTTTCCTAAAGGCAAGTTTGGTGGAAATCTTGGCCAACCCTCTTGATACTGTGTGTTTGGCTTAGATGGGGAATATCTGGGCAGTGAGAGGAGGAGGATTGAGGCTGTTTGGGAGCATCTTGGAGCTGCGAAAGGTTCACTCGGGAAACTCATTAGAGGTTTAGCTACACAGAGGTACTAGAAAATTAAAAACTTGCCAGTGCCAGGAAGGGAGAGCTGCTCCCCGCACAGGGTTCTGTTGGCTGCAGTGTTTGGACACAACCAAACTCTTCCACCCCTCCTCCCCCCATAAAAGCAGAGTTAGAGAGATGTGGTTTCTTGCATCAGTCCATATGTGCAGATGGGCACAGCAGAGCCTTCCTGTGAAGAGTGGTATGCAGAGGGGTTGGAGGTTTATGGATGGTACGGATTTATTTACGGATAATCTTGGTTACACTGGCTGGTTTCTGAGTTCAGCCCTCTTGCTATTAAAGAGAGTCTCTTTTCTATCTGGATTGAAAACATGTACTGTGTGGCCAAGCAGTAGGACAGCAGGTGACAATGCATCATCAGCTCATAGACCATCAGTCAAAAAAGATAGTGCTTACATCATTAGATGTGAGATCATTGCAGAACAAAATTGATAGAGCAAGTTAATTATGCAGCTTTTATATTAGTCCAAATATCTCTGTGATGATGAGTCTGCTAGTACATTTATAAAATTTTTAATGTATGATGTCTTCACCGGAGAAAAAGTCTTTTGAGTCTTTTTAAAATTCTGTTGCCTTGACCACTGAGGTCTGATAGCATGCTGGGCTGTCCATGAAGTTGCATTTTGGGAGGTTTGTGTTTCTGTCACTGTTCACAACAGTAATGAATAATTTACTCTTACTGGGTGGTTGTGAGATTTCTGGGGGCTTTTGATTTAAACTTAATGCAGAAAAGTGAAGAAATATTGAAGTATTTACCAGAAAAATGGTTCACATTTTTGATGTAAAGTTACTTCCATTTGAACTTTATGCAAACTTAAGAGTGATGGTAAGAAGTGCTGGAGCATGCAGGCATGCTTTTTGGGGTGACTGGGAGAATCTGAGCTTCAGCATCTTCAGGCTGGCTGGCAAATGTGGTGGAGGTAATGTAGAGAGATGGAAGGCTCCAACAGAAATCTGTATCTTGATATGCTTAAGTTGAGTTTCCATATGTCTGAATGTTTCACTTCTCTCTGTGTAATTGAGCACTGTAGAGATGCAGAAACCTCTCAGGTGCCCTGTGGTGGAAACTGTGTTTAACAGTTTTCTGTTGTATGAAACAGACATGAGCACAGTTTAGAATTTTTCACAGCAAAGTAGATCACAGGAACTGTAAAGTGAATGAAGAAATGGCACCTTCAGCAAGTGCCTGTAACATGTGCACAGTGTGCATGCAGACGGAGGGGGAGAAATCCCCAATTTTACAATTGGCTTGTTTCTGCTATGTTTTAAGAGGATATAGATGTGGTGTTGTGTGAAAACAATGTATGGTTTATTAATTTTGAAATTTAAGTCTACTCTGAGAGTCAGGCACATCTAAACTATATTTGCAACAGTCAGAAATGCAAAGGCCCGTTTTCCTTAGGTGTGGAACATCACAGATTTATTTCATTGTTTACTCTGGTGTTGACAGATGCTGCAAAGGCTGTAGATGTGGAGCTGAAATAGTGCTTCTTGTTCTGGGTCTCTGGGGTGTCCGGGATCAGCCCTAATTTGATTAGAATCACCGTTCTTTTTAAAGCAGTGACACCTGAAATCTGTAATTTACATACTCCCATAGCTTTCACACTGTTCAGAGACCCCAGGCAATGCTGTCCACCACTTCCCGGTGTTTTAAAGCCTCTGGCAATAGCCATTAGGTAAAATGCATCACTAAAAGCCGTAACTGTGGGGAATGGATTATACAAAACGCTTTACTGTGCCGGTACCCTGGAGAACTATTGATGGATACAGAAAACATGGACATTTAGCTGGTGTTAGAAGAGGTGTCTTAACACTGTGCCAATAGAATGAGCTATTTAAGGAGAAAAGTTGCTGCTGCTTGTTATTTCAGGTGAATGCAAAAGGAAAGTGCCTTAGGGATAGCTGTGACAGAGTGATGGTTTTGAGCAGAGTGACATTGACGATGATGCTCTGTTTTGAGAGAGGCTGTCCCCAGTGTCATGCTGGGGGAGGCAGCTGAGCTGTGCATGGGACTGTGGAGTCACCAATACTTGTTAATTCTGGAAGCTGTTAGTTCTGGAATAAAGAAAAGAATAAAACCTAAATCACGTGGAGAGTCCTAGCTTTGCTTTGCTGCTTGGAAATACTTAAGGGTAGCAGCACTGCAGCTGTACCCACTCCTGGCATGTGCTGAGGAGCACTGGGCAAGCCAGGGAGATGCCTTGTTCCCTCCAGATGTGACCAGAAGAGTGAGGACTTTTTTCTCCTGAAAATTGCAGTTGTTCAGTCTTTAGCCAGCAAAGAGAGAAACGCTTTTAAATCATTGTATCTATAAGAATGTGAAAACAAGGATGAAAACTCGCTTTTCTCCATGATCTTGGATTGGGAAAAGAGAAGTCCCCTGCATCGGTTACTAAACTGCCTGTTCAAAAAGTGTATATAAAGCATAGTTTAAAAAGAAATCCAGAACTTGAGTTCAGCCTTAGTGTCTCCTGCAAAGGATTCATGGCTTTTTATATAGTTTTTGGAACGGCTTACTCACACTCAAAAATACTGCTTTTTCTTCCCTTTTTGTAAATTGCGTGGAGCATGCTGTGCTATGAACTTTGAGAGGACCTACCCTTCTTGGCCAGCACTGTCTCCTCAATTAGGAGGAGAAAAAACCAAACCAACCTCAAGTATGGGAGCTACCCATAAGGACATGCTGGGAGCAGTGCAGGGTGGAGGAGCTCATGTGTGGGTGCTGGCTGGTGCAAGCTGGGCCAGTGCAGCTTCGGGTCTTGGGCAGCATCCACCTCTGCCATGGGAATCTGTGGGACAGGGATGTGTCAGAATCTGCCCTTCGCTCCAGAGTATGAGGTCATAATAATGAAGGCAGGGGAAGGGTGCTGGAAGTGAAAGTGACCTTGTGAACCTTAATTGTGGATTCATCTGCATTAGCTCTGATGCCCCCTGAAGCTTCTGTGGCTCCTGTGACTCTTGGTAGAGGCATCTGATGGGAAGGTCTTAACCTTTGTTCCCATCATTTGGGTGTTATGTATTATTATATACTCTTTTATACCAAAATATTCCTGGTTATCTAGCACTTCCAAGTCTTCTTCCTTCCTTTTCCTCTTGGATTACACACGCTGCTCTGGGCATACTCATTTAGGAAAGTGTTGATGGTGGAGTTAATAGGAAAAATATTCTAATGTTCTAGACTAAGTCAAGTAAATTGAAGCTTCATTCTTTGTACCAAACCCACAGCATACTTTTATATCTCTGAATTTCTTAATTTGCGTGTTATGTATGTGTTTTTTCTCATTTTTATGAGAAGAAGTACTGTGTTACTGAAAGACAAAGCAAGTTAAGTAAGGTTGGTACTAAAATGGTCATCACAAAATGTATCAGTTATGTGCACTAATGAGTACCCAGACCTTGGATGGTGAAGAAATAAATTGCTTTCTCTGTTCACTAATTTTTAAACTTTTATTGGAAAGTAGAATTGGGGCCTGCCGTCCTTCTTACACCCTGCTTTCCTTAAATAAAACCCAAAGCAAGATGTGACTTCCTTTCCTATTCTGGTGGAGGCTTGTGTAGCCTATTTTAGATGAGTTTGCCAGGATCTATTTTTGGTGCGCGGATGTCCGCTGGACCCTTAGCAGAAGTGGAGACCTTGACAGATAGCGGAGCACTTGGAAGAGGTGGTGCTTGCAGGCAGCCGCTGTCCCTCTGCCAGCCTTCGCAGCTGATCAATTCATTACTCTGCTGAGTGCCTGAAGAGAATACCCTTGTGGCTGTTCAACGTGGCTCCAAAACAAAAACATATTTTGCTCATTTAATAATTGAAAATACATTATTATGTAAGTCTTCGTTGATACTTCCTGGTGCTAGAAGATATGTTGTTACTGGGCCTTAACCCCATGTTTAACAGCCTGCTCTTCTGCTGTCTGAAGATGTTGCTTAAATCTAAGCAATTTTAGTGACTCTGACCAACTTATTTCTTTTCCTTTTTTTTTTTTTTAAAGAATCAATTATGAGTCTTGGTCTAAATATGTTCTGTGCTCCCTCTGCTGGCTCAGCGGCATGGATTAGTGCTTTGCTCCCGTGGGGAGCGGTGATGGATGTGTGCCCACAAAGTACGAACGCTGGAGCAGGAGCTTCATTAAAATTAAAGCAGGAGAGACCTCACTGTGTCAGAAAGGAAAAGGTGGTTTGGGCCAGGAAACCCATTTTGTATTCAGTGGTCGCATAAGGTTTTACTAACAGAGATAGAGCTATAATTTGGAAATAGTATGTCAATAAAAAAGGTGGCATCTTTTAAAGGTAGTTAGCTTTTTCAAAAAATAAAATGGGAAGCAGGTGGTATTGACAAGAAAATAACATTTTAGTAGTAAGCTTTGGGAAGCTGAAGTTTGTACCAGGGTAGAATCAGTCTCTTTACATACAGTTAAAAAAGCAGAGGAAATTAAATGCATTTTAGGTGTAATTTGATGCCTACAGTTTCTTTTTCCTTAGAAACCAATGAATATGTGTTAAATTTATCTTGGCACATGAAAAAGATGTAATGACTTGTACTAACAAGATAAAAGAAGAAGGCAGCACTTAATTTCCTAGGTAATACACAAAATAAAAATGATTTGCATGCCTTCAAATGATTATGCACAACCTTGTTAAATGCTGTACAGTACAAAAGAAGAACAATGAGTTACCCAGATAGGATATATTTTTGTGACTGCAGAATGCCCATGCACAGGCATGAGGGACAGGACTCATTCTCCACCAGCACTCAGGTTTTGATAAGCGCTGTTGGCAAGGCAGTGCACTGAGAAACATGACGATACCAAGAATGTAAAAGGGCGATGAAATGTCTCTGTGATATTTCATGGTTACATGGCAGTGCTTTGGTTACAGATGTGCTTGTTCTCTGAATTTCAATTGAGTTGCTCTCCTCTGTATGTTCAGTCACCCATTGTTGGGTAAGGTGCAACCCATGGGTGATGTCAGCAGCCCTGCTTCTATTTTCTTCTGGGACTCTCCTCTTAACATGGCATTTACTGCTGGTATTTTACAGGCAAATTGCGCACTTTGAGATTCCAGAGGGCATTTGGTGTCTTTGTAGGCTACTGTGATGAGTAATGGCCCTCGTAGCAATAGTTGTAGTGCTGCTTATAATGACTAGTGAGGCACTGTAATGAGGCGTGGAGAGGAGCTTTGTACCCGGCTCACTCCGTTTGAGTTGTCAGTCACTGCTGCATCATGGTCGAAACGGTTTATTGGGTATGACTGCCAAATTTTACGCAGGTGCCAGATTAATTTTGATGTATTGTACTTGTAGCAGTGGCTCTGGACAGTTCGCAATGTCTCTGCTGGAAGACTGTCAATGGAAGTGCATAAGCAGTTGGCTAACATAGCAGTGGTGCTGTAAATAATTTCCCCTAGTATTTTCAAAATCTTTCAAACAGGAAATAGATTAAACAGAAACAGGGTGGGGGTTCCTACTGGAAACTAGACTTCTCTCTAGCTTTGATTGCCTTTTAGATGGGCAAGGGCTGTTCAAAGTGTTTCTTTGCTGCTGTTCCTGTGCCTCTGGTGTGACAAGTCCAGTCTGCTCTGGGCAAGATGGATATTCAGATCTCCTGCTGCTTCTTTTGCTGAGGTCTTTGTCTCTTCCTCCTTCCCTCCCCTGCTTTTTGTCTACTGAAGAAATACCTTTGTGCCCACTGTCTCTAGCCTTCCCAGGAGAGGTCCTGGTTTCTCCCAAGGCCCATATCTTACTTTTATGCTTTTGAGAAGCAATGGATACCTCTCATCAAATTTAGTGACTAGTTCAGACCTCTGGGTCTCAAGGGATTCACGTATTTTCTTCTTCTCTTCCTGTTGTCTCACCTGACATCCATGCACAGTTGTGTTTCTTACTTCGGCTTTTGGCATGGTTCTAAAA
Organism: Pachycephala philippinensis; assembly: GCA_013397055.1. NCBI lineage: Eukaryota > Metazoa > Chordata > Aves > Passeriformes > Pachycephala > Pachycephala philippinensis. The sequence continues at coordinate 322,115 of VWZT01010886.1, read as the reverse complement.
TAGAGATCTTTGTCTAAGTAATTTGGAGGGGAAACCCCAACCCTAATTTTCCAGTGAGTATTAGCCGTGTTCAGAAGTTGTTCTTTAAATGCGGAATTGAAAAACAGCTTCTACTGACACAGTGTGATATTTAAAGCAATCTCTGCTGACCATACAAATCACATTAGTTATTTTGCTAGCTTGCTACTTGCCTGCTTTGCCATAATTTTACAGCAAGGCATATTGATGAATCCTGCTTTTCAGTAGCAGCCTTCTAAGAATTAAGCTTCGAAACTGATCCAGCTTTGCTTTCTCATTTTGTAATCATATTCCACTCCACAGTGGAAGCTGTTTTATCTCATACCTTCCTGCTGTCCCTGGTGAGGTCGCCTTATCATAAATTCATTAATTTCCTTGTGATACTCCACTGAAATTACTGACTGGTTTGGTTTTTCTTCTCTGTTTTGGTAAAACTTGCAAAGATTTCTAATGAGTTGAAGAAGCATTTTACAGAAACTGTGCTCATTTCTCGATTTCTAGCCTGACATTTTTTTACAGGGCTTTGTAACCTGGGAGTAAGTGATCGTATTAGGAAATACATGGTGGGAGCAATCTGGGACAGGGTAACCTTACAGATTTCTTCCGCTTTTAGCTTTTGGGATTTTTTAATCTTCTAGCTCAGACAAAAAAATTCAAGTAAAGTCACCAAAGCCCATCAGTTTCTGGAAGCAGTAATTTTTCATTTTTTATTACTATAGCTTTATGGTTTGCTCTTAGGCAAAAATAAGTGAAAGAATAGAGTGCTGATCATGTAATTCTCATGCAGCCTGTCTTTGGGACAATGCGGCTACAAATCTCACTATTATTTGTAGGCTTTTTGAAGCTGAAATGTATGGAGTGGGTAATATTCCTGGCTGTTTGTGAAGTATCTTCTTTTTACTGTCAGCTCCAATCTCAGCTGGAGGTTTTGGTGGTGTTTCTGTACTAGTAATCTTGTCACTGTGGGCCAGTTGTTCAGCCTTTCTGTGAAAATGTTTTGGTGAAACCAAAGGGGGTACTTGGGGTTAATCAAGAGAACATACTCCGATAGTGATTGTAGGGCATCCCACCTCTCTGGATGTAGCAGATGGAAACTGAATTTTTTTTCATACTTGCTGGGGATATGTCTGGATATATCTAATAGTGATCATTTTCAGTTGAATTACTGCAATTATTTTGGCACATCAAGAGCAGTTACTAAATGCAGTGAAAAGATTACAAAGCTTGTAGGAACAAAAAACTCAGCCTGTTATACCCTTATGAGGATTGCCTTCATGTCAAGACAGGTTTTATGCAGGGATTATGCTTGAAATGTGAGCAACTGTTCTGTAGAGCAGCTCGGTGGAGAGTCCCTGAGAAGAGAATCACATCTTGGTGCAGTTGGTTTGTGGTGGAAGTAGAGTAAAGCCACTGTGACAGCGGCTGTCTTGTACTTGATTTTGGAGCAATAAATCCCTTATCACTGTCACAGGCAACTTCTGTAATGAGAGTGACATGAAAATTTTGAAGGTGAGAATTCTTTCACTCTTTTCCTTTGTAAGGGAAACAGCTTTAACAGAAGGATGCACGGTGACTGTGTAACGACAGTGTGTGAAGAGGCTTAGACTTGCCACCAATAGAAAAGTGGTTTTTGAAGGGGAAATCCAATATTGCCAAACCAAAGGTGGTTACTAAAAGTAAAAAGGCAGCTCTCAGAAAGAGGAAACCATCATAAAACAAGGAAGCTTGGAAAGGGCATGAATTCTGGAAAGCTGAATGTGAGGATGAAATAGGAAGGTCTTCTTCAGAGATTGAAGATCAGCTTATTAATGGCTGTAAGGAAAAATCACTATTGAAACCTTTTCCAAATAGATTGGCTTCCAGGTGTAAAAGGAGCTTTTAATAAAGATAGGAAGGAAAATGTAGAAACTAAACTATTTCTTCGCATGTGAGAGGATTGTAGAATGATTGTATACCTTGGACCCTTTTTCTTAGAGAAGACTTTCCTGAGGAACTGTCTCAAATTGAAGTGTCAGTGGAATAGGATTTATAATTAATTGGTGAAAGGAACTGTAACAAATCATCAGGACCAGATGGTATTAAATCAAAATTTCTAAAAGCGTTTGAATGTGAACTTGATGAGCCGCTGACTCTGGTGTGTAACCTATTACTTAAGTTGGCCTTGATGACGAAGAATTGAAGATTACAAATGGCATGCCAGGATTTTTTCCCTTTTTTTTGTCCTTTTTCCTTCAGAGCTTGATGAGTATTGCAAGGAGATGCAGACAGTAAATGTACAGGGCATATTGATAGAAACTGTAATAAAGAATAGACTTAATGAGAACGTGGGGAAGAGTCAATATTAGCTCTCAGAGAGCAAAGTTGTTTGAAGGAGCCTGCGAGTGTGTGGGTGTAGGCGAGCGAGCTGGCACGGCAGGCATAGCTTTCCAGGAAGGTTACCAGAAGGTCCCTTGCTAAAATCACTTAACATTTCAGAACTTCCAGGTAGAGCCTCTGCTTGACCAGTCACCAGTGAGCTATAACCTCTGCGTAGTTGAGACAAATATGGACAAAAAGGGTAAGAAAAAGCATTATTTATGATTTCTAGTAGTTTTCTGACTAGGAAGCTTGTGTCTGACTCCTGCACTGACACCGGGGTTCTCAGACGGGTTTGAACGTGCCGGCAGGAATACTTTAGAACTCATCTCAGAGCAGTCAGATGTTCAAACAGAGAACTAAAGGAGGATGGTTAGTGCCTGTTAGATCCTGTAACATGGAAAATCCATAACTGACAATTGTTAAAACTGATGCAGAGGGATTTTTTGATACTCCTACTGTTTTTAGAGTTCACTTGCTGTAGGCCACTTTGAGAGCAGGGGGCTTAGCTGTGCTTTCAGATCCGGTGTGGCCACCAGATGATTCTGGCTGGCTTATGCTGGCAACAACTCGGTTAATACAGTAGCATTACAGGAGGGCACAGTGGGCTGTACTTCTGTGGCATGCAGATATATAAATACCTATTTTCTTCTCAGGGTTGGAAGAGAGAACATACGGGTTCCCCTCTGGGTATTGTAGTCTTAGCTTCAGCTTCTACAGCGCTTGAGGTTATTTGAATAAAAATATTTAAAGGAAAGAATAGAAGCCTTTTAGAGCATGTGAGTCTTGTGCATTATGACAAGATAATGAACATCTAGCTTGTTGAAATTATTCCTTTTTTCTGCCACATTCATGAGGTTGAAAGTAAAATGTTCAGAGGCTGCAGAGAGAAGAAGAAACAAAGATGGTGTGCTCAAGATCAGGAATTCACATTCCCAAGCTTACCTATTTTCTTGGTGTGAGGAAGGAAAAATGGGTTTGAGCTGCCTGTCCAAAACCTATTCTGATGTTCTGGCAATAGCTGTCTATTTCATGATGTATTTTAGACATTCGATGTCCTGGCTTCTTTCCCTGGCTTCTGATTATGGTTGAAATGTTGCTTTTGATAATCACTGTATTGGGCATAGAGCAGTTCCTTCAGATGCATGTGCTGTTCACGTTGCACAGGAGGGGTGTTACACATGTTGTTATTCCTATACTGGTGTGCAGAAAAGGGACTGTAAATTGCTGGAGTGTTTATTACCATTCAGCAGCACTTTCACTTGAGGTTTGTGATGGAATTTGCCAGCTCCTATAGGACCACTCTTACTTAGTATTTCTGGCAGCGTATATTTGCTTTTGTTACAAGAAAAACTCCAGGAAAGCAGCAGTGTGTTTACAAAATGAAAAGTGTTTCATCATGGTGTCTGCAGCTTATAAAAGGCTTCAGGGACTGAATGCGTGCAAGCCTGTATATGAAGCAACCTTACCTTGAATGGTCTCTATCAACACAGGTTGTGGTGAGGCTTTTTCCCACTCATTTTCTGGCTCCTGACTCCACCCTTTTGCTCTGTATAGGGCTGGCTCAGCCTGGTATGGCTTCTGGATTTAAAAAAATGTTCAGGGAAATGTATTGTTCAATAAATGGCAATTAATGTAGATTATTCTTTTTTTTTTGTTTGTTTCTATGCAGTGTAAGGACTTCACTAACTTAGTACTGGAAATGCATCATTTTTGTGCAGAAGATAATGATATGTATCTTTTGCTCTTCTCAGGTTGAGGCACAAAAGATGTAATAGCTCATTTTAAGGGGCTTGCTTTTCCTTTTCATCAGTGGAACTTCAATTAGGGTTATTTCTGAATAGGAGGAGAACTTGCACTAGTTAAAATAAGGAAAAGAGAAGTGGAAATAATTTTTATATGCATCATATATTTGTATAGAGCGTGTTGACTGACATACTGTAGAATTAATAAGGAAATATTTACATAGTAATCATTTCTGGAATTTGCTGCAGGAAAGATTTAATTTTTTCCCTCCTACCACAAGAGATGCCAGCCTGATCAAAATATAATGATATGTTTACCAACAGTAACAGATCTGCAACATGGAATAATCTTAACCAGGTTTTATTTAACTAGAATATAGGATTGCTTGTTTGAGGGTACAGAAGCTGTACCCCAGTCTGATATTTTCTGCTCACTACCGTGCCTTTTCCTTGGTGTTACGTGAGGGGCACTTAGTGGCTTGCTGGGGGCAGCCTGCCTGTTGTGGTTTTGGCCACTGCAGCAGGGCTTGCACACATGCAGGAGGACATCTTCTCTTCCCTGCGTAAGCGTGACTGTACTAACTAGATTTTAGTCCTTTACAAATCTTACAAATCCATTTTAATTCCTCATAGGAGTTGTGGAAGCTTGTAGGGGCTAAAAAGCTCTTGTTTTACTAGAGGGATGCTGTTAGGTTTATTATCTTATTGTCAGCAGCCAAAAAAATAAATCAAAAAGCAGTGAATTGTCAGGAATCCACGTGTGCTGAATATGCCATCCAGGCTGCCCTGGCGTTCCCAGCTGTTGGCGTGTGAGTTTTCTAGTGCAAGGGAGATACTTGGTTGCATTATCTGGGAGTCATTACAGCAGTCTGAGTGAGGCAATGCCGCTGTAATGGTTACTCCTCAAATCAGTTATCTGTTGGAGCACTTGCCTCTGGCATTAGGTTGATCTAAGGGAAGTCTCTCCATTGGATTTGAAAATTTGTTTCTAAATTAAAACCAAAATAATTTAGCCATGAAGTAAAATGCGTCATTCCTTGTGCCCTCATCTTCATGTTATTGAAGTGCCTGTAGTGAAGCTCAGATGGAAAAATGATGTTGAGGTCAATGTCAGGAGCTATAATTTAACTGAAGAAAAACATTCTGGGAGAATTTATTAGGATATTAAGAAATACTTTTGGCCTTTCAGGTTTGCAGAAGGCACTGGGTGACACCAAAGATTTTTTTTTTCTTTTGGCCTGCAAAGTAAAATAAATTTCCTTGCTGTTCCTCTCACCCTCCTGTCTCTTCTTGTCACAGACCTTCTTTTAAAATTGAACTGGTGTCTGAACAGCAGTTTCATTGATATTTTATGAAGAGAAGAGGATACAGAGAACTGTGTGCTCGCTTACCTGCTTCCTTTACGATCTGGTTCCTTCTCTAGTTGTCCTTCCTGGTTTACCAGCACCATTTTTCTTTCACCAAGGTATGTGCTGAAGAAGCTTTTAGAGAGAAAAGCAATACCAATGCCACTTCAGAATTTTCCCTCTTTTTTGCCCTTTTATGAATACATGTCACATCTGGTCCACTGCTTTCGCAGGCAGTTGCATCAGAGCCCTCCTTGTCATCATATCAAGTACCACTTAAAAAAATTCTTTTTGGTGTCTGTTGCTTGCTGAATGGGTAAAGCATTCACTATAAATAAAAACATATAAAAGGACAAGAATATGAAAAAAGGTCCAGTTTTTTAGACTAAATGTGTTCAAGGATCCTTTGTCGGTAAGGTCTTGTTTTGAAGGAAGGTTTTGTGTATGTGAGTGACCAGGGCTGTACTGAGCCTCACGTAATGAAAGCGGCAAAAATGCTTCTCTGGAGGTTTTCTCTGAACTGTGTAACTTATCTGTTCTCCATCTAATAAACCAAATTTTTACTTTCCTTATGACTTCCTACATGAGCATCCCAGAAATTCTTCTTGTTTCTTTCTCGAGTGCATAGTTTTGTATGTAGTACTAAGTATTTGGGTCTATTATTTGTAATTTGTCCTTAAAATTACGATGTTCTTAGTGTGTGACAGATGCTATTCTCTACACTGACATTTAGCAAACTAGAGTAGTATTTTCTTTTTATCTTCACGTTGCTTTTATTTATATATATGTATGTGCATATATATAAAATTAGAACATATGTGTCTCAGGATGAACCCTTGGGGAAAAAAATCTGTTAGTAACCACTAAAACCTCTCTTTCCTTGTTTGTATTTGACCTTTTAACTTCAGTCCCCTTCTTTATTTCTCTTAGGATTCTTATATTGTTTTTTTATTTTCTTGCACTAAATTGGTTATTTCCTACATAACATTGCAGTGTTGTTTTCTGATAGTCAGATAAACGAGACGTGCCGAGTTATGTTTAGAAAATACTGTGTTTTATTTGCAAAACATGCTGGGAAAATGTGGTATGAATTACTGCTGGTTAACCCAAGTTGTGTCTTATCCTGTTTTTTTTTTCTTTTCCTGCAGGTCTCTAATTATCTGTCTTTTGAAATGTTTTAAAACATTTCATTACTCCTGAGATCAAATCAGCCAACATTTAGATAACAAAATTAGTTTTTCTTTTTTTTTTAAACAGACATTTGCATTTGCTGTTCTGTAATCCTCTGGTACCAGTCTAGCTTGATATATTTGCTATCAGACCTGCAGTAATCACACCCCATGTGAGTGTTTGAAAGGCTTTTTCTGGGTCCCAGAGCTGCAGTGCACTGAGGATTGTGGAGCTGGGCTTACCCTCTGGTTACAGTAATTCCCTGAGTGCCTTCAGCATCCTGCTTTCATCCCCCCTTTCTCATCACTGTTGCAGTCACTGAAGGCTGATGCAACCCATCCAGGTGGTTTTGGATAATTCATCCATGCGTTCAGCAGCACAGTTTCCTTCCAGTTTGCTCATAGGGCTTGAGAATGAACCATTTTTAGTCCGCCCTCTTTAATACAAAGGAAACTGAAACTTTGGCGTCTGCCATTTTGTTCTTGTGCTGCTTGTTTTTTGCCCATCAGTGCTTTTCTCCATTTCTTTTGAGTTTCGTGCTTGTTCCCCCAGTCTTTGTGTAACAGCTCTATTTGCAGCAAGGTGTGGAACCCTTCTTTCAACAAGTTTTTCACTGGTGATTAGGATCAGCATTCCAGAGAGCTTTTACAGCTTTGTGCTAGAGAAATGCCAAGTTTCCCTTAACAGAAAAGTAACAAGTAAACTTGCTGTGCAGGTGTGTACATGTGCATACATGAGCACCTGTACAAAATCATGCATGCTGCAGGAGACTAAAATAAAACACTTCAGTCCAAATAAGCAAAACTTATTTAGGGGATAGAGGACATTTGTAGCCAACCTAGCATTGATTAGTGTAGCCTGGCTGCTTTTTTTAATTCAAGTTACCTTTCCCATGGTTGTGCAGATGCTAAACTGGCAGGAGGACATTGACATCTTCAGAATATGAACTGTAGGCTTAATTAGTTGGCAGCGCTGAGCTTACATGACAGAGGAGCAGTTCTCAGGGTCTTTCTTGGTAAGTTAATGTACAGCACATGGAACCTTTGAAGCATGGCTCTACAGAAGGCCTCCGGTGAGAATGCATTCCTAATTGCCAGCAGCACTGGTTAACAGGTTGTCTAAGCAATTTAATGGCCCAACTTCAGAATAGCTTTAATATATTCTTGTCACCCCATGTGAATAAATTGATATACTGATGAAGATAAAGCTGCCTCATTATTCAAATATTGATAGTAGTGGGTTTTTTGCCTGTTATCTTTCTTTCTATTTTTATATTCTTTTGTACTGCTATGCATATTCATATTCATGGCCACTCAGTGGGGATAAAGGACCCAAAGAAGGTCTTTCTCCTTGTCCAAGGAAGTAAATATTTGGTAACTTGAGATAAGCAAGAGATAACATTTTATTTTCATAAATAATGAAGGCTCCAGGATTTATTTTGAAGCAAGGCATACCTTTCCAGCAGACTTTCGAGACAGTGGTGTAATCAGTAGTATTTGGCTGGGTTCCACGTAACATATATTTTGCTCAGAAACCCAGATTCAGTGTATTACAGATGATATTTTTTGGAGGATGAGCATTCAGTAATAAAAAAATACCAGAACAGAGATTGTATGCATAGTCTTTATAGCTGCAGGTCTTGGTGGTTATTTAGTAAATTGTGGGGGGTTTTTATCTCTCCACCTGTGATGTTGTAGCGTCAAGTTTTATTGTCACTGATGGTGGTTTTCTGTTGGTGGTGACCTTACTCATTTTGGAACCAGGTTCTACACTGCAGTGTCAGCACTGGACAAGCTTTCAGCTTGGATTTATGGGTTATGGTTCCCTCCATCCTCCACTGTAACATGTGACAAATGCCATTACTAGTCCTTAAACATGAGCTGTCTTACACTGGAAGAACAAATCAGTCACAGTGAAGTGTGCCTTTTGGGAAGATGAATGTGGTAATGGAAAACAACTTGAACTTGTGGTTAGTTTTGTTTGTTTGTTTGCTACATGCTTTGAGTGTTAGAAGTTACATTGCTGAATGTCTTACTGCACTGGATATATGAAATTCGGGGGGTTTTACTTAATTTTTATTGAAGTGGTATCCAAAATGGAAGATCTCTTCTCCCAGTGTTCTCTTAATACGGAAGAATATCTCACTAGGCTTACAAAACCGCTGGTGGTGATAAGAAATGAGTCTTGGAAATAAAAATCTACAGATTTAATTTGGAAGTTTAAATCTGCAAAGGAGGAAGAAGATGAGTGGGCAAGGGTGCTGATAGATATCTGTGGTTCCTTAGATTGCTTTGGTAAAGAGGCAGGCGGCCTTTAGTTAAGGCAAGGAGAAACCTTGGTGAATGTAGTTCTTGTTGAAAATGCAGTGAAAGTGAGTGGTTATAATTTCCCCTTTCTAGACTAGCTGTATCCTACCTGCCTTTAATGAAGGACCTTTGTACCTTGGCAATATGGGAATGGCTAAACAAACCATGAGGACTTGAAGATGTTGTATGAGTTCTTGCTACTTGATCACTTGAAACAATTCTTTTTCAGTTGTCTAGAAAATGGTAAGAAGGTAGATGGCTTATCATTCCTCTGCCACAAATTGTTAAATGTTGAGGATTATAAATTATATTATATAGTGCTAGTTAGGGTTCGTGTTTCAAAGCTTGTAGCTGCTTCTCAGAACTATTTAAGTGTTTGCTCCTTAAAGGAGGGAGCTCCTGTGGTAGCTACTATTTATCTTTATTTGCTCCCTGCCTAGAGGGATTTTTCAGTAGTTAGAGAACTAACTAACTGTATCTTTAACTTGAGGACTTCCCACTCTTGCCTTGATTGCTCGTTGTATTTCTTTGTTGCATCTTGTCTGTATTAGCTCATAATGTCTTCAAGACAGGAACTGTATGGTGGAAAATCTGGGATCATGGGGTATGATCTTGGTTTAGAACCTTCAGGCAATATTAAAATACAAATAACTATGCTTGAAAGCTGTTTAACATGTGATCTAAACTGTTACAGGGCAGCAGTTTACATTCTGCTTGAGCTTTGCAATATACAGTCAAGTTCAAACAAGTTGGAAACTGACTGTCCTGACTTACAGTTCTTGCTCTGTAATTTACCTGCTTCTCGAGTCTTAACCAAGCTCTGTTATCAGCAAATGAAGCACAAACAGGTATGCTAATACAATATTTATTTGGGGATTTTAGTTACAGGAAAGCCGGAGAATTCCAATATTTCCAGTGGCAGTTTCTTCACTGTACAGCAGCTCTTCACAGTGGGATTTTTTTTTTTTATATGCAGAATATGCGGTAGTGCAGATTCAGGTGCTATAAAAGCAGCAGAGCTTTATTAAAAAACTAATTTCTTCGTAAGGGTAGGCACTTAAAAATTGGACCACAACATTCCGTTTTATGCACATGTTAAAGCGTAGTAAACAGCGACACTATTGCATTCTGTTTCTCAAATGATCAGATAATGTAATTTTTAATAACTTGTCAACTACCAGTAACAGACAGCTGTGTGCAATTTGTGTAGGATCCTCGAAAGTCTTCAAAGTGGAAAAATGTACAATAAAAATCTGTGCAACATGCAATGCATTATTTAACATCATAAAGTGCTGTAATGCTGCAAATTTACAGCTGTCTATAAGGCACATTAATAGGATGGTAAGTTACCTTCAGGATGAATTTGCCTGGCATGGGAGCCTCCCCGTGCAGCTGCCTGTGCCTCTTCCCTGCGAGCAGAGGAGATGCCAGGCTGAGCCTGCTGCCAGCACCTGTGGAATCGAGACACATCAGGATTTTTTGCACTTTTAATTCATTTTTGTGTCCACTGATCTTGTGGCGATTATGAGGACAAAGAAAAAAAAATCTAAACAGGATTGAACAACCTCCACTGGTGCGGCTGGTTGTCCTTACTCAAAAGTCCATTTTCTGTTGGTTGATAGGTTGTCTTATCGAGAATTAAATTTTTCAGCTGAGGAAGCCATCAAACTGGAAATGCAAGAGAAACAGGGTTAAGGTTAACTGAACTGTTGGAAAAAAAAAAGGTATTAAAAGCATTCTGTTGGCTTTCCTGTGGGAGGAGATGGGTCATCACTTGACTTGCACGGGGAAGCATTTGGTGCACTGAATGTTACTGAAGAAATTACTGTGTTTGACAGATTTGTATGTAGGGTAGGGTTGTGTAAAGTCATAAACAGGAGACCGATTAAGGGACATCTGAGGCAGAGTTTTTATGTGAAATTTAATTTAAAGTTCTGTAAAATGGACAGTGCTGCTACAACACAATTTGTTCTTGCAGCACTAAGTGTGTCTTTATGGCCAGCCTGATTGGTTTGGAGATCAGTTGCTGAGTTTTAGTACTGGGGGAGCAGGCAGGCTTGTTATCAAATAAACCTGATGGAGTGGCACTGAGTCCTGCAGGTGGTTCCTGCCTGTGGTGGAGCTTCAGTCATACCTAGTGGCAGGGATTGGGGTGTTTTGTGGTTAGGATTTGGGACAGAGGTCTCCCTTGCCTATTGGCCCTTTATCTGAGGAGAGAACTGAGCTGTGGGTTTGTTGGTAGTTCTTTTTTGTTTGTTTTTAGCATGGTGGGAAACTCTGATGAAGAAGGGGGTTTTGGGGAGAGTTTGTGATACCTGAGGGCAGGGCAGTCCTCTGGCCTTGGTGTACACCACTCTCATGTCAGGTGTACTTTGTTGGGTTAATATTTTGCAATTTTTGTCCACCCTGCTGGGATTTTCAATATTTTTTTGTTTTTTAAATACTTCTCCCTTCTGACAGTTTGGAAATGGATGAAAGCAAGTTGGATGATAAGGGGTAGCCATAAAACAAAGGCAGTAAAGATGTAATATGTGAGTGGGGCTTGTGCATTAGGGCAGATTGCTTCTCAATGACAGACTGATTTTCAGGAAAGGCACACTGATCCTGGTGCCCTGGCAAAGAGTCCATCCTGTCTCTGCAGCACTCTGGCACCCACCAGAGAGTGGATGCTTGAGAACCAAAATTGCGAGGTTTAGGGGAGTGAGGAATTGTAACCCCCTTGGAAGCTTTTCAGATGATCATGTTGTTTCTCTGGCACATTTTAGACATCTATCCCAGGATTACATTTCCAAATGGCTATATAAATGATCTTCAGGTCTTTTTAAAGGCTGGAATTACATAATTAAAGATAACTTGACAGAATGTCACACCATGTTTATATATCATTTTCTAAATGTGATTCACCCAGGGTATGAATACAACTATAAAATTCGCCAGGTAGATAGCTGAATAGTTCAGCATGAATTTTTGTGTTATCACAATTAAAAGGAAGCAAATTTTGGGAAAATGTGGATTGTTAAGGCTTGATTTTGTTTTGAATGCCAGAGAAATCCAGTATGTTATTGAAAAAGAAAGAAGTAATAGGGCCCTGGGAGATCTTAAATGTGAATATTAGCAGCATGTTTCTGGGTGAAATCCTCCCAAAATGTGATCTGTGTCTTGGTGTTACTCTGTAATTGCCCCTTTGTTGGCTATCTGGGAGAGATCACAGGGCTGAAATTATTACTTTGGCCTCGCACAGAGCCTAGTTTGGGCTCTTTCATTGCAATGTTTGCTTTTTAATAAGTAATTCACTCCGGGAAATTACTTCTCCAGATCTCTACAATTGGTGAGGGGAAGCCTGAGAATTAGGTGAAACATATAAAGATGTGAAATCGAGGCTGAAACCTAATATCCAGGAAGGCTTTCTGTTAGCATAGAAGAAATGGAGTCAAAGCAAATATAACTTGAAAGTTGTGTAAAGGAGAGTGGGAGAAGGAATACTATGTGAGTTTCAGGAGCACCACTTGGACAACCATGTTAGAGAAGAAGAGTACTGCTTGTCCCTCAGTTTTGTCCAGACTTTGAAGGCAAGTAATTTCTAAGTAGTCTATGGTGAAGCAGACTTCTGGGTTATTTCCAAAAAGTACAGGGCAATTTTATGATGTGAAATTGTTCATATGCTACTTTTGTTGTTAAACTTTGCTTGTATTCAATAACTAAATCCATAAATGTGAACAGAAGTAGCCTCCCTAAAATGCTGCCGTGCAATTTATTTTGAGTTTACATTTGCCTTTTTGATAAAACGGTGAGTTTGGTGAGAAACTTCTCATCGGTATAAGCTTATTAAAAAAAAAAAAAAACAACTTTGTCAAGTACCACTGTGCTCTTTTGGTAGTTATTAATATTATGAAATAACATTCCAAAGCAGTAGGATGTGTTTTGAGTCTTGTGTGCCTTTATCTACATTGAATTTGTACAGCATCATCCTGGTGGGCTAAAAGAGAGATGTGCTGTTTTCTTCCTTACATGTGCAGTTCCTGCACATCTATGCAGGATTTTAGAAAACCTTTTCTAGCAGTATCTGTAGTGCTGTTGGATTCTGTTACCTAATGCACTGCAAGGAGTTTGCCTCAAAAGCAGCCTCTTGTTATTGAAGAAATTGGTTGCAGTGAAAAGGCATAAATATTGAGAAGATACTTTTCTGGCTGGATACTGGGAGGAAGCCTTTTAAGCCTTTCTATTTACCTTCTGTGTTTTGAACTTCATTGTTCTGATAGTGGGAGTAAACAGTGGATAAAGAGAAGGCAGAGCTTGCCATTACCTGTTTTCAGGTGAACACAGACTGGTCCCCATGTATAAAATTTGGTTTCACCATGGATTTGAGTGTATCTTTACAAAACGTAAAAACCCAGGGGGCTGGTGAATGCAGTGTGGAGTTAAGACTCATACACAGGTGTGTCAGTGGGAATTGTTGAACAAAGAAGTGATGCTTTGCCAACCCACTGGTTGAGTAAGGACTGGCCAGCACATGGGTGAGGTGACCTGGTGTGCAGTCTTGCTTGGGCTTTGATGGGGGACAGGCCTTCTGTCAAAATACGTCAACATCCATCTTTGTGGAATTAAAGTAGATGCTTTTGATTGCTTAAAGAGAAGTAAAGTGGAACTGTATACACCTGGAGTGTCAGTCTGTCTCAGACCCTGTCTGTCCCCCATTGCATCTGGGGTCCGGGAGTGTGCCCTCACACGGGTACAGAGAGGCAGGTGCTATCCGGGGCATTCAGTATTCCTTCTGATCAGCACTTCTTTGTGCAAACACAATACAAATATTAAATTACTCTTTGTTTTATTTTGTTTGTTAAATGTTTGTCTTCACAATGCAGACAAATTGCTGCTGGCACAGCTATTGTCTTTGCAGAGTTACTCTGGGGATGTATCTGACAGATCTCTGTTGTGACACATGGAGGAAAATTCTGAGTGGTCTCCTCTTTCAGAAAACGTAAAAGCTTTTCACTTGGTTTTGTTGTATTTAATTAAAATAAATACACCCAGAGGCTTGAGCAATTGCTGGATGTTTAAAAAATAGAAATAGGAAGATTAAACAATTGAAAAAAACATTGTAATGCACAAACTTATTATACAAAATGTATAAACGTATGTTAATAGGACGAAAAAATTCAGGGGGAAAACTGGCTTGAATATTTAAAAGTGTATCTTTAGATCCACTGCCCTTTAGATCCTGTGCCCTCTTTCACCATTACTTAGTCTTTGTATTTATATTTTATAATATTTAGCTAATTATACTTTATATTGCCTTGTAGAAAATTGAGTTGTATTACTAAGGTCCTGATTTTTTTTTTTTGTGTATGCATCCGATGAACTTGGGTTAGAGTTCTGCATGTGCATTTGATGGAATGTTACTGGTTTTGTTCAGGGGCTTTATTGGATTAGAGGGTGATGGTTATTTCGTTACTTTCAAAGAAAACCTATTCGTAAAGGACGTGGTTGCTGTTCTTTTATTTAAAATTACAAGTTACGTAAATCATCTGACAGAAGTGAAAAGAAAGGAGAAAACCTAAAACTTTCTGGATGATTTCATTGCTTAAGCCGTCTGCAGGCAGAAGCAGAGTCATGGCCTTCATGTGCCTTGGCCAGCAGTGCAGGTGATGCTGGCCTCCTGCCCAGCTAGTGGTGCAGGCTGCAGTGGTCCCTGCTGAGGGATTTTATATATTTTTTTACTGGAAATAACAAAGTGAATTTGGTTTCTGTGGTCCTCAGTTGTCTTCTGGAAGTAGATTGGTGAGTGCTGCTGAGATGGAAACAAGAGATGCTGGTCTGCTTGCCAGACTTGCAGAGGACTCTCACCCAACTCCCTTGCTTCTGGAGAAAAGAGCATCGGCATTTAGGAAATTTGAATGAAATACTGGAGTCTTTTTCAGTATAAATATTGTCAGCAGAGATCAGAACATTTCACCCTTTGGTGTCAGGAGGTGGCACGCATTGAGATCTAAGTGGCACATCTACATATTTCAACAAAATACACTGCCTCTCCTGCCTTCACATTTACTTTTAAGTTTCATTGGCAGACAGATTGCCTTTTATGTCCTTTCTGCTCACATTATGCCAGAAGGTTCCTTTGCAGAAAATAAATTTATAGTCACTAGCTGATAAAGGTCTTTCCACAGCGATCCTGCAGAAATGTTTTCGGAGCCATCCTTCCTGTTGTGGTGGCATCGCTCAGCCGTCTCTCACAGGAGGTGACAGTCTGCCTGCAGTATTTAATGTTGTATCTTTCCATTGCAGTTTTTCAGACCACATCAAGGAGAAACTGAAATTTGTAAATGAAGACCTCTTGGATAACTTGGTCCAAACTGTTTTGCTGACTTGAGCTAGGCGGTCTCATAAAAATGTTTTTTTCAAGTAGGAGCTACAGGTTTATTTGGTTATGGGCAATGTTAGTATATGTGCTCAAATGCGTACATGTGTGTGCGTGTACAATATTTACTCTTCAAAACCAACATTCAAGCAAAGAACAAATCACTGGTGTTCACGGTGTGCTGCTGTGGTTTGATGCCAGCGAGTGCCGGAGCTTTTCTGTGGTTAGCAGTGCCATTGTTTGCCAAAGCAATCCGATGTTTTGATAACATTACTTTCAGGTTTTGCAGAAACATAATCAGTTTACATATGTAAGCTATTCAAGTTTTTAAAGTTTATCAAATCTGCCATTTTACATGCTTCCTTCTTTTTGTGAATAGAGGTAGGCAAATGAAAAATAGCCTAGCAATCAGAAATTGTTCTTCACAAAAGGCCAGTAGTGAAAGTGGAGATGTGAAAACACTTTTAAGTAGCAGAGGTAGTGTATGGAATGATTAAAAAAAAAAGCCAACTTTTTTGTCTAGCATTCAGTTAAATTGAAAAAAAACCCTTTTGATGTAATGAAACAAGACTGCTTTTGTCTCCTGTGTTGCAGCATTCTGAACAGAATTTTTAAAAAAAGCAACTGATTTGCCATAATTTACTGAATTCTACCTCTTTATATTTTGCAAGAACAGAATATTCTCTAATAGCAAAGTAAATTCTGGCTACGCATTTATTGTGTTAATGTGGTTAGGAAAAAGTACTTTAAGGTTTTTTTGAAGCTTATCCAGTAACAAGATGTATTGTGATGACTTGAATATCTTAATAGCAAATTTTTCATCTTGTTAATAAGGAGGAAATGTAAAGAATATTATCAAAATAGTCTGTCTGACATGCAGAAAAAGTTAAGCTTTATCGCATTGCAACAAAAACAAACTCATTTATGGCTGCACAAAAAAATTATTATGTCCTGTGTTTGCCTGCTATAAATTTGATTTATTCCTCTAGTAATTATAGTCGCTGATTTGGTAAAAGTTGAAAACATTTCTTTTCCCCATGCATAACAAGACTTCTGCATTGCCATTGCTACTGCATTGCAATACTTTGAACTTGCTTAGCAGACATGACAAAAGGTTTTAATTAAAACACTAGTGAGATAAAAAAAAAATCATTTGTCTGCATTAACTTTGTACGTTTCTCATAATTCTTTAATTCTTGTAATAAAGGAAAAATACCATGACAGCGATAAGAAGTTGTCCTCCCTCCTTTCTCTCCCTCATCAGTAAAAGATTGTGTTGGAGCTCTGGGATGTTTTGCTTAATCCCACTGCGGGCTCTGAAGTATCATTCAGATGTTCCTTGCTGGTGCAGGATGAGGAGATACTCGGAAGGCTTCAATTCACCAGCAGGAGCACAATCCCAGCCTGGTTAGGGATATGCTGAAATCTATTCAAGCGCCTCCGCCTTCCCAGCTCCCAAGTAATTGTAAAATAACTCACTCTTGAGTTTTATCCCATCTGAGTATTCTGAAATTAAAGACTATCAGCTACAAAACCAGTAGGATAGCTCAAGGACCTTTAGGAGTATTTCTGCCAAATATATGGTGATTTTGGTATGATGCTAAAAATAGAGAACATTTTCAGAGTTCATTAAATCTTTCCACTCTCTTTTTTTTTCTTTTGCTACTTTGTAATAAATATCTCATTCTCCGAAACATGATTTAAATAATGATGTAAATCAAGCAGAAACTTTGAAGTAAATCGGTTCCTTTGATCTTACCTTGTTACATTTCTCAAAGGGGAGGTTAATTATTAGTAGTTTGGTAATTATTAGATTGCCTTGATTTTTACTGCTAAGTACAGCTTTTATGGTAAGGGAACACCTTTTGTCAGCCTTCTTAAGCCTGTGTTATAATTGTCTGACTATGCCAAATAAGCATTCAGGTACTTCATAATTTTGGGAGTAAAATAGTTGTTTAACATACATTGAGTGCTGAATATATAGTTGTATTGATGTCAGAATTAGAATTCAGTTAAAATGCATGGGACAATATTCAATAGCTAACTAAGTTTTTCTTAAATTTATTGGGTACATAAATCAAAAGCAAACTTAGTGCATTTTGCTTTTTGAATTTGTAAGGGAGGGCTTTCAAATTTTAAAATAGTTATGGTATGTATTCTAGATAGTGACTGGAAAATAGTTTTGGCCCCGGAGGATTTTGTAAATGGTAGATTTAATCCTCGTGCTCTAAAGGTTTATATCTAGATTGGAGAATGAAAACGAAGCTTCATGCTATGTTATTTCTTAATTGATTTCTTCTTTTGAGCAAAACAAGTCTTTGAATTGAATTAACTGGATAAACTGAAATTAGGAAAAAAGCTGTTTCTGCATCAGTCAAAAGGTAAATCATTATTTAGAGTTGGTTTAGTGCATTACTTTCAGTTGTTTAACCTGGTGATTTGCCTTTCTTGAAGACATGACAAGCAAATGCAGGTTTTTTGAACATATATTGAATTTGAATACTTTTAATACATAAAGTAATTTTAATTTTATGAGCATTTATAAATATATAAAATATGTTGTAATGCTCTAGTAACATAAACCTAATTTTTATTAAGTATATTAGGACATTATTTAAGTATATGTTTAAAATAAACATTTATTTTGCTTCTCAAGGAAAAATCTTTAACCATGTGAAAAGAGAAATTCATGTATCTGAGAGGTTTTTTTATTGTGTCACTTCTATAAGCATGTCACAGGATCACAAGAAATTAGGATTTCTTGTATTTGTGATTACAAGAAATAAGAACTCGACTTTCCAAAGCTGGCCATTGTTATTGTACTGGTACTGTTAAACATCCTGCTGAACACATAGTGGTGATGCAGCCATTATAAGTAGTGTGGGAATCCATGCTGTAGTGTTTGCATTTCAGTGTGTGATGATATAGAGGTGAAATTGTAGAGCAAAATAGATATGTGATGCATTTATTTTAGTATTATCAATTTACTCAATTTGGTGCTTTATTCACATACGTAAAATTGAAATACAGGCATTTGAGACAGAGTTTTGGCTTATTTTACTAAGCATAAACTAGAGTGTTTGTGTTGTAAATAACTTTTAAAAGTGCTCTTTATTTTAATACTTTCTGTTATAGGAGATCACTCATTGGGGATTATAATTTATGATAATTTTGGTTTGGGAGTGGGGAAAGCTGTTTATTAATTGGAAATATGCTTGTCTAGACTTCATGAGTATATTCATCCACATTCAATATGCATCTATAATAGATGCTCTGTAGTAATGAACGTGTGATAGAGTAAATGTGTTAATCTGTGTTCACTTTAGACACCTGTATTTGAATTTTAAGCTGCATCTCACCTTTGGTAGGGATTGGATGTTCCACTGTAGTGGTTGTTGTAGAGAGACAGCTCTTTGGTGCATTGGAGGACACACTGCTGGCACCGCTGATGTGAGCTTGCTCTGATTCAGTGAGTGGTGATGGATTAAAACCAATCCAACCATTCCATTGTATTGCATTAATTTTCTTATAACACAAGTTTTTTTTTCATTACAGTGAGAATTTGCTGTCCTGTGGAGTAAGCCACTGGGCAAGCAAAGAAGGCTTAGAGCCACTAAACCTCAAAAGAACAATCCTAGTCCTGACTACATGCTGTCTGTCCTGTTGGTGTCACTCTTAGAAGCTTGTAGTGTAATTGTTCAGATCTCTTCATTTCTGCACCCCAGTGCTAGAGCTGTTCTGCTCTTTTGGTGTTGAGAAGATACCCGTGTGGTTTTTTCTTGTTCTAAAACCCTTCAAAGTTCTCTAGAGTCTCTTAAAGTCAGTTCTGTGCAGGAGTCTGCTTGATGTGGAATTACAGCCTTGCAAAAGAAGATACGGGGAACCACTGAGCAGTGCTTGGAGAGTGCTCCTTTCTAGCCCATCCTGGACAAAGAGGCACTAACCATGTTCTATTCTTCTCTTTTCCAAGCTAGGTTAGAATCAGCACAGGCTTTTCTGGGACAACAGTGTAACTGTGGCTTATACGATGTAGAGGGCTGAGATTTTGAGATCTTGTGTATGGGATGAAATATTCCTTCTGCTTTACCCTTGGCAGATTCAAAGGTTGGGGTGACTGTTTGGGGAATGGATGCTTTGGATGAAAAAAGATCCATCCTCTCCAGTAACCGTTACTCCATATGCAAAAAAAGACACAGTAGGCTGATGTATAGTAGTGAATTTCTTAAAAAGAGTAACTCTAATCCTAATTACTAATAATTAGCTACTCTTAATTCTTGAAACATGTATCTTTATCCCTTCGATTACTTAGTAGCTAATAATAATTTGTATGCCAGTCATCCGTGTTCCCTCATTCTGTAAACCTCTGTTAAGTTCTTCAGGATTCCATTTGTATTATACATTTGTCTAAAAGCTCAATACTCTGGGAAGGGGAGAGGAGGTGCAACATGGGAACCAGATCAGAAAGGAGGTTCCTACTTCTCTTCCTGATTATTTTAGCACTGTGACGAAGAGGGCAGGTGAATGACTCTTTGGAGGAGTAAGAAAAGGTGTGAAATGAGATTTCTAATGAAAATGAGTCTCTTCCAGAGTAATTGTTCATCTTGTTCCAAGCTAGAGCCTTGTTTTGCTTTGCGTCCTCTCTTTTGAGAGAACAGTCAAGGAGCAGTGTAGAGTCATATAATAACTTAAAAGATTCTGGGAAACCAGAAGGTGAACATGGCCTACGTGTGCTTGACTGCTGAAAGTCCAATCTGGTCTCTTCAGTAAACATTGACAGCAGCTATTCCTGTTTAGTCATGGAGAGTGTTGCTCTGTAGTGTTACTTGTACAGGAATAAAATGCACTTACGTTGTATCAGCTCCGTGAAGACCTTCAGCCACTTCTTGTTTTACCAGGCTTGTGCGTGTATTGGTGTACCAGCCTGGCTGTGTCAGTACTGCTGAGATAGAGGAGTCTTTAATCTGGTACATCTCGGAACAAGATGACGTAGCTGCTGCCCTTTGGTGCTAGCAAGATCTGTGCACTGAATATTGATGTGCACCTCTACCCAAGTGATGTTCCCGCTCCTGTGACGCTATCGGAAATGGGGGTGAGATGTACAGCTGTGCTTGGATAAAATAGTAGTGTGTCAGTTGGATATATCTGAAAAAATTTAGCCCCCCTTCCTCCAGCAGCATAGACAAGGTAAGTCTTTGACTCAGCATGGGTTTTGCTGATCAATAGAGAAACCACTGTAGGAATTACCTTGTTACAGTAAACATGTAGCAAGTAAAACATCAGCAGGGACCTTATGGGCATCTGAAGTAAAATCCCTGGACAAACCTTGAATTGCCCAAGGTGGGGTGTGAATTTTCCTTGTTGGCACAGGATCCTCAAAGAAGATAGAGTATATAAGCAATGTTCCTGGATTTTATACAAGTGGGAGTAGTGGAGGTGTCATTTCTCCCTGGAAATCTGTGTAACTTATTCATCAAACTTAGTCATACCTGGCACTTGTAGGTAAGAGAGATTGTTCACAATCTCTTAAGAAATGTTTTGCCTTATGTTGAGAGGTTTGTTTGCTTTGTGCCCAGAATTCTCGTATTTCCATTTCTGACCTGCTCCAAGAACCTACTATGAAAATAACTGTGATAATGTTTTACAAGACAGTACCAAGAAACCAAACGTTTATCAGCTCCTTTTTTTTTTTCCACCAGAAGAAAGCTGTGGAAGGTTAGGCAAAGACATCCATATATTTTAGTAGTCCAGCTTTGGCTGAAGAAACCTGGACTGTTGATGGTTGTTTGGGTGGTGCCAAGGGCTCATCTGCCTTCCATCTCAAAGGGATCTGCAACTGGAAAGGTCATCAGAACGCTAATACTCAGTGCATCTCTCTGGTTATCCTGGGTCTTAGTTAAGCCAAGCACGAAATGTCAGCTCCTCCAGCTCTAGAAACACTCATGACTCAGTATAGCAAAGGCCCTGGTAAGTATTTGCCTCGTAGTGCCAGAAGAAAGGACATGTTTGTGCAGTAGTGTTGTATTGTTTCTAACTTGCTTAGCCTGGAAGGATGCTGTGTTGGATGGCCTAGAAACTCCGAGCCTGTTAGTTGGCATTCTTGCTGTAGTAGGCAGGAGCAGGGTTTCTTCTCAGCTGCATGCCTAGGATTTTTTGAGTGCAGCCTTTTGAGCCCTTCTGAAGCACGTGGGGCTCCTCTATACAATCATGGCTTGGTTCTCCAAGGTCTAGCCAGCCCTTCATGTGAATCATGCATTTTGTTGTCTTTTGTGTTTTGTAGAGATTGAACACTGGAGCAAATGCTGAGCTGAGAGCTCCCTTGTGACACAGAATTACATTTTTCATAGAGAGAAACTGGCACTTGAAATCATAAAAGATGGATTTTATTTTTATTTTAATTGTTCTGTCCTTGTGCCCAGCTCTGTTATACACTTTAGGGGAACCATGGTATTCTTTAGATATCTGCAGAGTTCTTGAATAAATTAATGTAGAATTTGGAAAACAAACTCACTTTGTTGTTTATTATCAAAGCAGAAGATGCCTCAGCACTAACTCTGTCTGCATAGCTAAGACCAGTGTAGCTCAGATGTGTGCAAATCAAATGCTGCTTCATCTTTTAAAATGTTTTCTCACTGATTTGCAGAATATCAGCTTGGTTCTTTATTATACAATATACAATTTCTGTGAACTAGATATTCACCAAAGGTAACATTAGACACTGAGCAAATAATTGTTTCCTGTCACACTGCATTAGTAACTGGGAAGAAAGTGTTTCCTAATTTGTATTTGTGCAGAACTAAATATAGCTCTAGTGAAGCTTAACTTCAGCTCCAGCCATTCAAGTCCCTAAGAAATTCAGTACCATGTTTGTCAGTCACTGTGAAAATTATTTAGACATTCTGTGTGTGTGTGCTCCTTGCCCTCCCAGTTTGCAGTTTTGTAATCTTAGGGACTTGAATGTGAGGCTGTCCAAATCCTCAGAAAATCCTGATAGTCCTGGGTTATTGCTGTCTGCAGGAACTATGGCAGAGTTTTTTTTCTGTTAGGAGTTTGAGAATATCAAGCCCTGACTGCATTCTCCATTCCATATTTAGCAAGGACAAGGTTAAATTGTCCCACAATTATGTTTTCCAGCAAAAACTGCTCTGACTTTTAATCTAAAATCTGTAATTTATTAGCTGTTCTGCTCTAGTTCTGTAGAGCTGATAACCTGATGCACAAGATCTTAAACGTTTAAGAAGTATTCAGATTGGGATGTACCAGTGAAATCATGCTGGTAAGAAAAATCTGATGTTACAGGAAGGTGTATTGAATAGATTGTGTCTCCTCCCTGGGAAGCTTACAAGCTGGTGTCTGTGCCTTGGTATCGAGTCTGGCAGCTATGGGATAACAACCTTCGTGCTGCATTTGCACTGAAAAGGCAGCACTGCTTCCTGAGATGATGGAAATGCCAAATGCTGTGTTTCGGAGCTTGAGTCTTTCAGCTGGCATCTGTGAGGAGAATGCATCAGGTTTATCTCTTCCAATGAGGCTAAGTGTGAGCCCAGGCTCAAAATAGTTCCATTATTTTTTTGTATTAATTTGAATTCATCAAGGGAAGCTCATCCTCCATGGCTGTCTCTGCTGGACGCTGAGCAGGAGTGTGTTTGAAAGGTCTGAGGGATCTTCTATCCAGGGTTTGGAGAGACCAAGACAGTACTTCATCATTCACCTGTGTCACTTCAACCTTAAGTGTACTACTACCTTGTGCATTTTATCCGTGCTCTGCCCAACTTCCTCATGTTACCGGTGATGCACATAATTAGGAGGAGGTTGTTGCTGGTGGAGAGGAAGAGGAATCCCATTTTGGCCGTCTGTCTGCACCTGTACCTCTTACCTACAGAGAGATCCTTTGAAGAAGTGATCTAAAGAAATCCAAAGAAAATTGTCGAGGTTTGTAACAGCTTTCCTCCTGGCAGTCTGAGGTTTATTTATACTGTAGGATGTGACAGGCAATTCCTGGTGCCTCAGCTCTGTCTGAAGTGTGAGTGATCGCTGGAAACACGAATGATTGCATTAGCAGCTTTCTTCCCTCCATTGGGAAGAAATTTTGAGTTTGAACTCTCCCCTCATTGAGGTCTTTGAAGTTTGGATCTTTAAAATCATTCTCTACGCTGAAGACCTACTAGTGCAGTTGTCATCATTCCCATCTCTGGAGGAGTGGACCAGCCTCCCTTCAGAGGCCATTAAAGCTGCTTGTTTCATCCTCCAGAGAGGTCAGCAAAGACAGACATAAATGAGTAATTATTCCCTGCCTCTCCTCCCAGTAACTGAGTGAGCTCTGGAAGTTGGAACATCATTAAATCTCTGAGCGGTGTGGACGGTCTGCAAGCCAGCCAGGGAGCCCATGTCACATGGTGGAGGGAGGGCCGAGTAACAGGTGGTATTTAGAAACTAATTAATATTTGTGAATAACAATGTGCTATTAGTAAGAAAACAAATCAGTCTGCTTGTGAATATTTATGATGATGACTTTCAACGATGCTTGGATCATGCAGTGTTTTTCCAGCTGCTGCACCTCCTCTTTTGTCACAACATTTCACACTGGGGTGAAAATATTCTCTGCTGTGTGGATCTGTCCCACAGGACGGCAGCTGGCTGAGCAGCACTGTGGAGTACACATTCTTAGAAGAATATTCTCACCAGTTCAGTATTAGTGGAACACTAGATCCCAAACATTTGAAGTATTCTTTGCTGGTGGAGTAAGCCATACAAATTAGCTTGAGATTTCATCCCATTAAGAGCCAAACCATGCACAGAGGTAGTGCTATGTTTGAAGAAAAAGCAGGTGTTAAAGGTTGTTCTACCTCTTAATGTTGTGTGCGAGTGTTTTACAGTAGATCAAACTTGCCTAATGTAATCTTCGTAATGCTTTCATTTAAAAAGCTCCCTGTGGTTTGTATTTTCTGAACTGAAAGAGCAGAATCTACTTTGTAGCTTGGTGAGGCGGAGGTGTTCCATTGAACATGTGTTCACACTGTCATTTGGGAAAGATAATAGGTTTTTAACCTCTGTCAGTGTTAGACTGAGGTATTTATGGAGCTCTGTTGAAGCTGTGCCTAGGCAGGTAACCTTGTGATGCAAGTTTTTTGCAATTTGCCATGTTCTTGTGATAAGCTGTGGCTTTTCTTAGCCCCTTGCAGTGCCTCTTGCAGTGTCAGCCAGCATGGGAGCTCACCAAGAAATGAGGAATTCCTTGCTGTTGTCAATGCCACATAAAAAGCTCATGGCTTCTGGTGTTGTGTGTTCAGTAAACACTGTCTCATAGATTGAAAAAGCAGCCTTGAAGAGTTCCTGAAAATATTCTGGGCTTGGCACATGGAAACTGGCAAAACCCATGGAGGTGGTGCTCGTGTTTTCAGCAGCAGAGGTGTCTAGGTGCAGCTGGAGGAGCTGGGCTCTTGTTCAGGGTGCTGCAGGAGATGTGCAGCATGGCACTTACTCTTGGCAGCCTCCCCACTGCTCCTGCTGGCCTTGAGTTTAACTTGTGGGAGGGGGGAAGCTGTGTGTACTTCATTGTGCTAAAATGCTGTTGGTATGGTCTCTCTTTCGTCACTGGAGGCCTCCAGCGACCTAAATTAGCAGATGGAGGCTGCAGCATGCTGCATGGAGGAGGTTATCTCCAGTGAACTGCCATCACCACTTTCGTCATTGCTGGTTAGTTTTTTTTGTTAATGTTTAATCCTCAACAGCAAATACGTAATGTTTATATGCCCTTTCCCTGTTTAAGCAGAACATCTGTTTTATATAGTTGGTTAAGACATCCAAAACTGAATCAGTGTAAAAATTTACATATATCTGTCAGACAAACAGATGCAAAGAAATTCAGAGCAGAAGTGATCACTTCAGCATGCACAGGTCCTCTTGTGGCAGGGATTTCCAGGAATCTTAAATTGCTCATTAAACAGTGCTTAATATGACTGAGAATATTTTTTAACCCCATCTTAAAATTCTTTGCTCCATCTTAGTATTTTCAATGTAGAAGAAGTAGTGTGGGGGGGGTTTTGGTGTTATTTTTCTTTTTGTTTTTTTAAGTGACATGTTTCCACTGCCTTTTGTAGCACTGTCACCAGTGTCACTGTGGTATAGCTGAGAATAGTTGACTTGAACTGTCCCTGTTATACAAACGCAAAAATCTACTTAAGCTTTTGGGAGAAAGAAGTTTCTAGTGAAATACATGAGTACCATGCTTGACTGCAACTGTGTGTTAGAACTATAGCAAATTCTATAGGGTTTCCAAGGAATATGTTTAAAAGAATGCATAAAAAGCAGTATAACAATTAGCAGCAGAGACTGATATATTTAAAGGAAGTAATTAATTTAAAGTGTTGGCTTAGAGAAATTTCAAGCATTTTTATGCATTTAATAAAGGGTTGCCTTTTAAGTAGCTTAAGTATCCTTCTCTGTATGCAACATGTCCTGGGAATTAACAAACCACTTACTGCTGGATGGATTCCATTGAGATGCAGCTGCCATTCCTGCAGCAAAGACTGATGAAGAGAGTGGAAAGAGCCAGTACTGAAATGGTCATCCTATTAGTCTGGAGAAAGGGAGAAAACAAATTTGTATAATGTCTCTTCTGCTTATTTAGTATGCTGATCTTGATGCCATGGGCATCAAGGTGGATGTGTGCATGCCTAAAAGAGGGCTTTCCTCCAATTTCAGGGAGCCTGGCAGAAGGTGCCAGGGTGCTTGTCTAAAATTCTCACCTGAGGGATGGAGACCAACAGTGTGAGACAGCTGAAGGTGGAAGCTGGTGATCTGATACTGAGGGAGAGATTCTGGGGTGTAAAATTGGGACCCTGTGTGAAAGGAGGAAAAACTTAGAACAGGTTCCAGACAAAGGAGCTTGCAGGGATAGAAGAAAGAAGGACAGTGTGGTCAAAGTTACGGAAAACATACTGAGGAGCATTGTGCATAGATATTGGCAGGGTAAGACCTCCGGGTTTAGAACAGGAGCACGCTCAGAATAATTGCAGTGGAGGCTGCCAGAAGTAAATATAGTAGTGTAAGCACTGCTACAGAGTCATTGAAGTCAATGCTGCATAACATAAATTGCATAATATATTTGTTTGTGAAGGTTGTTAGAGCACAGTTTTAAATGGATCCGAGTCCTTGGAAAGGTGAGTGTATTCTGGTTCCCTGAGCTGAGGTTTCCAATACGTTCCAGTCTGATCTAGGGGCAGACTGCCAGCAAGAGGGGGGGAGGGAGGTTGCTGTTCCCCTCCTACCAGCTCCAGTGCTTGTCTGAGCAGCTCCTGAGCTGGCTCCACACAGAGTGCCAGGATGAAAGGAACTGCCCTCTCCCCTCAGAAATGAAAAAAAGTGGGGGGATTTTTGTTGTCCTGGTCAGCTGAGTTGGTGAGGGGATGAGAGAGGGTGTCCAAGGGGTGTGTATGAGAGGATAGGTGGAGGTATCTCTGAGCACTGAGGGCAGCAGGCAGGCTGTTCAAGCCTTGTCCCACCTCAGAACTGGCGCAAACCCTCTCTCTCTCCCACCAGGGATATGGTGGTCAGTGAATGATGCAGCAACCATCAGATGCCCAAATTTCAGGGCACTGTCACACCCTCCATAAGAGGGCTAAAGCTGTTTACAAAATGTGTACTCTGTAAATGGTGAAGACTAAATAATGTATTCTGTGCATTTGCATAATTTTGAATCACTTATCCTTCTGAGGGCTGTAGTCATTTGGCTCATGTTAAAGCACGCTTAGCGGTGTAGTCGAGCTCAAGCCATGAGCTGCTGGGCTGAGTTGACACTGAAGATAGGAGTTGTGTTTTTAGGGAGACCACGCGTGTTCCCTGTGACGTCCCTAGCACCACAGAGCAGTGCCCTGAGGGCTCAGAGTGCTGCAGGTGGGACAGGTAGGAGGCGTGGTCAGTGCTGTGAAAAGGTCAGGATGTCTTTCAGAAAGAGCTTGAGACCCAGAGCAATCAAAATGGGACATATCTCCAGGGTGATGGCATGTAACCTTAGAAGGCATTAGGAGAGAAGCTTCTGCTCTGCACTGGGTGGAGGTTACCAGCTGAAAATGCTGGAGAAATACATCTTTGGGCAGTTGCAAGGTGACAGCGGGCCATGAGAGTGGGACTGGGCAGAAGATGCTGACGTGGGGGGATACAGGAGACAGGTAATATGAAAAATGGGGAGCCACCGGTGAGCCAACTCCAAAAACTTGCTTGATTTGGGTGGGCAAGTGAGCCCTGACAGGGAGGTGGTATAATTCATTTTTTATCGTCAGGGAAATAAACTTCAGGGATAGGGAAAAGCTGTTTAAGCTGCTGGATCAATGTTGGCATGAAAACAAATGGATAAAAGCTGTTCAGGAATAAGTGTTAGGCTGAAAGTTTTTTTAACTACTGGAGGAGCTCAGCTCTGCAGTTAGAATTGGATATGGAGGCTGAGGAAGAGCACTGTCAGTATGTAACGCTCTGTTGCTGTGATCAGGGTTCTTGGATGTGATACTTGTCACGGAGGGCTAAGCTAATGATTTGTAAACATCTTTCCTGCTTGCATCTGGTGGTGGATTATCATGACTGTGTCATGTGCAAGGAGATAAGGGGAAAATGTCCCTTGCTGTCTTGGCTTTAAAAGTGTCTGTATGGGAGTATGTGCTGAACTGAACTGCTTCTTCCCCAGGGTGGAGGATTCATGTCATTAAGCAAAATTTTAATCTTTGCTTTACCTTTAATCTGTGAATGTCTCTGCTGTTTTGGTCACTTATGACACTTAACGTTGTTTGTTTTTCCTCTAGGTATTTTTATGGCCTCTGTCACAGTGGTGTCTCAGTGTCTTCCAGGCATTTATGGATTTATTCTGAGAACGTTCCTGTGAGGTAAGGAAACATTATCACTTGGTTTTACGGACTGGGAACTGAAGCAGAGGGAGACAAAGGTTGCAGGAGTCTTGTAGCACAGCCAGCAGTAAAACACGGATTGCCAACAAGTTCATTATTGTCCTAATCCCAAACCCAGCTACCTGTCTCTGGCTTTTTTCTTTCTTCCTCTTTTTACTTCTTTGGTTTTTTTCTTCTCTTGTCTGAGCTTTAGTAGCAACAATCTGCAAGGAGCTGGGAGGACCTGTGGAAAATATGATTAGGGATACTGGTGTCCTTTTTTTAACATTGTTACTTATGAGTTGAAATTCCTTTCTAAAAATATCAGCAGATCTGTTTATGTTAAATGATTAGCATGTTTAGACTTCCACAGATAAGCTGCCCTGCCTTTTAGAGTCAGTAACTCCTTTATCCTACCTGTCTAGGCTTGTGGCTGTTGAATTCTTACCCTGCCTAAGCTAATGCCATCCCAATCACCTAAAGCAATGCCAAGAATTTCATCATCCATGCAAAGATCTGATTCATGTCAAGACAGGTGTAAAGTTTCTCAAGCACACTTATGTATAATTACTGTTTAACTTTATTTTTCAAAGATCTTTCCAAGCCAGCTAAAATGTTCAGCTTTGAGCTCCCAGATTCTCCCAGAAATTGGATTTCAGTGCCTGATTAGTGATGCTGATCCCTTTCAAAAGTATTGCAAAGTTCCTGACATGTGCGTGCACTGAATTACAATTTAGATCATAAAATCAAATATCATGAATAACAGCTTGAAAAACGTGTCTTTTTTTTTTTCCCCTTTCAAGTAAGTAATTTTTAAGTTAGTTCTCCCTTGAGCCCTTTTTTCTCTTCAAGATGGTATTTAAAGTGTGACTTTTACTACTTAAAGAATTTTCTTAGAGTTACAGCAATGTTATAAGTTAGGAATTCACTAGCAGGCTCTGACAAATATTTTTATTGTCTATTAAAATAATTAACATTATTAAAAATATAACATTGCAAAGAAATATTTAATGCTATCTTTCTAATTTCACAATCTGTAAAATACACATATTAGATCACGTTTATGCTCTTTATTAGTGAGTATTACGTGTCCTTCTGTCCCCGAGAATGAGGCCCTAATGACTCATGAACTGTCTCAAAGTGTACTAAATAAGATTAAGGAGTTGGCCAGTGACCTTAACAGTCAATTAGGCTATATGTTATTCAGCCCAGTATTTGTGGAGTGTAGAAGAGTAGCAAAAATTCATTAGCCAAGGTGCTGATGCTTGAAACAAGCCAGATTTCTCAGACATCAGGAACAGGTGCTGTTGCTTAAATGGAGATAGAGGCACATACAGTAGGTATGTCTTTGTGTATGCGTGTTTGAAAGTACTGCTGATGTGGTCCTGGGGCGGGGAGAAAGCTGCTCGTGGGCTTTTGGGCTCAGAGCCATGTGGAGGAGATGCTGCCAGCACCTGGAGCTGGGTTGGGCAGGGGCAGGTGCAGTTGGGGGTGTGGTGCTCGGGGTTTGGGATGTGCCGCCTGAGAGGTTACACAGAGACAGCGCAATGGGAGGGCTGCTCTCAGCAACCTTGTGTTTCACAGCAGCAGGGCAGGGAAGGATGTGTTGGTGTGGTGTGTGGCATGCTTGGTTTTCCTCAGAGGTGAGCCCAGGTTGGCGTGATTGCATTTGGGTGCAGGCAGGAGGGTGAGCAGGAAGGCTCTGGGCTGCTGTGCCCACTGAAGAACAGAGTTCAAATACTGCATCCCCTTCTGCCTTAGCTCAGGAGGCAGGACATGAATGGGTGCTGAGTATGCAGAGGTGCAGACAGGTCAGATTCCCTGTTCCCCACCAGCTTCCTTGCAGGCTCACCTTGTCCATGGAGCTGTCAGCATGAAGCCAGGCTGGCAGTGGGCAGCAGGGCCGAGTATATTCCAGTGATGGGCTGACTTGGCAAACCTGGATGGTATCTGAATTATGGTACCATCTGTCATCTTAAGTTGACATTTCTTAACTAATCATCTGCATTTTGTTTTATATTGTGTTTGGAAGCGTCCTAGATCAGTCTTAGCTCAGAGATGGCCACCCCCCTGGGAGGGCACTGCATGGTGACAGAGCTGAACCAGGAGAAGTGCCATTACACAGGAGCTGAGGCGGCAGCTTGGTCATGCAGCTCCGCAGCAAAACAGCTGTCCTTGAGGGCTTCTCAGTTTTATAGCACTTCTTTTCTGCTATGTGCAGTTATGAATGCTTTCAGCTGACCCTGAGAAAGTCTTCTGTCATTCTTAAAGTAAACTGAGATTTTAGGAAAGAAAAGATGACAGACTCAGTCAATAAAAAATGTGGCTGAAAGTACAGTTTGAGTGGCATGCAATAATATCTTTTAAAGTAAATCAACTTTCTTGAACGTAAATTGGGCTGAATCTACCTGTTCTAGGTCGTAGTTTATCTGTAGGGTTTTCTTTTAAAATAATTTCCTTAATAATGATTTGGGGGTAGGGGCCAGGGGAGCCTGGGAACGAAGTGGATGAATGGTAGAAAAAAGAAAAGGAAGCCTTTTCAATCACGTCAGGCTGAATCTAAAGCATCAAGGAATGATGTTACAGGAGAACCCCTGAAGATAAACTGTAACCTAGATTAGCAGAATACAGATTAAGTTTTCAGGAGTTTAGAGACAGCACTGTATCCTGAAGCAGTCTTTTGTCATTAATTTAAACTAAAATCCTTGTATGGTTGCATTTTCAGGGATATACAAAAACACCTATCCATTTGAATGTTACAGTCATGAAGTTTAGGAATTTATTAAACTGAATACTGCTTGAAGAGATTAAAAGAAGAAAAAGTTAAGATTTTTCATTTGAACTGGCTGTTGCTAGGGAAATACTGTATATCTATGTGATCATGGTTTGGGGGCTTTTTATACCAGCGGCATTACTACTGGAATCGCAGTTGAAACTGAGATTTTTACATGACTAGTTTTTTTCATTCTGACTTAAAAGTGTGAAAGTGTTGCCATTGGGTCACATTGTCCTCTAATAATACTTTAAACATTTTTATTATTTAGTTTATTTACATTTTGGAAAATGTGTTACGATACCGTATTCTAATTGAAGGGTTGTTTTCGGTAATACAGGTTATATATTTCTACGAAATGTTGGCACAAAACTTACGTGATTCAAAGTGATTTAATTGTGTGTTAATGCCACATTGGCCGGAGCATACTAATAATTAATGCAAAACAGCAAGTTACCCCTTGCTTTTCACTGTAATCCAGTGAACACTGTTTTCTGGCTGTACTTAGATGACAGGCTCAAAAGGGCATTGGCAGAATTTGTTGGCATAGTTCAGCCTTATTTATATATGACTAGATATTTTTTTGGACTTAAGAGTCTTTGCAGGTCCTTTTATCTCACAAATAAGTGGATTGCTTTAATATATTGGAACCCAAAGGGCACAACTACTGGCCATTTACCTGGCTTCACATGATGTGTTGGAGAATGCATGTGGAGAGGGAAGGGTGGGGTTTAAAGCTCCAAATTTGCACTCATAAAATTCCCTTCTGCTTTGAAGGTGTTTGCTTTAGCTGTCTACAGGGATATATATTTTCAGAAGTTTATTTATGAAAAAGAGGCTCAGGAGATGCCTGAGATGTTACAAGATTTAACCGTATTTGCAAAATTGAACATGAGCTTTAGCCCTCTGGTCTTTTTCATTTCCCTTTCTATTTTATGATCAGTATATTGGTAGGTGGCTTTTGTGTTGTCACTTCACCTGTTTAATTTAAATTTAGGAATCTGAGGGTTGTGCAATAAAGGTAGAATCTCCATAACTGGCAACATAACCTTGTCATCTCGCAGAGTCAGCACTTGCTCATGCTCTGGCGCAACGGCTTTGAATAGCTGCCACCCCATGTGTGTGTTTCCTAAACTCAAGACAAGTGCTGAACTCATTAAAAATACATGCTATATAAGTTAATGTGCATAAGGAGTTTTGGTGCTGAGATCTCCTTTGAGGCTACATTTAACTCTAATTAACTTGGTTTCGTTCTGTCTACTATCAGCATAGGCTTGGCTGAAACCAGCCAGTATTGGTTAAACTGTGGGTTTGAAGTAGAGCCCAGCGGGGTGATGGATTAAAAAGCGGGGAGTTGTGACTGTGCTGGGGTTCCTGGTGCCTGTGCCAGCTCCCGGGGCTGTGCCGGGCACGAGCACCAGCTGTGCCATTCCTGGGGCACAGTGCCACACCGAGCGGATACGCATCTGATCGTACTCTCGGGCAAAACTCTGGATTTCTAAAGAGGCCTGAAATAATGAGGTTTGCTGAGCTGTGACTGAACAATTGCATGACACCAAACTCCTCTGACTAAAATAGAGTCTGAATTTTTCCACTAGTGGAATAAGGAACAGCAGCAGAGACTACCAGTATTTCACTGTTCTGACTGTTCTCTCTATTCATACTTTGTTTTTATTCATCATTAACTCAAGGATGAGATCCAGGGATTCTGCTAATTATAATCTGTTTTTCAGGGGAGGCAGGCAGCAAGGCAGGGATTACTGATGGTGGCATTTGCAGTAGGGACAAGTACCAGCAATACATGGATTGAAAATATTGGGTGGGTTTTCTGGCCTGACAGTGTTGGAAATCAAGCTTTATATTATGTCCAGTAAAGTAGGTTTCACTGAAAGCTGATTATAGTATTTTCTGAGAGGAGGTTTTCAGGGTATCACTCTGGAAGAAAATACTCACAGATCCATATTCAAGGGTAGACTGCTGTATTTTGTGTAACTGGAAGAATGCATGGATTTGTTGCATTTTCATCACAGCTAGCAAAAGAAAACGATTTTCCCCCTTCTTTTGACCAGTACTAGGGTTTTAGTCTTGCAAAAGGATTTCCTAGGTAGAAATATCAGGTAAAATGGATTCTGGATTTAAACACCAAGTGGGGTGGGAACCACCACTCAGCAGTTTTTGAGTATTCATCATTTCTTGAAAATTGGACCTTTTAAAATACTTCAAGTTGGGTAGACTAGAAACTGAGGCATTCAAATCACTAACTGCCTTTAAAAATGACAGCCGGAATCTCCATTAACATTGCATCTTCTGCCTAGGGGATCACAGAACAGAGCCTTGATGTGCCTTTGAGGATGGAAATGAAGCAGTTTAAGAAGTTAAAGTGCTTCAGCTGAAGTGTGGTAACAGCACACAACCATGTCTACTTCATTTTGCTGAAAA
This sequence comes from Pachycephala philippinensis, assembly GCA_013397055.1. Taxonomy (NCBI): domain Eukaryota; kingdom Metazoa; phylum Chordata; class Aves; order Passeriformes; genus Pachycephala; species Pachycephala philippinensis. Next base: position 288,736 of record VWZT01010886.1, on the reverse strand, counting down.
ACAAAATAGAAATCACAGAGGATGATCTAAGGCTGTCTGTTTTGCTTTTCATAGAAGCAGACTAGCACAGATCCTGTAGTATCTTGCCACGTCTCATCCATGTGGATGGTAATTTCCAGCTGATGAAAGGTAGATGATGGCTAGAACAGGTGGATGCATTAAAATCGTAACGTGCTTCAAGATACCTGTCAGTGTTCATGGAGGAGTGGGACTTGGTGTGCTGGCTTGGACCAGCAGTCAGTCTCCTTCAGTACCCCACCCCTGGCAATGATCAGTGCTGGATAACTTAGGCAATCAACAGGAAATTGTGCATTTGATTATCAAACATTTTATCTACCGGGGAAGTGTTGGATTATTTTTTTTTCTTTAATTTATGAAACCAAATCAGGCTGATTTAGTCATTGAAAGAGTTCATTCTAAAATGCAGTTAAAATTTCTCTTTAAATCTTCCTTCACAGACAAGGAGTTTATTGACATTTCTTAGTGTTTTCCCTTCAGACACCTCAGCTTGAGGATTGGTCTAAGCCATTTGCAGTCTTCAGTCTAGCTCAGACCAATCTTTCTAAATGTTCTTCTGTATCTCCAAAAGGCCATGATCATGGTACATGAATAGTGTGGAGTTGGTTTTTTGCTAACGTTATAGCTGAAAGATAAAATATTAAATGGATATCATGTAGCTATTGTATTGCTTGAGCGTGTCTTCACATTAATTCAAATTAATTTAAACAAGGTGATAGGAGTAAAGTGCAGAGTAGAAAAAGGATAGATCAGAAAAAGGAGATAAGATAGGTGTATTCAAATAGGCAGAGCCTGATGAAATTTGCCCTAGGGTACATCAGCAACTAGCCAAGCAACCTTTGAACCATTTACAATTATCTTTTAGAAATTGGGAAGGCCAAGAGAGGACTGAAAAGGGCAAAGGCATTACCTCAGTTTGAAAAAGGGAGATCCAGGGAATTACAGACTAGTTAGTCTAACTGCAATGCTTAGAGAATTGGAACAAAATTTTTAATCAGTTTCTAGGAATCCAGAGGATAAGAGAATAAGGACTTGGGGATAGCAGTACCTGTGATGTTTCCTTGACTTCAGTTATTTCTGATAAAACCTCTTGTGGCATTTCTGTGGAATAAGGAAATATATGTATTTAATTATATGGTAAATAATTGTTTAAGGACCATGTTTGAAGAGTAGTTACCCATAATTTACTGTGAAAATCAGGGTAAGAAGGGAGATGGCATGAGGAATTGTGTGAATACACCCATGTTTGTCTTGGGCTGAGCTTTATTTGCTGTTCTCTTTACTGGTGTGGACAGGGGAATACTAACTAAATCTGCAAGTAAGTCCAGACTGAGTGGGACTCAAGCACTGCGAAGCATAGTTCAGAGTTAAATGGCTATGGTAGATTGAAAAGGCATGTGGAAATCTGCAGCTTACAACTTAATGAGTTGAAATGAGGAAATACAGCGCGGTGAGGACGTGGCAGGGCTGCACAGCACAGGAAGAGTGCTTTGGGACAGGCGTTGGATCACCACCTATACACAAGCCGACAGCTGCAGAGAGGACAGGCTGCATCTGGAGTGTGTGCCCAGGACTGGAATTAAAGGTAATGGTGCTGCTGTCAGTGCTGCTGAGACCCCAGACATGGTGCTGTGTCCAGCTGCAAGGATGCTGCATCAGGGAACGTGGGTTGGCTGAAGGTGTCCCTGGATGTGGCTGGGGACTAGGATGAGAAGGGGATATTGCAGCTGGGTCTGACCAGCCTGTGGATGAGGAGATCAAGTGGTCAGTTGCCATGTCAGCCAAGGGATGGACAAGAGGTGGTCCTAGTTTATGGGAAAGCTTGAATCCCACTGGTGGTCACAAGTATGAGGAAAGCAAGTCAAGCAATGTCGCAAAACCAGATGAATCAGGCAGAAGAATGTGTGGGTGACCGGGGACTGGAGCAGGAGATGTGTGAGCGGGGACCAGGGGAGCAGTGCTTCCCAAGGCTGGGGGAGGGAGGGTCTGAGCATGGTCACCTGCCTCGAGCAGGTGGATGGGCTGATGGCACTGTCCAGTTTTTCCAGGTGAGCACAAGGAAAGGAAAAGAGGAAAAGTGCACAGGGTGCAGCAAGGAAAGTTCCTATAGCTCAGCTTCACAGTGAAGGAGCACTGAGCAAGAGTCCAGAGAACCTGTGGTTACTTCCATTTTAGAAGCTGCTCTGAAATCAACTGGGCAAGGCTCTGGACAGCATGGTCTGACTGCAGAGTTACTGCTGCTTTGACCACAGATTTGGACATGCAGAGGTCCTGTCCCACCTGCTTTATTCGGAGTTTTAATAAGCTGCTTCCTTCCTCCTTATCTTTAGAGGTGAAATTTTTGAATGATAGGTGTCTCAGGTGAGTGGCAGTGCTTCACCAGGTAATGTTAATCAGCAGTTCAGAAGGGCCAGATACTGCTGGGATTGCTTCCCTTAGTGTCTGTTAATAATGTAAAAATGTTTGTTTTCTCAATCAGGCGTCAAGAGGAAACAATGTAATCAAATGTTTAAATTTCTTCAATTCTTCAGCATTTTCTTTGTTAGAAGCACCAGTGCGTTTTCTAGGACACAGGTGTTTAAATTTGTAGCCTTTAAGAAACGTTTGTGTCAAGCACGTGGATTGGATTGGGTGCTTGAAGGAAATTGTTGCCTTGTAATATAATAAACAGGTACCTAATCAGAGAAGCTGATTATTTCCCATCACAATAAATAGAAAACATGTGATTGGTGACATCAGCATCTATTTTTTCTCTGTGTTTTGCAAAAGTAATAGCTATGAGCTTGTAATAGTGATATGTAATCTCTAACATGCAGTGGTTAAATATTAATGTACATTGGCTATGTTTAAAGATCAAGAATGGCTCTTAGGTAATGAAATGTTAACTCTCTCTTAAGCTCCATCGAATTTTGTAAGGTGACCTGTAGAATGGGAGTGTGTTGTCATCAGAGTGGTCATCTGTTGCATGAACCTTAACAAGAATTCCATGCAATTATTAGGATATTGAGAAATTGACACTAAGGTTTCTGTCAAGGTCTGATTTAATCAGTTAAAAACAGAGCCAGGCTGCTTGACAGGGATCACATAAAGCATTCCCAAAGTCTTGGGGTCTGTCTAGCTCATCTGTCCCATTTCCTTAATCATGTTGATGGGGTTTTTTTGTTCTGTTTTGGTTTTGATGTGGTGCTGTAAAGCTGACAAAGCCACCTTTTTCAAAGGTGTGGTGGTCCAGGGGTTATTTTCCATGATACTGTGACAATCTGTAGGGTCATATAGTTATGGAGCTGCCCCATTTTCCCTGTTGGGACAGTCTCTCCTGGCACTTGCACAGTGGCACGGAGACTTTAGGCCACGTGTGTAGTCTTGGTTAACTGTGTTAGATATTTGTTCTCCTTGTTTAATGTTTGTCAAAGTCTTGTAAATGAAGTTGTTACAGTGAGAAACTTTATGGTGTCCGAGTTGGAAAGGATTGTGCTTACCTTGTGAAGTTCCTTCCGAGCTGCTCCTTGTGGTGGTTCTGCTTTGTAGGCCAGCATGCAGGAGTGGCGAGCTGGGCTTCCTCCTGAGTTTTACTTGATAGTCATTAACTCCAGATGGCAAATATGATTTTATGCTGTTGTAAAAGGTGTTTTGTTCAAGAGGAGTTCTGTAACACATGCAATGGGATTGAGGTTTTTGAAAATTTCAGTGTATCTGTTTATCCCGGGAGCACCAATTATTGGCATTGCCGGGGTGGAGATCCTGATGAGGCACACAATGAAGAAGGGCTGATACAATGTACACTACAGATATTATGACAAAAATGTCATATTTTTTTCTGGGTAGCAGTGACTGATTGGCTGTAGACATTCCTGGCACTGCCTGACAAAAAGGGTTATTTTATCTGAAAACAGTGCAGTTACAGATGAGAGACCTCCTGAAAAACATCACTCACTTTTACTAGTGACATCCATCACTTCCTAATTATGGGTGCTTTCAGGTGGAGAAACAAGTTCTTTCCATTGCTCCTCCAGAGCTTTTCTTGTCCTTCTGGCAGCAGCGTAGGGTTAAAGTTGGCCTTTTATCCAGGGGCAGAGGGACCTGTGGATTAAATTAATGCATATTGATGTCTCTATGTGTTAGATGGGTATCCCACTGTTAAAGGAATGGCAGTGGCCAGTAACTATGGAGAATGAGTAATTCTTTGTAGCTTAACCACCCACTTTGAAGTACAGAAGATCTGTTAAACTTACTTGTTTGGAAGTCAGGACTTTTTACTGTCCTTTCAAAAGCTGAATCAGATCAGAGTGAGTCATGTGTCCAGTGAAAAGAAAAACCCCTGATCCCTGCTCAGAAACAGGAGAGAGTCTCTGAATCTCAGTTTTCTAACACGTGTGCTAATTTTGGTGGCAAGAAAAAGTTCTCCCTTAATGGTCCAGGAGCTCTCGCCCCTCTGGATGCCCCTGGAGCTGCCCTGTCTATGGCACCTTCTTCCCCAGCCCCTGGTGGCTGCAAGCTGCTGCTGCTCCCAAGCATGGGGTACGGAAGGGTCTTCTTCCATCTCCTGGCCTGGCAGGTCCACTGCCAGGACAGAGACTAAAGTGGGATGTTTCCAAAAATGCTGAATTGCCCTGACCTTTTCCCACTGAATTTGTTGGTCCTGGTACCATACTGTAGAATTTTTCAGGAATACATACACCTTTTTTTTGAAAGCCCAATGCATTTTCCAGGCTGCCCCTAGCAATGCCTAGAGATCTGGTGACCCTCTGCTGCTTCCTGGCATCAGAGCAGATGCTGACAGCTGTATCCATTATACAACTGCCTAATTGATTAGAAATAGTTGTATCTGCAGGAGCCCTTTCCGTGGCTGGGTGTCTTACACTCCAGTGTGCTTCAGCCCACCTTCTGTGCGGGGCTTGGATTTTCAGCTCGGCTTTTAAAAAATTTACTTTCCTTTGCCATACTGGATAATTCTCTTCTCATAGTCTTTACAGCAAGAACAAGGCAGAAGATTTACTTTCTCTCTGTGCTTCTGTTTACATACGGATAAAAATAACAGTTGGTTGAAGTATTGTTTGTTTTTATGTATAGATGAGCCTTTGCTCCACCCAGGAGTGTGCCTCTGCTCACATTTCTTTGTATTTACTTTGTGTGGCCCATGGATGAGGCAGGTGTGGAGATGCTGAGGATACCGTGGCAGTATGGTCAGCATGGGTGCCTGTGTGCATGGCGTGGCCAGGGAGGAATAAATGAGCATTTTCAAAATTGTTATTTAATTCCAGTGACTCTGCAGATGGCAAAGTATTTACAGTTGCTGGAGTAATCTCTTCTGCCCTGCGCTGCCTTTTCTCTTTGAAGAGTAGCTGCCTTGCAGCCCTTCCCTGGCTGCCGGTAATAGCAGTAATTAAAGCACACCTGGTAATGACAAGAGACGTGCTGTACCTTCTGCTGCCGAGGACACTGATGTCCTGAGGTTGGGAGTGCCCACTGCTGCTTAATATGAGCCCTCAATTTAAATATAGCCTCAAGGTTAAAACCACAGTCCACAGATAAGGTGGGAGTGGACAGCTCCATTCCCCGAGTACATCCCGGGCTTCCTCCTGAGAATTGTAAGTAGGACAGATACTGTCCTGTTGAACTGAGTTGGTATTCTTTTTGTCCTTAATTTTGTAGTGTTCCAGCAGGGCATTTTTGCAAAAAGACCCAAAGCTGTGTCTGTTCCTTCAGATACAAAGAGTGCAAATGAGATGGAAGTAATTTAAACCAAAAATGTAGGCTTGGTGATGCTGTGGTCCCCAGACTTGCCAAAGCTTCCATGGCCAAACACCCAAGGTGCTGGTTGGGGATGAGCATCACCCATGGGTTGTATTGTCAGAGTTCTGGAAACAGCTCTGGATATCTTACACATTGAGTAAAAACCCTGAATGTTATTGAAGTTCAGAGAAAGAAGGGAATTGTGCTGATGGTTAAGTTTATCTTTTCCTGAAAGCACGGTTCAAAGTTTAATTTACTTTAGGGGAAGGGGAATGCGGGAAACAACAACAAAACCCACCCCAAAACTTGAAATACCCCATGCCCACTTTTTTGAAGTCTCAAAGACTGAAATGGATAGTTATCTATTAACTCTCCAAAGATTAATTTGTGGGGACGATGGCTCCAGAGCAGAGGCTTTTGCAGGGAAAGTGTGGGAGAGCCCATCTGTCAATATTGTTCTTACTGCTTTTCCAATGCTTTTACAAATTGATATTCTGGGAATTGTGTCTGCTGCAGGTGAAGCCAGTTTCAAGCCCTTGCGTGCTGATATTTTATTGAAGTGAGACATGAATGCTCTGGGGGAAAATGGCATTGTGAGATAAAGGGCTCTGATACATGCATATAGCTTAAATGTCATCTTACAAAAAAGAGATAAAGCAGATGTTAATTGTAAAACTGTACTTTATGTACACTCTTTTCTTCTTAAAGTTATTTAATCTAATTCAGCATATATGAACACATATGAGTGCTCTGTGTATCCATGCTAAAAATGCTTCTTTGAAGAAGTTCTGTGATTATGCAAATATATAGTTTTAACAGAAGAGTGAGTAGATTTAGTAGTCTCTGATTAGAGAGAATATTTTTTTCCAAGATTAAGAGTCTGAAATAACAGTCAGTTTTATCATTTGTTTTGAAGGAGAGCATTGCAGGTACACATTTTCTTCAACCATTAGATAAGTGGTCTGACTGGAATTGCAGTTTTAATCTGTTTTAATGATGTTTTTCGAATATGAGTGGGGCCAAGAGATGCAGAAGTCTAAAGGTCTACTGGTAATGGTTGAAGTGATGGGAGTTGTTTACAGAACATGGTGACTGGATAGCTGCCTCTTGCTGAGAGCGTATGTGTGACCTTTGTTCTTGGTTTAAAGTATAATTAAGAAATATGTGCCTATGTGTATTTAAAAACAATAAAACCATCCCATTTGCAGACTGTAAGGTATTTAGGGTTGGCAGATACAGACGCATTTCAGTGAGTGCTGGTGTTAACTGTTTTGTTATTACTGAGGTTGAGATGCCTTTCTCCAGTGCAGCTAAAATGAGGTCAAATCAAATCTTTATTAAGCGTTACTCATATAAGTGAGGTAATCGCCTGTTGTCTTATCTATATAGGTAAAACTCTAATCTTTTTTAGGTCATCACAAAGTGAAAACTGAGAAATCCCAGCCTAACCTGCCTTTTGCCTACAGTGCATGCCATGACTCTTGCAGATTTGTTATGGAGATACTTAATAGGCTTTGCTTTTTTGTCTTGCTCTGCTAGTCAAGGCCGAGTGCTTTCAACATGTAGAAACCTCAGAGAGGCAAAACTGTGGGCAGTTCACTTCTGAAATCCTTAAAGATTGACTTTTAATTATTTGTATTGTTCCTTAATGCCTGAAATTTCTGTGGCAGTCAGGGTTAACACTGGTCACTCTGTGACAAACCATCTTTCTTACTCTTGTTTTGAATTGTTACAGCTGGAGCTTTTTGCTGCTGCAGTGTTTGATGCTGTGTGTCTGCAGCCCCCTTCTTACACGGGAAACAGAGGAAATGTATGACAAGTGGCAGTGGCAGGTTTGAAAGGAGCAGCTGGGAGTTGCTTGGAGGTTTTGGAAGTGCAAACCTTGTGTGCTAGACACCTTTCACAAAGCTGTGCTGTCAGCCTGAGATCCTCGGGAAGGCAGTGCTTTCACTACACCCAGGGCAGTGGTGAAAACAGCCAGCAGAGCACAAGGGTTGGCAGGGCCTCGCTGCTCCTGGAGATCCCTGCCCAGCCCTGCTGGTCTTGTCTTTCTGCGTGCCCAGTCTGCTCCTGACCTCTGCCTCGAGGGATGCTTTTCCCCTGCAGTGCTATCTCCCTTCATCCCTCCTTTCTCCCTAACAGCAGCAGCAGAGCATCTGGATGGATTTGGTGGAGAAGGGTATTTGCTGTTGCTCAGGCACGGGGGTGGTCCAGGTGTGCTGGTACTTTGGCAGGGTGGGCACACAGGAAAAGTGCTGGTGAAACATTCCCCATCCTCAGCCCTGGGCTTGCCAGCTCTGCAACACCTGAGCCATAGTGACTGGTGCTCTAGCTGGACAGGGTTCTGTGTCACAATTGAATTAACGTAAATATTTTTCATAATGTGTTTATGTGCATAAATGTATTTTTTTCTAACAGCTGCAGTTCTTGAAACACAAACTGCAAAGGGAGTAATGTAACACCTTTAAAACAGAGGAGGCAAGCAAAGGAAGTTTCTTAATTTAGCCTCTTTTAGCTGGATTGTGAAACCTGATAAACAGCTACCTTAGAGTACGGGAGGAAAAGGGCATCACTAAGAAGGGGGAAAATACTTGAAAACAAATATCCCATCTCAGTCCTCTTATAGCAGAATATCAGTTGGAAAGAAACCTAAGCTGTCTGTAAGAGGTTAAGCAATAACATTATGAGAAGTGAGTATTTATTCACCATGCATACAGCCACGATTTGCTGTCAACATGAGAAAAGGCCTCTGGTGTGTAAATGTCTGGTTTTTCCTTGTGGTGAAGGAACTCCAGATCTACTGTCATCTAACCATGATGCAGACCTCCTTTTCTAAGTGTTGGTAATAAATATAAAATTGACGACTTCAAGAGAATTTATTAAAGAGGAAATATTTTCTTTTTAACTTTTTTTCCCCCCCACTTAGGAGAAAATCTAGCTGGGGATCTTTCTCATCTCTCTTGTTGCTGTCCAGGATTAATGCCCAGACCCTTTAAAGGCCATTAGTACGAGGAACAGACGTTAAAAGAAAACAAAGTCTTGTTTTCAGTTGCTTTCACAGTTATTCATTTTGGATTCAGTGCATGAACGACTTGTAGTTCACCAAGGGTCTGAGTCACAGGATCAAGGCTACAATGGAGGTATTGTGATCACCTTTCTCTCCCCCCCCACCCTGTGCAGTCGAGTTGAAATCCTGCTTTTTGGCATCCAAGCTGTTGCTTTGGTGACCAATTATGACTCCAGAAGTATACATTGTGGTCTCACTCAATAGCTGAGAGAGTGTAAGGAAAAAGATAAATGTGTTCAAACACAGCTCTGTTTTGCAAGCCTTCAAGGTGATTCAGAATAGAGCTGTTGGCATGTTTGATTTAACGTGGTGTATCAGTGCAGTGTTAGGAATTCAAATGTCAGTGTTACAAATCCAGAAAACATAATTAAAGGTGATTTAACACTCAGAATGCTGTGCCCTTTACTTACACATTATAATTACCTCTAATTTTTGATAGCATGGAGTTCTTGGTTTCTTTAAGCAGCACTGTTTCTCTGCAATTATTTAATTTTAGAAATCGTTACGTGTTAATCACTCAAACCTTTGTTTTCTAGAAACCTAAGATGCAGTCTGTAATTTTGGTTTAGTGGATGCATCTTCTGCTCCTTTATCTTATTGATGGTCCTCAAAGTCTTCATGTGAACCCAACAAGGTTGTATAAAGTATTTTTGGAATGAAGAGGGAGTTTTAGGACAGTGAAATGGCAGGGGTGAAAGACAAAAAAATGTTAAGTTCCATAAATACTTGAATATAGTAGCTCCTTTACAAGTAAAGGAAAAAAAAGCCAAATTAGTGTACAAATACAAGAAAAAATTTGTAGTTTTAGGGAAAAGAATTACATGTGATGGTTAGGCAGAATTTTCTTTCTTTGAACACTTTCAGCAGTGGTGTTTGCAGGATTCCTTCATTGCTTCCCAGGACACTTAATCTCCTTTTCTTTGTGTGGTTGGTGAAGTCCCTGGGTTGGAGATGTCTTTGTGTTCAGACACCCCTGTCCATGCCACTTGCACTCACAAGTGACAGCTGTAGTGATTTAGTGACTGTGTCCCCTGTAACGTGCTGACACCACAAGTTACTAATGCTCCTCCTGGGCTAGTGAGGGCGTCTGCTGTCCGTGCTGGGGAGATGGCTTTGTTTGTCCTCCCCAAAGATTGGTGTTTATATTCCCTTGATAAAAGAAAAAGCATTCCAAGCATGCATTCAAAATGAAAACTCTCGCAGATCTGGCAGGCAGAACAGTATCACTAATAGCAGCAGATACTTAAGTAGCCTATTTTCATAATCCCACAGGTAGTTGTTAAGAGCATTTTCTCCTACTGGGAGAACATCTATCCTTCTGTTGAGCTTCTTGTCAGCTATCACTGTATTTATGACCTTAATGGAGTTTCTTGCAATCCTACCAAGATATAGTAGGCTCTGTGTATATCCATAATTCAGTATTTTATTTTACACCTAGTAGCAACTTATGTTGGTGTAGAGGAGATATTTGGGTTGCATCTGTACTGGTAACACAGACCTTTCCCATGTCCTCGTAAATGTTCCTTCCTTGGTGGTGGATCTAAATTTAGACTAGCTTTGTAGCTGCATTTTGCTGTTCTAAATGAGATTATTCCCTTGGGCTAGATGACATCTGCTACTGAAGTGGTACCTAGGGCAGAATTAGTAAATCAGCCTTTTCGAAGCATTTTCCCAAAATCTGCTATGTGGAAGAGTATAGATTGACAAGCTGGTAACTTCTCACTGGGGTTTATGGAAATTACTAAGTCAATTACGGAGTGCAAGGAAGCTGTACAGTGCAGCTTGTTTTCTTTTCCTTGTATAGTTTTTAAATACATTGCAACAGTTTTGAACTGGGAATGGCATTTTAAGAGGAGACACTTTGGTGCCACTGTGAATAAACCACACAGTGCTGAAGAACCAGATTGTACAAAGGATTTCAGAAGCTGTTAATGAAAGACTGTGCTCATTGGTGATATAGGAGTAACAACTATGATGCAAGTCAGATTACAATCTCATTATTTCAAAACAAAAGTTACCTGGGATACGTATTCTTGTTTTGATCAATAAGCCAATCTTGTGAAATATCAGAGTTTTGCCAGGAAGAATTAAGACTTTAAAATAAAGCATCTGTTGCTGAAATCTGAGCCTGTGATCTCTCTATTTAATCACTTGGTAAAGGAAGAGAGAAATAAAATATTCTCCAAGTTATTTAGTTTAAAAAATAGCTTTTTTTTTTGCATGTTGACCAGTAATTTGTAGGCTCTGAGAAGTGGGATAGGAGCCCTAATTATCGTGACTAAACATTCCATTAAAGCTTTATATAAATGAGCATTTTGGTAGGGTGCAGCCTTGTTGCCTTGAATGTTTGTTGTGTAAAAAGCAACATCTAAGGATCGGATGTGAATCATGTGCCACCTCATGTTATTCTTGTCAGAGTTTGCTGATGAACAGTTTGCTCTGAACCACTTGCCAGAATAAATGGGAAAATGTTTAAAGAACTTTTGAGAATGTAATCCACCCTCCATGGGATGTTCTCCATGGTTTTCCCCAGTTGTTAGTGAATAACAGGTCCTGTCTTGCCTCTGCACTGCCATCAGTTGTGATTCCCAGGTGAAAGGACAAGGCGCAGACACAGCCTTTGGTCTGGCTGAGAAAGGAGACAAATCCTCAAAGGTTATCTTTTCAAAGAGGGGCTATCCTCATTAGTAGATCTTTATCACATGTGCTGCTTGAAGGAGCTTGGTCCAGGTGAGCTGTAAATTCTGAAAACTTCAGTCTCTTTATTAAGTTTCTCATAAAAGGTAAGGAAGCATGTGGCAGTGACTCTGATCCGAAATAGAAAATGATTTGCTGAAACACAATGCTTACCAGAAGACTCTCCCTCTGAAAAGCTGGCAAAGGCTTTAACCTCCTGGAAACGTTGGTAATGAGGGAAGAGCACTGTTCTGGCTGTGGAAGGATGCTAGTGTTTTCCTTAAAGGTTGTTTTCTGCAGAGGGTGAGGGTTTTTAAATGATTTTTTTTCTGATGTTATTGAAATGTAACTGTGGCCCCTAGGTGGGAGATTGTTTTGCAAAGGAAAATCAATCAAAACACTGCCGTGAAATATTTTTTAGAGGTTTTACAGTATGCAATAACTGGGCTGCTGTGGTAGATAGAACCTTTCTTGCAGAGATGACCTGGGCTTCACCAGTCTCTGCCCATTTCCTCCTGCTTGCTCCAAACCTGTTTGGTCACTAGCAGCAGGGTAATAAATCAGGAGTCTGCTTCAGGTCAAAGAGAATTGTGTTCTTTTTCTCCCTCTTATTTATTTTTAACTTGGACTGGTTCCCTGATCCAATCCGTGGCACAAAACCATTGGTGCAGCTGGGGAGGTGACTGGACTCGGGCAGTGTCACTGCTTAAACCCTCAGTGTTGGTGAAAGATGTGCTTAGCAAATTGTTGCCTCGATTACAAGAGATGAATATGCTACGTTACACTCTAGAGACTGTTGTGAAAATTTGGGACTATGTGCCCTGGGTAGCAGTGAGCCCTGGTGATGTGCAAGAGTCCTCTTTTAAAAGAATCTGCTGCGGGTTTTGAAAGTACTGAAGTAAAAGTTAAGCTATCTGAAAGCACAAGGTTGCACTCTCAAAGGTATCAATGCTAGTACTGACCTATTTTACTTAAGAATTTCGGCACCATGAAGTCAAGTCTCAAAGAAAAAAAAATTCTTTCTTTTCCCCCTCTCCTTTGTAGATATTGGGCAGTTGGCTTTCAGTTATGTTCTTAGTGATTTGCCAGTGATACTATCACTTAAAGCTTTTTTTGGATGAACTCATTTTGTTCAAAATACTTGAAGTATAAAAGGGGTAACCTCAAAACAGATTGATGTACTGGCTCTGCAGTGAAGGCTTGTGATGGATACAATTTTCATCTTGAAGAGATCTTGCAGGTACTTTTTCCAGAAAGTGCATGCACTGGTGGCTGCATTTACATCTTATGTCAGCGTTATCCATGGAGACAACTGGTCATTGCAGGAATGGTGCCTTAGTGTTTTGAGATGGGCAGTGAAGGGTCTGTTGTTCTCCCTTAAATCTCCTGGAGGACATCAACTTGATTTCTTCTAGAGGACTGGAAAATAATGGGAGGTAGTTAGATTTTTAAACTTTTTAGCTTGAGGAATAGTATTAATTTCATTATTGAAATTGGAGTGATGAATAATGCTGAAATCATATTTGTCCATATTAAATGGAAGCTGACTGATTGTGCCCTCTCTTGAAGAAGAAGTAGGGACATGCTTTTTTAACTTCGAGAGCAGATCTATGCTGAATCTCAAATGACTAGACTCATACATGTGTGAAGCACCTGGATATAGTAATAGCAATCATTTTATTCTGCAGATTTCCTAGCAAAAATAAACTTAATCTCACTGCTACATTTTTATTAAAAATTTCAAGAAGGAGAAGACACCTTATCTTCATCAACTCCCCACTCCCTCGGCACAGTCGTGCTGTGCTTGATGCTCCTGATGATGAGATTTATCATTAAACGGTGATTTTTAAGCTGTTTATATGAGAGATATCATGCTGTAGTCTGTAATATTACTTTGCTTTTTACCTCCCATCCAAAGATGTGAACTTGGCATTGCGAAGTACTGGTCCTGACTCTTGTTTACAGGTAGCAGAGCTCTGGAATGCAGAAGTGGAGCAGCGTGTTTGGTATTAAGGAATGTCTTAAAAGAGCAACAGCGAATTTATTTATTTATTTTTTTTAAATCGTGTCTTGTTTGGGGCTGGAGTGTTGAGGCGTTGCCTGGCAGTGCCAGCACAGCCGATGGAAGCGGGCTCTGCAACCCTTTGGCTTGTGAGGGACAGTGGGCTGCAGTTCCTTTGGTTCACTTAGACACTGAACTCTTAATGGCCAGGCAGTGCTGATGCTGTATAACCAGCAGATTTTGGGGTAAGATAAAGGTTTACAATTTTTTTTTTTTTTTTTTTTTTTGCTTGCACAAAAGAGGCTGAAGCAGTTTCATGTGAGACACGTAGGAGGATGGGGGAGAATCAACATTTGCCAAACAGAAAGGGATAAATCTGGTGGAATAACAGAAACTTTCTGTGAAGCTAAGAGAAAGGCAATAAATAAAAAATGATACCCCCAAAACCTGAAGAGATTTGCAGGGGAGGAGAGGAGAAGGGAAGCCACAGCATCTTCTTATATCTAAAGTCAGTTCACGCAGATCAAGAAGTGTGCTTTTAAGAGGCCACATTAGTGTCTCTGAATAACATGTCTCTGAATATTTTGATGATTAGATTGCTCTTTTGTGTGTTTATGTGTGCATATATCAAGAATTTTCCAAAAGCTCTTGGTCACTGAGGCATTCAAGCTGTGCAGCAGCTTGGCAGTACGTGCTTTGGTAACTCAGTGAGCAAGCACTGTACTGCCATTTGAAAGTTGTTTTTTTTTTCTCTCTAAACCTTGGGTTAAAAAAAAAAGCTCAAAACAAAACTGGCTAAGAGTCACAGGCAGTAAAGGTGTCTGCGAAGCATTACCTAAACAGTCTTTGCTTATAGCTTAGTTGGTTCATTTCTTGGTGCGTGTCAGAATATGTTTGTTCTTGTAAGGCTGTGTGACATCATCCACTTAGCAGGGAGGTGTAAGACAGCAGAATGGTGTATGAGTTGTCTGAGGGGTAAGCATTTTGCTGAGAGAAAGCAGAACAAAACCAGCTTTAAGGGTGGTTGGTTTTTTTTGTGCTTCATTGGAGAAAGTGTTAAAAGTCTAAATTACACTTCTCCTGATGGTTTTTTGAGCAAGGGTGTTGCTGAGAAATGTGTGTGTGTCAGTGGAGTATTTGTAAGAGAGTGGCTGCAGGAGCTCAGAGGTCTGTTTAATTCTCCTCTTCCATTAGCCCGTGAAGCAAAACGAGTGGGAGGTCTGTGAAGCCAGATCAGTGTTGATAAGGGAAAGCACAGTTCCCAGTGCAAGGATTTAAAAACTCTCTTTAAGCTCTGCATGAAAAGCGGAGCAAGAAGGTGTGCCTGGGTGCAGGAGCCAGCAGGACCCAGGCTGGAATCAAAGCACATCTCTTGGGGTCTTGTGAGAGGGCAGAGACAGAGTAGAGTGTCCCTTGCTTGTCCTCACGTCTGTACTGGACATAAGTCTGGATTCCTCCCATTCTGAGTCCAGATTTGCTCTAGTCAAACAGGATTTGGGCTCAGGGTAGTGGTAGTTGCATAGAATGTTGTGTGCCCAGGGTTGTGAGAGGCTGGGCTAATAATCCATACTGGTTTTCTGACTTGGGGTGCTGTAAGTCCGAACCGGAGGGCTGTGCAGCATGCGCAGTGATCTTTGGCCGTGTGGATCACGGCAGCACTGCCCTGGGCTTCCCCGGTATAAAACAGGCAACTCAGGAACCTGAGGTTTCCGTCTGTGTGGGTCCGAGATGGAGTGATTGGGATGTGGATGTTTCTGGCCTTGGTGAGTTTTTAGGAGAACGGTCTGATTTTTCTGAAGAGGGAGCCACATGGTTCAGGGAAGATTGGGCTGGTGCATGATTGGGCGCGTGGTTTGTTTCCCTCTCCGAGGTATCTTTGTTTCTGTTTAGTATTCTGTGTGCTGTGCTGAGACCTGGGTCTTGTTTAATCACTTTGGTTCTGATTGCTTCCTTGTATCCATGGGTCTCATCTTGAATTCAGTGTTTTGCATTACAAATCTGCTCTCCAGAGATGGACAGGATATATAGCTCCATCTGCCACATCCAGTTTTAGCCCTTTTTCACGGGGCCCTGTTAACAGGTGACATGCACAGTCCAATGAGATTCCAGCTAATTGTTGGTGTGTAATTAGGAAGGTGAGTGCTGACTGGACCCTCTCCTGCAAAATGGAGGAACTGCTGCAGAGATGGGGAGTACCGGCAGGACCTCCTGGTGCAGCTCCTGTGCTCACTCTGTCCTGGAGCCTGCCTTGGCTTTAGAAGGGTGGAATGAGGCACAGGAGCTGGATTATTCTCCTCGCGTGCCGGCTTCTAAATGCCAGAGGAGACACAGGGAAGTAGATGTCTCATTTGGTCTCTTTTGTTTTGTGACATTTGGATGACAGTGTTCTTGAAATGGTCATTTATGCTGTTACTGTTGTGAGAAAGAGGTTAGTCTAAAATCAGTATGTGGAAGTGCTCATAAATACAGTTTTTATGCACCATCAGTCGATAGATGACTATTTTGATTTCTTATCTCATTGTTCTGCTAGAGCAAAACCTCTTGTTGCTACAGGATTGTAAGAGATAACCTGTATATTTTTAAGCTTTTCTTAAGGTAGAAAAACTAGAACTCAAATGGTTTGCAGCCTTTCTCTCCAAAGTGGTGGTATAAATTGTTGCACTTAAAACTAAAGGCTTAGTGGAATTTTAAGATTAAAATTAGTCCAGGAAGTGTTTGCAGGTTAATTTTGTTTTTATAGAAGCCTGGTAACTGGAGTAAGCATCTGTGTTTTCAAGATAGCAGTATTTGCTCTTCAGAGTTTCATAGTGGATTTTGTTTGTTTATTTTTCTTGTTTTTAAAATCTGTTCTTGCTAAATAGTGTCAGGGAGGTAGAGTGTTATCACTTTGTAGTTGGGGAGTGCAAGGTGCAGAGATGAAGGCACTTGACAAGGCTGTGAGAGTCCTTGCACTTGGAGGCAGGGTTGGAGCTCTGGATCTGCCTGGCTTCTGGGAAAACAGCCACTCTGCTCTGCTGCATCGGATGGAAATGCAAAGCACAACAGGGGTGTTGGAGATTTTCAAAAGAAAATTACAATGCATTCACTGTAAAATATGTGCATGATGTCATTTTTATAGAAATATGTGTATATAGATGTAAAATACACACAAATGATGTGTGAATATGTGTGCACATCAAGTTTAAAAGTCCTTCGGAAAGAAACTCTTAGCGAGTCTCTGTTGGAGTCAAATAGAAGTGAGATCTGCTGGTTAAGTAAAACCTGAGGGGCCACAGCGGCTGAGGCTGCAATCTCAGTGCAGAGGAAGCTTAATGTGATCTCATGCACTGGCCCACCTCTGCTTTTAGGGAGCCTTTCCTGACATTTTATAGCCCTGTGCTGCTGTCACATAGCATGGACAAAATCTGGTCATCCAGTCTGGGAAGGCCCCAGGGAAGGAGCTTGTGAATTGTATTTTTGAATGCAGTGAGTGGGTTTGTATCATCTACCTTTAAGTATGCATTTTCTTTTGTATACTTGATGACTCGGACAGTTGAAACTAAAAGCTTCCCTTGAAACAATATATTGAGAGATGAAAGTTTTGAACAAGGGCTCTGGCAGGTAGTTCTGAAACACAGGTGTAGTTTAAAGCTGTTCTAAAACAGCTGTAATGACAGTGCTATCATATACTGCTGTCAGAGAAAAACACAATTTCTTCCTCTGTGGGGAGAGGGAAATAGCTGGTTAACAGCTACAAACTTACCTCCCGAGATTTACCTCTTCAGATGAAGTGCTAAGGAAAAATGTGAGGCTTTCTTATCAAGTAGATATTGTTAGCTGTATTTGTTACTTGCTTTGCTGCCAGGGTTAATGAAGTGACTGGAGGCCAAGTAAATGTAATGTATTCATAGGTAATGGTATTAAAAATGAAGCCTGAAAAGGCTGGCTGGCAGCCAGTCTGGGGTCCCCCCGTTTCTCACCATTCCACTTGGAGATCAGCTGCGAAGAGGAGCATCTGTGAGAAATGGGAGGTGAGGCGAAGATGTTTAAACTTGTAGCTTACTATTTAATTTCCAAATGACACCAGGAGTGCTGGTGCCTGTTTGGTAGTTTATTAGGTAGTGTTCTGTAAAGTTGTTTCAGCACAGGCAGCTGTGGTCTGTCAGAGTTGCACTCACCACTCACTTCCCACGGCTCATGGAAGCTGATGTCTAACTTGACCCAGTATTTCTGCTGATCTTGAGTAGTGCATAACACTTCTCAGCAGAAATACAAATTTATCATAAAATTGGATATGAAGTCTTACATAGCAGCCTGGTGCAAAACATAGGTGGGGTGAATTTTGTTAGTATTCATATCCATAAAAGTTAATTTTAGAGATTGTAAAGGATGAGAACAGCACTGTAGTGGATTTATGGTGTTTCATGAAAAAGATGCCTGCATCTCCAGTTTTAGAAAGCATGATGTTAGAGTGTGGCTTTTAAATAATTACTTAGGCTATTTTGCCATCCCCCTCGTTTATGAGGTGATGCTTTGTGTTTTTAATGTATGTTTTTGTTTTGATTCATTCCAGTTTCACAGCTATGGCCTTAAGTAATCGTTCTGAATAAAGCAGATCTCTTTTGGTTACATCAGCAGGGCATTTAATGTCCACACAACTGCTAATCATTCTTCAATTTGTGCAATTAGAATAAAGCTTGGGTCATAAGTGGTAGAAATACGAGCAGGTTTGATGCTGCTATCCTCCTGTCTGCTCTTGGTTTATGTGCTACGAAGGTGATTCTGTTCTGCTCCTGAGCCAGGGTGTATTTACTTCAGCTTAATTAAGCACCAGCCCTCCCAGTGCTTCGCCTCCTAGTGCAGTCAGTGATCTTGATTCATTGGTTGGTCTGGAAGAAGATAACAACCATGGCATAAAGGATGGGGTGTTTTTTCTAGCTGGTATGTGCTCATCACTGCTAAGTGCTTCCATTGATTACAGCAGCACGAACACAGCTGAAAACAACACGGTTGGTGGTTTCTAGGAATGCTTGTGCTACCTTTTACCAAGCTCTTGCCTTGTTGCTTGAGGACTTTATTTTGAAACAGAAGAGGAAATGTCAGGCAAACATGTGCAAATGCTTGTTGTGATTGCCGTTTGGAGGGGCTACCTGCTGACTCCCCACGGTGATTTCCCAGCTGTACCCACTGAGCATCCCTAGCAGGCAGGCTCTGGTTGCTCTTGGGGTGTACTGGAACCAGTCTACAGAAGCAGAGCAGGTACAGGAACAACTGGGGTGGCTGGGTGGGTGAATGGAGGTGTAGACTGTGCTGCAGTGGTTGTGTGTGTGTCATGTCATGTTAGCCTGAACTTTTTAAATGGCAGGTGAAAAGCTTCAGCTAATGCTCCTTTAATAATTAATTGATGTGAACAGGCACATCTTTGAGCCATTTTCATTTTATATGGTATGATAGACTTTTGATTAATTACCCTAGCTTGTAGAGTTGTAATAGATTAGTGTCTTACTTAAGGGAAGGAAAGGCTGTACTTTCCTTGTCATTGACCAAGTGCTAATGGATCAGGTAGGCTGAAGTGCATGCACCCTCACGGGCACACAGCCCCCCTGCCATGCCACATGAAGAATGTCAGTCTCTCTTGAGTGCATCTGTTTACCTTGTTATGTGTTTGGACTGAACACACCACCATAGGCACTGCTGGAATGGAAATTAATTCTTGTAAAGGGGCAGTAAGCTAATTTAGGCCCCTTCTTTCTTAATCAACTTGGCTACCTCATGTTGTGCCTAATTGAGATTACAAATTGCATCCTCTGAACTGTCTTGGTATACACTTAAGCATGAGGAAATGCATGAGGAAAGATAGCAAAGGCAGGGGAAATGCAGATGTAGGCAGTGATGTATGGGACCTCTGGGGCTAGACCTACTGGCAGTCAAATTGCCCATGTTGGTTTCCTGATTAGGCTGGTTGCCTTGATTAGGGCAGGGCATGCTCTCAACAAGGTCTTAAATGCTGCTGCAAAACCCCTTGGTTCTGCACCTGTTTAATCTAAATAAGAACGGTGTATTTTTATTGAATTTAGTATGAAAATGAATGGTATAGTGGCCTCTAGGGCACTCTTGTAATACAATTTTGTGTATAAAAATGGCTTTTCTCTTTGCCGTGTTTTTGTGAATGGACAGAGTAAAGACAGCCTTTTTCAAACTAGTGTTGAACTGGGAGTGTTTGCAGTTTGATCTTGTGACTCCATCTATCTCCATCTCCCCTAGATACTACTAGTCTGAGATAACTTGGCACTGCTTGGCAACCTTTCATCTCCAGCACACGTACGGCTTTCCCCGAGATGCAGCCGTTGCTCTGAAAACACAGCAGAGTCAGAAAAAAGCTTGAAAGTGCTTATTAATGATTCGTTGTTTGTTCTGTAAATGGTGTCCCCCACAGGCAGGGTAAGAGAGCCCAGGAGTGACAGAGGTGCTCTCAGCAGGGGTTGTATCAAGCACCTCACAAGGATTTTCTGGTAGCACCATGCTGGGGCCGGTCTGGCTCTGGCCACTCTTGTTTCTCACTGTTCTTCAGCTGTGTGAGCTGAGATGAAAGGGTTTGTTATCTGATACTTTCTCCAGAAGTTAATAAATGTAAAGGACATTTTGCATTCTCTCTGCCCCCTAGATTCAATTGCTGAGCGTGGAATTGTTCACAAGACTTTGTGTAGTTCAGGATTCAAAGCCACTCGAATAAACTCAGGGTTTAATAAACAAAAGATGGATGAGACGGTTCACTGTTTTTTCTCTGCACATTTGCCTAAGGCTTTCAGCTGTCCAGAAAAATGACAAACTACATCAAACAGAACCAGTTATTGGTAGCAGGGTGTTTTTTTAATGTTTCATTTCAAGAAAGTTGCTGCTAAGGTGTTTTCTATAGCTTCTGATACACTCTATTGGCAAAAAAAAAGTCAAAAAATCCTATTTGATAAAGGGTTTTAAAAGTCTGTGATGATAATCATGGATTTACAGAACGTCTCTTGATAGAAATCTTTCTATATTAATGCTAATTGGAAATGTTTTAAAGGTAACATTTAGTAATATTTTAGCACTGTCGCCTGTAGTAGGATTTTGACCTTTTCATTGCCCCTGTGAGCCTGGGTTATTAATCAGGGAAATTGCACATGAGACATGAGGAATGTCTGAGATAATTTACCAGATTCTGCAGGTCCTTTCTTGTGGACAAAAATATCTAAAACTTGGACTTCTTTAACTTGTAGAGGAGTCAAATTACAATAGTTGTACATGGTGTGTGCTTTAACTCTCAGCTTGCTAACAGCTCAGAGATTGCTGGCTGCTCTGAAAGCTTGGGAGGATATGGGTACGTGCTGTTACAAACTTGGAGGGGTTAAGAGGGCTTGTAGTTAATCCAAAATATAAAAATGCAGCAGCAGCAGAATTGCTTCAAGCTCTTTTAAAAGTCCTTTCAAGTTAAGATGACATTGCTTTTGGTTTAATATAATGAATTCAGTAAAGCAAGAAGGCACTAGCTGTTCTGCTTGTTCTCGCTCTCTGGTGAGGAAAAGGGGGCTTATAGGATTCTCGTTCACCTAAATAAAGTTTGACTTGCATGTAGTGTGATAAATTCAAGTAGAATGCTTTCAAGGATAAAGAGCCAAGTGTCTGCAGCTTTTGTGCCTCCAGTAATTTGCAAGCAACTCTTTTGGACAGTTGATGGAAAAGGTTTTGGGGGTGGTGGGCTTTCCCAGGGTAGTTGGTCTGTTGGAAAAAAAATAATCAGCTTTGCCTGGTTCATGCAAAGGACTGTCGGTATTTATTCAGTCTTGCTGTAAACGATGGCTGCTGCCTCTGAGTCTGCTGTGCCCGTAGTTTCACTTGGCCTTCCTGGTGCATCCTGCCTTCAGGCAGTGGTTTGATCAGCTTTTTCTTTCCTATTTGTACAGTGAAAAAAGCAAGTCCCGCTGGCTCCACTTGTAGTGCTGGTGCTGCTGGGCAGCGAAGGCTCTGGAGGAGGCTGTGGGACGAGCACTTGCAGGTTGAGTAGTGGAGTTTGCCAGGCCCTTGAAAGGGTGCCCTCCTCCAGCCGTGGTACAGAGTCAGGATTGATCTTGTAGCTGAGCACCAAACAGGACTCAGGGCACAGTCCTGCTGTGGATCCCTTCCTGGAGAAGGGATCAGGGCAGGCATGTGGCAATGGTTAAATGGCTGGCAGTCAGTGGTGAACTTGTAAGTGATAGACACCGCAGTGTATCCAAAAGCTTTGTCAAATAATCAAAGGATATGGTTTTCCATGTTTGCTGGCAGAGAAAGGTACAGAGGGATGTTTGTATGTATGAAGTCCTGACAGTTTATTTCAGCCCTTGGGAGCTCTCCTCTTGCCTTTGCTCAGGAAGGGCTCCATTTGCCAGGGATGGTTACTTTGGTCCAGCTAGCATTGAGTCTTAACTAGTTTTAACGAGTACTGTCAAAAAATAGGCATGCTTTTATTTTGTGTTTTCAGTAGTTCTATCAAACAATGGATCAGCCTGGCTTCCTTAGGATATGTCAGGTCACAGGCACACTCATGTGGACAAAGGCAGGTTGCCTTGACTGTCTGAAGCTTGTAAGTCTTGGTGGAAGAGCAAGCCCAGAATACTTTCTCACAGAGATTTGTCTCATGATGGATCTCACCATGAGCCATCTGGTGTGAGGCTTTAGTGCATCTGTGGGTAGGACAGGACACCAAAGTGGTGAGGAATCTGCAGCACCTTAAGCAGCCTTATACTGCTGGTGTCCTCAGTGTGACCCAGAAGGTTAATCCCTCAGGAATTATGTTGTCTGTGAGCTTGGAGGACAGAATAAGCTTTATTCTGAACAGCAGTGCTTCATGAGGGATAGCTATTCAAATTCCTTCATGTATTCTTTTTATAAGGGCTGTACACAAATTATTTCTCATAAACCACCAGCATACATAAAGCACATATTCTGTTGCCAGCATCTCCTAGAGCTGGATTGCTGATCTAGCCCTGACAGTGCCTTGGGTACTTTGTTCTTTTGCTTAAAAAGCTGATCATTGATACTTTTCCAAATGTTTCCATGTCTTTAATGTTAGTTCAAAATACCTAATGCATTGCTCCTGCAGACAGAGAGGATACCAGCTGCATCAGGCAAGTTCCTGTTCTGTTGCCTCCTCCCCTACAGTCAGGAATGGCCTGTGTTCTTCATGGAAGAGGTTTGAGATTCATTTTCGTTAGAAGACACAGAAAAAGTGGTAAAGGAGAAACTAAAAGACAGATGCATGAGTCTGTCTCAAAGCCCTTTTCAGAAACCTTCTCTAACCTCTGAAAAGAGAAAATTACCTTGTATAGTGCATGTGATTTAGGCTGAGTTTTTTTCCTCACACTTCAGCTCTCAAAGAACTTCTCTTTTTAAAGGAAAATACGGTAAAATATGAAAATAAAATTTAAACCCAACCTGTCAGCAAAGGGTAATGCATTCTGAAATAAACCCTCTGGGCTTTGAACCTTTGCTGGTTGACCCCTAAAACGCTGCTAATGGGGT
Source organism: Pachycephala philippinensis (assembly GCA_013397055.1). Lineage (NCBI taxonomy): Eukaryota > Metazoa > Chordata > Aves > Passeriformes > Pachycephala > Pachycephala philippinensis. Next base: position 265,724 of record VWZT01010886.1, on the reverse strand, counting down.
ACTTCCCTGCTATAACTATGCCTAGAACCCTCAGTGGATGCTTACCAGGTAGAAAGATTTGACTTACTAGCCATGGAGTAAAGAAGCAGGATTCTTCCAAGAAGTTTCTGGGAGAGCATCCAGGTCAGTGGGAAATGTCCTAGAATTTCTAATGTGAAATCTGTGGCTCTGTCTGCAGTATCTGCCTTTTTTCTGCTTGGAAGTGTTGGATGATTCTGAAAGATGGACGCATTTTTTCAAGCAATGGGTGGGCTGCTTTTACTGCAGGGATTGTTGTGGCTTCTGTGTGGAGAAGAGACTTCTTCATTGCTCTGTCCTCAACCCATTCCATTCTGGGGTTTTTGCTACGTGAGATGGGTGAGAGCACTCGGTTCTACTGGACCTGCTCCGACCTTCCACATCAGTGACACAGTGTTGGCGTGTGTCACTTCACAAGAACTTACACTGGCGTTGTGTGTGGTGTGCCAGGAGCAGAGCTGCCCATTTCCTGACAAGGATCCAGGGGTAGAGCAAGTCCTGTACTTGAGGGGTGATACTCCCTACACTTCCTAAAGTTTAATGCTTTGATACAGAAATTGGGGAATGAGTGCATTCCAAGCACTCCCTTCTGCGGTGTGCATGCTAGCAGCTCCTTCTGCAGGACTGTCCTGACCTTGTTTATTTTGGACTTAGGCACCGTAAAATAGCTTGTTAATTGCTGCTCATTTAGAATTATAATTAGGTGTTACCAGATGAGTTCTGTAATACACAATTAAAATGTTATAAAAAATTTTGTGGCTTTTAATACTTCATTTATTGGTTAAAATTTAATTCAGAGTACACTGATTGCAAGTTCTCTGTGTATGTGCATAATTATTAAAACCCACAAGGGTAAAACCAAAGCAGGTTTGAGTGATGCAGAATCCATGCGCTGCCTGGAGGTCAGGCAATCAGGGATACGAGCTCTGGCATTGGATGACTTTGTCCTGCTTTTCTGTAGCCTGACTAAACATAGGACTGCCATGAACGTGGTGTTGTGTGCTCTTGCTGATTGGGTAGAACCACCCCTCTGCTCACGCGTGGCTCAGGTCCACTCTAATGGGCTGGGCATGCATCTAGAAGTGATGGACACACAGCTGCACACTTGGAGCACACGAGCTTTCAGAGGGAATGTCGTCAAAGCCACTTTGATGCATTAGTCTGCAGGTAAGAAAAAGCTTGGACATCTGGTGGCATTGCATATCCAAATGTAAATGCTTAAAACTTTTGGAGCATGTTCCCCGTAAGTCACTAAGAGCTTCAGAGCCATGTTTTGTTGGCAGCTGAGGAGTTGCTGTGCCGCTGTTAATTAGTTTGGATTTGATGAACAAGGTGCTGCATTTTGTGTTGTTATCCCCATGCCAGCATCAGCCATGTGGAGGAAGAAGGGGCTGTTCCTTTTCTTGGAGTTGTGCTTAACCTGGTCCTCCTTAAGTTTTCCTTTGTTTTTCACCAAGCTAGGTAATGTCTTTCCCATTTAAGATCTGTTCTGTTTTTCTCCTGGAAGCTTTTTTCCCTTCAGGATTTTACATTCTGGCAACTAACAAAATTAAAATAGCTTTCCTCCTAAGTACGCTAAAACATACATTGAATCTGATTTCAACGGCGCCAAGTATGCGTTTCAGCACACTAATGCACAAATGGATTGAAAAAACAGCTAGCAGTAATTTTCTTTCCTTAGGTTTTACTGAATAGTATCCCAAGAAGCTGCACATTATGTATTATCCTCTTTATGTGTTACTCAAGGTCATGTAAAGGTGGAGGCCTGGAAGGAAAGAGTGAATAATTTCAATAGTAAAGCTCAAAGTTGCTGCAGATGGCATATGGGATGTCTTATTTTTCAAAGGTCTTTCCATCTGCTATTGGCAGAAGTCTCCGTTAGAAAAGGGCAGTTTTGTGTGAGGAACATAATTTATTTCTTTTTTAGGTTGATCTTTTATTAGAAGTCAGGTTTATCTTGACTCAGACCATTAGCATGGGACCATTCTCCTGGTAAAGAGAATGCATAGTAGTTATAAGATCTGAGTTACATAGGAAATGCTCTCAAAGTTTGAGGAAGAGGAGCTTTTAAAGACCAAATTATAAAAATCAAAAGCAAGCTACTGTCTTGTGGAAGCAGAAGTATTATGGTGGTGAAATTTGTTTGTTTGCCTTTTTTCCTTTGAATACTTAAGGCTGAACTGCAAAACTTAATTTTTTAGAGCCATAGAATGTAATGGAGGACCAAGAGGTGAAGAATATCCCATATCTCTCTGTCTGTGCCATGTGAGTGCTGTGCTGAATGTGAGAACTGATCTCTCCTGCTGCCTCTCCAGTGCAGAAATAACAAAGCCACTGGAAGTAGCTACATAACTGCCATGCACTGAATACCCTTGGTTAGCAAAGCATGCCTTTTCTAGTAGTCAGAAAATTGTTGGATATAAAAAGCAAAGTCACACATAATCTGTGATAAATTTAGTGTGGATTTTATGGTGGATGGGGAGGGTCCGTGGGAGGTTCAGGATCACGCAAGATGCAAGGAGCAGCAAGTGCTGTGTAGGGGCGGTGATGTACCCAACTTACCTGAGAGGTAATAATGTTTGCTTGGGCTTTATGTTTTGGATTTCTTTCTGAGGTTGGCAAAGGCAATTATTACAGGTCCATTAAGATGTGCAGAATGTTGTTAGCATTCCCACCTTTTCTCATCTTTCTAAACCAAAGCAGATGAGGTTGCGCATCCTTGATACGGTGTCAGGCAGCTCGGATCCACAGCTGTGTGGAGCCTTCCTGTGTGCTGCCTCTAAGTGCTCCGTGTGTGTGGTCCCCACATGAGCATTTACTCGCAGATTGTGAGTGTGGAAGCAGATTTTGGCCTGTTTGAAAAGTCCTGGCATTGGCTTTGTGGCATAAAAGACGGAAGGTGGCTGGTCTGTCCAGAAAGTGTTGGATTTGCTGCAGCTTTGATGCAGCTGTTATCTCAGTCCCTCTGGACAGGAAGTAACTAGGAAACTACTGCTTTGATCTAACAAACAAAGAAGACTTGTAAAATATATTAATTGATTTTCTTCCATCAAACAGTTTTGAACACACAGCCTCAGATCTGAGTGAGACCAAAATCTGATGTGTGTATGTTTTATGTGTCCTATTCTACAGAATGTGATGCAAAAAACCTGAATTTAATTTTTAGCCTGAAGTGCTACTGAAGGAGAGAAGTAGTTTGGAATAAAAAATTAGGAATAGAAATTTTTGTATTAAGAGTTAAGATTGACTTGCTACCATTAATTCAGGATTTGACAATTTGCAGACCTGTGGTTTCTTCATCTTCAATAAGCGTTATATTATACCCAGGGCTTTTTTCTATTTACATTTCTTTAATACGGCTTAGGTGCTGTGTCATATATGTCACCTCAGAGGTTGTTTTCGTTTGGCGAAGTAAAGCTAGGGGGCCTTAGTAGAAGGAAAAAATAAAAAGGAATAATCATAAATTTAGCATCTTATTACAATAAGCTTGATTGCATCGTGGTTTCTTTAGAGGTTACAGAAACAGTTTTCATTTTTCATACAGAAGGCAATTGCATGAAACTTGTGCTTTCATAGTTCCTGCTTATTAGTTGCGGAGGGAATTTCTGGGTGCTGTCTTCCAAATGCCAAAATGCCTCCAGAGCCAGCGAACTGCAGGATGCTGGGGGCGTTCTGCACAGAGAGAATTCAGTTTAATAAATGTAATAAGTCCGTTTACCCTACTGGGCTCTGTTAACTACCTGCATATAAACCGAGCATACATAATGTTTGGGCAAAGGTTATAGAAGCAGTTTGAAGGAAAGACTAGCTCCAGAGCACACCGAAACAGCAGCTATTCTTATTTTAGCCCTCAGTAACACACACAATAATGGGGTTCAAGCAGTATCTGTGGCTGAGACAGTAATAACAACTATGGTATAATTAACTTCAAAGCCCTTTAGGAGAGAATAATTCCAAAATCTAGCATTGAAAATGTTCATAGTTTCACAAGATGAGAATTACAGGAAGTTTAATTGGATACATAAACCCTCCAGTAGGGCATAAGTTGTCTGCTAAATGATGGCATTAGGAAGAAGGCAGCCCCATGGCAGCCTGCTGCTCTCTTCTGCTGCACAGGTTGGTGCTGGCTGACAGGAGCTGGCTGGGATGGATGGGGATCCCATCTGATGGAGCCGTGCTGCTCCTCGGCTGGTGGTGCCCATGTCTAGAAAGGACGGCAGCCAAGATGTATTTGAGAACTTGGCTCTCTGTGTGTGCTTGGTGGACCTGTGGAAAAGGATTATTGTCTCTGTGAGCAGGATCAAAGCAGTAAGTCCTTTTTCACTCGATTGCCACGTGTGACAGTGGCTGTGAGACAGTGGGTGGGGGGTTTGTCACCAGCGTGTGTTCTTTCCAGAGCCTGGCTTAAAAATAGCTGCAGATACAAGTAGTTGCTCAGGATTATTTAATTACTCCTGTCTTTGTCAAGCTGCTGCTGCATCAGCAAGGTTGAAGGTGTCTGTGGGCTCCTCACATACATCTTCATGAGTGGCCATGACTGTGGTGGATGTAGGGCATGAATACATCGAGCTCAGAGGGGCCAAGAAGATGAAAATGTTGAGACTGATGGTAAACTTTAGAAAGGGTAACTTACAAGAAAGTGAACAAGTTACTCAAAGCATCCTTAATATTATAATGTACAAGTAGAAAAGAAAAAGGGAGGGTGCAAGGAGGGAGTGAATCAGTTCCTTGATATGGTTTGAAATCAATAGAGGAACATAAGAAAGCAAGCTGGGAAAAGCAGTTAAATTAGCAAGCAGTTAGCTGGGAGTAATTCACTCTAGGTAGGTGGCAGGCTTGAGAAGCTGTTTGAGATGAAAATTTGGAAACCCAACTCCCATTTATCAGTAGTAGAGTATATAAAGTATAACGAGTATAAAAGGAAAATTGAAAGATTCAGGGTGGGCTTTGAGGAACTGCTGACTATACATAGAAGATAAATAATTTAGGCAAATCAGTGCCATTGTCTTGTGTGAAAATTTGTCTTGGTGGATGATGAAAGGTTAAGGAAGGCAGTTAAGGAAGAGGAGTGTACTGCCAAAAAGAGAAATTATTACTTTGCATCAGTTTTAAACCACTGAAAATGTTGTAGAAGACTTGGTACTAGTATTGTGCCCAGTATTTCTAAATATAAAAGCTAAGCAAATTCCAGAAATTGAGGTCTTGGCAAAAGCAGATTTAGAATAAGCTGTTAATCTGAAAGGCATTAAGTGAGCAGACCCCAATAGTATGCTATGTTACATAAAACATAACTGAACTTCCAGCAGAAGTAAGGTATTTTTTGTTACAAAGAACATTTTTTTTTTTCCCCGGAAGAAAGTTCTTTATGTACCTTGTACTCTGGTTGAAGCAAAAATTACTGAGAAAATAACACAATACCTAAAGATCATGTTCTCACAGGGTCCAACTTTGATGGATTCTGCAAAGGAAAATTTCTAGAAGTTGTTCAAAATCTCCAAGCCAGAGAAAGGGCTTGTTCACATTCTGGGAGATCTCAGCCTTTAAGGAAGCTGAGTAGATACGTGGATAGAGCAAAAGCATTCTTACAAAGAGGAAACTGATTTAATTTTGAATTAGAATTGATTTAGGATGTAGTTTGGCTTCAAGCCGTTAGACACCATGCAAATCCTTGAAGGGATGGAAGGACAGATTATCTCTCATCTGGTCAATCATTTGCATTCTTGCCATTTTGATTAAAATTAGATCTTGTGCCCAGTGGATCAGGTCTGCTCTGCCTTGTGTGTTCCCCTGTCAGTCTGAGAGATGCAGAACCAGCGTGTTTGGCACTGCTGGAGCCAGATGCAGGAATAACAGGACCACAGCTGTACAGTCAATGGCACTCAGCTGTGGTGTGTTGTAAGCAGCAAGCCCAGAAGGACTGTGTTTCTCAGCTCTCCCTCTCTTTAGTTTAAAAAGTCTGCACTCTGCATATGCAGAACTTAATGCCCTGGAGTTGGGTTTGGAGGAGAGGACTTGGTACCTTGTGATTTTAGTCCTTCCACTGTTTTCTGTTGTGCTGAATTCAGTCAAGCCTGTTACACCACAGTCATTTGTACTGGGAATAAATTGTCACATGTACAGTAATTTTTAGAAAAAGCATGGGAATTCTTGCTTTGTGGAAATGTCTGACTCATGAGCACATTTCTTCACATTAGCGGAGTTTGCTGATAGTTAAGGAATAGATGAATTTAGTTTTACTATTTTTTGTGGGACTTTCTACTGCCTTGGCCCTGTAATTGATGCATCTGGGTGCACTGCTGGGCATATTCTGTAAATGTAAGAGACCTCTTTTGAAAGGCCAATATGCAATAGTTTACTTCTTTTAAGGAGACTTTACAGCAGGTATTAGGAGCCTTTACGCTTGGGTAGGGTGATCTACAGCAATCTGTGCTTAGTGCTCACTGTGAGTGATAGCTGGGCTTGTGAGGCTCAAGGCTGATCTATATTTTAAGTGGATGTTTTAACTTATCTCCATAGTTATTTAACGGGGCCCTTCATAATCCTTGTTCCAGTGGAAAAATTCCTCTTTCTTATCTAGTATTGTCTGCGGGCAATGACACCTTCAGAAATTAATGTCTTCAGAACCAAATGTAGCCAATAAAGCTGACAGGAATATTCAAGTTGTGCTTGTATTCTGCTTAAAAGTGGCTCTGCTCCTCTCCTTGGGTGAAGTTGGGATTGCATGTTCAGGATCACAGTGACCTGTAGCTGGGACAGCTTGTGCTTAACACTTCTCACTTTTGATGCTTTATCAAAATAAGGGGAATCTTTTTAAAGTACTTTTGAGTTGTTCTTGCAGTTACATATATTGCTCCATACCAATCTGCCTGTGTTAGTTTGTTGGTTTGTTTTGGGGTTTTTTCCCAGATTATGGGATGTTTTGGGTTTTCTTTTTGTTTTTTCCTACCCCATTTTTATTTTCTTTCCAAACAGGTGATGAAACATTTTCCTTCTGGGAAAAATACTTGTGGGGAGGGGTGTGTTCCCCTTTTTTGTTTTGACTGTTTACTGAGAATATTCAACATACGCTTTCTTTTGCTCTGTCTCATTCTCACAGTTATGTGCCCTTGGCTAATTATACTCCTCCACTTCTTTCTTGCTGTTTTGTATTCTTCATGTACTTACAGATAGCAATCAAATCCTTAGCCAGTCTGTCTAGTGCTTGTGACTTGACAGAGATTTTTATCCTTCCTGGTTCTTGAATTGCTTTGCTCATCCTTTCTCTCCAGATGGTTTGAGAGTCTTGTCACTGAGAGCACCACACTGATGCTCTGGGCCTGCTCACACCTGGGTCCTGGAGCTGGTACCTTTGCTCATGTGGCAGTCTCTTTAGCTTTTGGCCTTTTTACTGTATTGCAAGTTCATAGGAAGTTCCTCCCTAAATCTATTCTAGTGTTGCCATCGTTGCCATCTTCATATATCTCCCCACTGAATCTCTCTAATACATTCCCTGCATGTGGGAGTTCGGAGTGAAATGAGACTCATTTTGTCTTTTTTGGCCATATTGCTGTACTCCCCAAGTCTCTTTATATTATATTTCTCACAGAAAAGCACAAAGAAATCTATGCTAAAGGAATACTAATGTAGTGAAGTGAAACATTCAGAAGTCATTAGCTTGTGTGTAACTGTGCTTCCCCAACTTTTAATGTGTGCAATATGATGATCTTGAGTTATATGGTGTGTCACGGTTTTCCTGTTCCTCCTCCTGAGCACAGATGAGGCATTATGTACAGAGCGAAGCAGCTGAGCTGTAGCCAGTTATTGTTCTCACTTTTAACAGAATAAAGAGCTGCCTTATTGCTCTGTGTGGCGCACGATTGCCACCGCTGGTGTGGCACCCCAGAGTTGATCAGGTGGTATTGTGTTGATTGGTCCCTCTGGAGCACTGGCTTCCCTTCAGGTACTTGTGTAAAATGTAAAGTAGTGGGTTGGGGTCCAGAAGGAAAATTTAATGTTGCACATGCAGTAGTGCTGGGAGAAGCTGGTGTAGTTTCAGCTCTGTCTTTACCATGGTCTGGATGGTGCCCTGTTGGTATTTTCTGACCTGCATCCTTGGGTTTACCTCAAGAATGCTCAGGAAGTTTCCACCTTGAAACACAAACACAATAGTTTCAGGTTCCTTTTTGAAAAGACACTGTTACATCTCCAGGTCAGATAAGGACATTGCTTGTGCACTGGGCTCACCTTCCTACCCTGTAAGTTTCTCCAGAGTCTCTTTGCTGTGTTTCACAGCAAAGGCAGTGTCAGTACTCACACACACAATGAAACCTGGCAGTTCTGTGGATGTACAGGGGTTCCTGGAGGGAACTTTTTGTGCTAACTTCTTAGATTCTTTGGGTTGCAAAGTAGCTTAACCTAAAAAGTGATTTTAGTGCAGTATTTTTGTCCCTGGTTTGGAATGGGCAGGCTTGCTTTGGGGATGCTTTTCTTCATCGTGCCAGTCTTGGCTAGTGACCCACATGACACTTGTTTCAGTTCAGTTTATCTTACAGAAGAGTTCATAGAGGACATAAGCTATTCAGTGCTGGTTGGAAATTCCTCTTGACTCTTCAAAGTTGACTGCTTTTTCTAATCTCTTTGCTGTCTCCTGTGAGACGTACTCATTGCCAGAATTTCTTAGTACCATATGAGCTGTTGGTATTCTTGGCTCTGTTTTAAATGAGTCCAGCTTTTTCTGCCTGCCTGAAAGAATCAAACCATGTAGGTTTCAGAAAATGTCCTCAAGACCGCCTCTTTTCCATCCACCTGCCCCACAGCAAAAACTGATATATTTAAATGAAGATTGCTAGTTTTTTGTTGTGCTCTCCTGCTTTCTAGTTTTCTGCCAAACTACCTCTTGGTAGCTCTAACACTGAGTTTGGAGCAGAGGCAGGAGTTTAGCTTGCTAAACTCAAAGCTGTTTTTACAAAGCCATCTGGAGTGCTTAACCTCAGCCTAATTTTGGGTTATGTAGTCTAGAGTTTATAATATTGCCAGGACCAGATGCAGAAGGAGAAATGAGAATGTACGTGTGTTTTTGAAAAACCTTCTTGTGCAGTGTCTGGGCTCCCAAATGCAATATTTGTTGTGAGATGCTGGCCAAAGCAGTGAGATTAAAGGAGGCCTTTGAATGAAGGGACTGTGGTCATCTGGTGCTCAGGAGATCAGTTCAGATGCAAGAGAGAGCAGCAAGAAGAGGTTGCTGGGGACGAGACACATTAAGAATTGTAGGAACATTATTTGGTCAGTTGCTGTTGTACTTGATATTGCCAAAGCAGTACCAACTTCGTATTTGTTTAGCTTCTTACCAAAATCTACCAACATTATCTGATTTTTAGCTACTTTTCACCCTAGGCTGCCTTCTGCCCCAGGAAAGGAAGCCTTTAGCATTGGTTCAGGATTGCTGTTCAACACTGTCAGAGTAAAACTGGCTCCTCTAAGGGTTAACTGAGCTTCAGCTGACACCCTTGCTTTGAATATTGGGTTGTCTCACTGGGAGAGAGCATCATCCCTTTTGAAAAATGCGAAAGCCTAACCACTGGGAGAAGCTTTTTAATATTTTCACTTTCAGAAGAGAATGACAGCTACTGAGATTTATAAAATTTTAAAACATTCCAATTTAAAGCTCTTTAATTATTGAATGCAGACAACTTTTCCATAGGCAGAGCAGCCACGGAAAGAGGAAGTGGCAAATTTTGATCGTGTTAAAGGCCAAAGGTGGTCTATTAACTTCGGAGGGACAGACAGCAGTCTGGCATAAGAAAATCTGGCTTTTCTACCAGATGGTAAATTATTTAGAGCACTAAACAGTTGAAAAAGATCAAGTCTATGAAGCATCTGGTGGGGTATCTGACAAATCATCAGTTTTGCATAGTGCATGCTGTATGTATCTCATGGGCTGGAGAGGAAAGTTACAAATCTGTTGAAACTGGATAGAAGCTTGATCCCATTTGCTGAAAGAAGAGAGAAATCAAGAGACAGACCTATTCTTTAACTGAGGTTTTTGTGTTCCTGAGAGTTACTTCTGAATGAGGGCTGTGGAGGTGCCATTGACACGACTCTGAGCAATCTGCGCTCAAGATACACCGTTAGATGAGGCACTTTTGTTGTTAATGGAAGTGAATGAAAGAGGAAAAGCTCTCTGAAAGCTATTCATCCCCAATGTGGTCTGACAAATACCTAAGATGTTTCAGCACCACCTGTGAAACTCATTCTCTGTCCTAATCTTAGAGAGTTTGACACACATCATTAGTTTTGACACAGTAATTTCAACCCTTGGTGTTTCCCACCCCCTCCCCAGGAAGAGTAGCATCTTAGGATTCTGGCTGCTGTTGAGCCAGCTTCAGTGGGTTCCCTTCTCCAGGCAGCACAAATTACCCGTGTACATGCAGAATTTAGAAACATAGTCATCACTCTTGATCCAGGCATTTCTTCCCATTCCTGTGTGGGCCATATCTGGGGAGCTGGCTAACACTGGGCCAACTGCTCGGGGGCTGAACAGAGTTTCTCATTGGAATAGAGCTGCTGCAGCTATAAAGATACAACTGCCTGTATCTGTCTGCTATGTAAGACGTGTTAATGGTGCTTTTAGTAATCCTTTGGTGAGAGATGAGTGATAGGGAAGTTGGAGGGCAGCAAAGATAACTGAGTGTGTGGCTGGTACCAAGAACCTCTTCTGCATTATTCAAAATCTTGCTGCTGAACTTAGTTAGATTTATGCCTTCTCATTGAGACAATAAAACCAGGATGAGATGATCAGTATTCTCTCTGCATCTAGGTTAGAACTAGGTTATTTTGTACAGTATTTTCAGATGTCCTGGCTGCAGAAGATGTTGCATAAATAAAGATTTCTCTGTTTTGTGCGATATTATAACATGTGAAAAGATTTACTGTGCAAATACAGTAACAGAATGGAGAAGAATCATGATCTCCTGTTTGTTAGTACTATGCAATGTAAATATTTGCCAAGGCAGATTCTCTTGAGATTTCTTGTGGATTTCCCTAGGCACGATCATTGGTGGCATTCTTTGAGCGCTGTGTTTTTGTCAGAAGTAGACGTGTTTGTAACTTGTGATACTTCCATCAAAAGCTCAGCGGTTTCCAAAAAAACAATACGCTTCCAAACCTAGCAAAATTCAAAAATGTCTTTGTTAGAGCAGTCTTGAAGATGTTTTTGAAATGTCTGCCAGTGTTGTGAGTAAGAGTGGTGCGTTGGGCCACGAACAGCGTGCGCAGCTGCAGATATTTTGCTTCAAGGATACTCCCGGGGTCCACTCAGGCTGGCATCTGCCAGCATGAGATCTTTTCACTAATGATGCTGTGTTGGTAAGTTCGGTAACTTTTGCAGCTTAAAACTGCATCAACTTTTAAATAACTCTTGGGCTTGCATTGAGATGCCTGGCATTGAAAGCGTGAGCCCCTGTCACTGCTGAGTGTGGTCACTGAGGGCATGGGGCTTGCTAGCTCCTTAAAGCCTGTCTTAACAGATAGACCTTAGACTTTGAGGTGAAAGTACAATGAGTATATTCTCGTTAAAAGATAAAAAAGGCAGATACACAGAAATGGTATTATTTTTAAATACTTGCCTTTTTTTGCTTGGTTTTCAAGGAATTTTCTGTATTTCAATATTCAAGCAGATGCCCAAGTTAAGGCAATTTGCAAGATAATTTGCTTTATTTTGGAGAAGGAATATCCAATCATGAATCCTTTTAGGTAGTCATCCTTTCCATTTTGGGGAGTTTGAAGCTGAGGTGTTTGCTTTGGGTAAACCTTCTCTTTATAGACACTTTCCTTAATAACATTCTGCTGTGACTCTGGTAGCCCTGTGAGCTGACAGCTGATCCAATTCAGCTTCTGCTTCTTCTGCTTGAACCCGTTGAGACTTGTCTGGTGTACACCAGCCCAGCTGGATGGTCCAGGCTGTGCTTCACATGCAATTTGATCGCAAACCTCCCTCCATACGCAGCCAACCACGTCTATCTAGGGCACATGGAAGGAGGGTTACAAGAGCTTAAGACTGTTTCTTGTATGTAATGTGCAGCTCTGGAACTTTTTGTTGTGAACAACAGCAACTAAAGGATGCATTAATGGGCCATAAACCAGACTGTACGTGAAGGTAAACTTGGAGATTGGGTGCATTTATGCCTCCTGACCCTTGAAATCAGCTTATTGAATTCGGAGGCGTGTGTGGTGCTCTACTGCTCATGCAGGGAAGATAGTTAAATTTCTTTTTAAAAGTATCTGTAATGAAGTCTTTGCCATGCAGTTTGGTATTCTGGCAGTTAATCTGTGTGTCGTAATAATTTTCCTTTTCTTTCTCTTTTGGTTTGCAGGAGTAAGTCTGTGTCTGTAACACTGGATGTACTGACCACTTGCCTCAGACTGAAGAGGACTTGCTCTGCTTTGGAATATGGTGCCTAACTTCTGCATCCCAGTACTCACTGTGCCAGCAGCCATCCTCTGCTGCTTGATGCTGCCTTTTGCAGGAGCGGACAGTAAGTGACATTCGGTTTTGGAAAGCCTGAATGCCTTGCAAAATTTCTTTCCAGAAATATTAAACCTTCTTCATTTGTACTGGAAACACTGAGGGCTAAGAGACAACTCCCCGCCCCGGTCTTCTATTTCCCAGTGTGCGCATTGCAGATAAACAGGGTGTGTGTGAAGGGGCACAAGTAGAACTAAAAAGACTGACAAAATTTATTCAAGTGCTGGAAGAATTTCTGTAGTAGCTGCGAGATCAAAACCTGACAGTTTGATTTCTAACACGTACAGATGAGTAAAGAAAATTGGGGGCGGAGGAAGAAAGAAGTATTGGGGTCACAGTAATCCCTGTTACTTTTTCCTTGTTCTTTTGCCAGCTCTCGTAATTTGCGTAGCACTGAGACATCTCTCCTGAGTCAGCAGGCAGTTGCTGTTGGAGAAAGCTGTTGGGGAAGAGGGTGCGAGTTCTTACCTTCTGGTGCAGCTCTCCTACACCTATATTTCAGCAGAACTGGAATACAGTGTTTCCTTGTGGTCATACTTGAAGCTGTAGTGTCCTTGCTGTTGTCCTGGTAGTCCCACAGAGCTGCTGTGACTGGCTTTAATTAGCCCCATCCAGCCAAGGGGAAATGTGCACGAAGTGCTGTTGTGGACAGACAAGAGGAGAGAAACATGGCTAACGGCAGCCTACTAAAACACCTTACAGTAGGAATGTCATATGGAATAGGTTATGCAGACAGCAGGAAACCTCGTGGCTTTGGCTTTTTTGCATAATCTTGGGGTGTGTATTTGTTAGGCACTCCCCAAGTATTTGTGCAGCCCCCCTCCCTTGCTTTTTTTTTAATCTGTACCCAGATTTTCAGTGTCCAAATGTCTGCACATTCATCATAGTCTCTGGCAGTTGTGAATACTCCTTTTCCATTAAAGTACCTGGAGCTCTTGGGATGCGTGAGTTGGAGCCGAGGTGACCATGATGCACCTCCTGAGCTGCCAGCAGTCGTGTCTTTCTCGCTGCAGCTTTGGTCACCAGGCTTATAATTAGATGTAATTTTGTGAAAGCTGAAGGAGATCTTGATTCATGTTGGTAGGAGCCTGGCTGAATGTAGAAAACAGACTGGGGGGTCCTGAATGTCCTTAACGGAAAGGAAGGACTAAATTTAGAGAAGCTGGAGAGAAGAGTGAAGGAGGGATGTGAAGAAACATACAAATTCATTCTTTTGTTGTCATTAGGGATGACTTGCATAGGGAGCAGATTAATGTGGGTCTGTGTGAGTCTGAGCTGCCCAGTTAAACTGGGGGCAGCAGCTGTCTCCTTCCTCAGCTTACTTTGCTGTCTGCTGGTGCTGTTGAAAGGTGCTTATTCATATCACTTTACGTCTGCACAGTGTAGCCCATTTTGGAATCTGGCATAGAGAAATACTTGTTTAGTGTTCTGAGGTGTATAAAAATTCCCTGAAATTTATTATCTTTATACTGGCTCCTGAAAAGGAGAGAAGCATCACTCGCATCACAGGTGTGCAGAAGCTGGTGGAGCTTGAGATGTCCTAGGACATTTCTTGGCCTGAGGATAATTTGCGGTGGAGGTGGTTTGCTAATTTTGTGGAATACTTCCACATGCTTAAATTTAACAAAATTGGCTCTGTTTCTGTGTGGTGTCTCAGATGTGGAACACTTCTGTGTTGAGGAGCAAGTTTATCTGTATGTATGCCTTTTCCTCTGGTGCGGACTGACTCTGAATTACTTTTTCCTAATCTGGAAGGCAGCTCTGAAGGGCACTGACCTTTTAACCACCGCAGCCACCATGGATTAATCAAGGGTTTCCTAGGATGGAAAATGTTGCTCTGTCTATTTTAGCAACTTAAGAGTTTTTCTGTCATCTTACCCGCTGAATCTTGCCGCTGACCCTCAGAGGCTGGGAGCTGTGTGAAAGGACCTGTGTGCTCTGTGCCTCTGCAGGGGTAGAATGTCACCCCCAAACCCTGCATTTTATGTGACCTGCCGTCAGTGATGCAGACAAGTGATGCAGTAGTGAATCTGGCATTGGAGAGTCCTGGTTCAGGACAGTAGTGAAGGGCAAGGGGAAGGTATGACAATATTTGGACGCTGGAGCTTCCAGTAGAAGCTAGAGAGGGGTGCTGTGAAAGGAGCACCCCATGTGCACACTCCTCAGGTTTTTGGTCCCTGTAGCATGCTGTTGGCTTCAGTGAAAGAGCATTTATTTACACTGGTTATGGCTGTTTGCAAGAAATTACTGTGATTCCCTTTTCCCCATAGCAGTGCTGGTTGGAGTCGGTGGAGGGATGGGCAGGCTCTGTATCTGCAAAGCATTCCTGCATTTCCCCCTCTAAAAGCAGTAGGATAATGGAAGCAGGATTGTCCCTGGAGTTTCTTGAGTCAATCCCCAAATAGCTTTTTATAGGAGGCTGGAGATGGGCTGTGCTGCATCCCTGGCAGCAGTGTGGCTCATGGCTGGGTGCTCAGGGAGCACCCACGGCTGGGTCTTCCCTGCCTTCCCCACCTGCTGTTGTTGTAACACGTCTCAGTGTCGCTGCTGTAGCTTCCTGACAATTAAGGCAGCTGGCAGAAAGCTGGATGTTAACGCCTGAGATAAAGCAGATTGAGTGTGTATCGCCTGGCGGAATTAGCGCGGGGCTGTGCCGGTGCCTCCCCTGGAATTGAGTTCACGGGAGCTGTGAAGGATGTCAGTGATGAGGAGTGGAAGGGGCATCTAAAGGTTAAACTGAGTGGCAGAGTGTCAGAAAAAGAGGGGCTCGCTGGGTGCCTCCCTGGCAGCAGGAGGGGAGTGGTGGCTTCCTGGCCGCTCTGGTGGGGTGCTGGGAGGAGAAGGTGAGTGGGAAGGGGCACATGCGCATGAGCGGTGGATACAGAAGTGCTAATTTGGCAGAAAGCTTTTCAAATCCTCCCCAGCTTTTACAGACTGCAATAAGAAATTATTAAATTTTCTCTGTGATCTGACTGTGTTTCTGTCAGGGTGACCCTAATTCCATTAGAGCAGCTCGGAGCTGATTCAGGATGGCTGTTTTACCCATTCTCTCTCAGCTTGCTTGTGTGGGTTTTTTTATACACTCTGTGCTTCCCTGTCTGTCAGCTTTTGATTGTGCATGGGAAAAAAGGCTTTGCAGATTTCAGTTAATGTTCAGTGCAATTGTCAACTAAAAGATGCTTTTTTTCAGCTTTTGAAAATGTGTCATTTATTCTAATAAAATAAAAAAACTAACAAAAAATCCCCTCACAAAACAAAATGCAGAGAAAATGGGGGAAAATCAATACTGTCATGGGAAATCATCAGCACTGTCTTTTGTTGTTGTCTTGGTTTTTTAAAAATTAGGCTTTGTTTTTGAAGTCCTGGGCATAGGTTCCATTAGCCAAAGGAAGAGACTAGGTGACCCATCCTAGATCTTTTCTAATCGCAATATATTTTGGTTTGTCTTGCACAGAATTTCGAAGGGCTTAAGGAATAAAACCACTTCAAAAGTGACCTTGTAGAAGGAAAGAACTAAGGCAGAATTAGGCCAACTACCTGTGAATTGATACCTGGTAAACAAACAATTTGCACCTTTTGATTTCTAAAGGTAGAGCAAACTTGGCTTTTATTTGAGGGGGTAGATGAAACGTGCCTCAGTGAGCTGGTGTGGTCAAGGCAGGGCTCTGGCTCTCACCGCCCCTGGCCAGAAAGGATCCCAAGTCTGAAGTGTCTCAAGGCTGCCCTGCCCCTGAAAGAGCGAGCTGCTTTATATCCGAAAGATGTGCATCTTTTTCATGGGGGGTTTTTTGTGTTTTGTTGGTTTTTTTTTTCAATAAACATTTCTTGGATGCTAATTGGATTGAGGAGACACATTAAAAAAGAAAATAGAAAGGTAGGATGCTGATGCTTGTGAAGGTTGGGAAAAAAAAGAGTGCTAAGATGGCTTTTCTAGATATGGTGATGGCTAAGAGTCTAAGAATAGTTAAGATGGTCTTTCTAGCTTCAGGTGAGCTCTGTTGTGCCAGGGATTTTGCACTGTACCCAAAGTGCTGACTGGAGGTTTTGGGTGGAAGAGCACTGAAGGGAGCATTGGTTATGGCACTTGGTTCTCCTTGTCCCCTAACTCTGCTGTCTGCCTTTACTGTTTTGTGCTCCCAAGACCAGCTTGGCTCGTTTTGACTCTCTGATTCAGCTCTGCTGTCTTTGCTTCATAACCTGAATGATGCTTCAACAACAGCTCAACTCCAAACACAGCTGCTCCAGGCCACCCTGAGGGAAGGACTTGCTGTTGTGCAAGCCTGGAAAATGGCCACTTTGCAGAGCTGGGCAGCAGGATCCCATCCCAAAAACTGGACATGAGGCTTCTCCACTGCTGCCTTGCATCAGTTTCTGTTTCCAGGTTTCCTGTTTGCATGGCTGTCCCCAAACACTGCATGTAGTGATTATGTGTAATTGATGAGATTGGATCCAGGTATGGCAGCACAGGTAAATACTAATTTTCTGCAATTCTACCTTGACTAGCTTGACATATTCCATCAGCAAAAAGAACATGGAAAATACTGTTTAGGAAAACCCCTGTACCTGAGGCATTGAGGTGGCGTCATTAAGGGACAGGTTGAAATATTAACCACAGTTATTGTGCAGTGTTTATTTCTGGTGTTCTTACTCATCGTATATATAAATATATATATTTAGGTAGAAATGGATTCTGCACATTTCTGTAAAATACCTAAATGCTGCCTGCTTGTAGCTAAATGTTGCAGACATCAAGGTAGAAGGGATGCTGCGAGGACAAACATCATGTGTAGGGTAGACAACAGATCTTTTTCTGCATTTGTAGCCCTTTTAGCTCCAGGATTTGCAGAAGGTGTGAATTTGTTTGGGTTGCTACCGACAACAAATCACAGCACAATGATTTGTCTTTTTTATTTATTGTTAAAGCTAACAGCATTCATCAGTCAACATCAGCTGCCAGGTCAAAGGTCTGCTTAGCCCCAAATCTCTCATCCAGTAGTAGTCAGTACAAAGAACTATGGAGGATGTAAAAGCATAAATATATAGTGATCTCTTCCTGTTGTCCTCTTGGAGCCCTCCGTGAGTGGTGGCTCCTGAACCCAGAGAGGTTCTGTAGTAACTGCAGCCGAGCTTCCTGCGGGTTTTGTCTCAGGCAGCTCTGAGCCTGTGGTCAGTCTGCAGGGACATCTGGGGGCAGTGGTTTGCATGGAGACCATGGTGTATGCTCTGACTGTTGCCTCTGCTCCATGGTTCCTTGTTTCAGCCCCTCACTGCTGCTGTGCAAGGGCTCAGCATCCCCACTTGACGTTTGCACCATTCAGACTCAGCTGCACTGCCAGAGTTCCTCTCCTGATTTCACAAGGGACTTCCTGTGTTTAAGTGTCCATGTAAATGATCCAGCACAGTGACAAACGTTCAGGGGATGATACATTTAATACTTGTTCTTTGAGAGAGCGTGTGCTTACTGGCTTGGTGATACAGAAAACCGATAGAACTACCTGCTTACAATTTTATCTTCAGTGTAGGTTCATAGATTTTAAGGCCAGAACTCGGATCAGAGCAGTCTTTTACTCTGACCTGTGTAGCACAGACTGTATAATTTCAGTAGTAATTTCTGGTTCTACTTTTAACAGCTGTGGATGAGCTAGCACGTAGCTTTTGGGAGGCTATCAAATCATGATTTGAAAACTAAATGGTAGAGAATTTATCCATCTACTGTATGATCTGTAAAAATGGCAAGTAATCATTACTTCTCCAAATCTGTATTTATTTTAAACTACATTTATGCATTTTTAGGGTTTAGACATTGGATATTAGAACATCTGTCAGCGAGGCTGGAGACTCCTGCTATTTAAAGCAATCTCCCGGAGAAGCAACTGGAAGTGGAGGAGTTAGAGAATCTGAAAGTTTTGTTGTAGAAAAATGGGCTCATCTTGTTTTTTCTGACCAGATATAATTTTTATGGTTCTTCACTAATCCTCCAGACTTTTCAATATGTTTTTTAAAGTCAAGGGACCAGGACCAAGACAAGTGGCCGCATTTTCCAACAGTACAATGGCACTTTAGCCTTTTTACCCACAGCATTCAGCTGGGAACGTGGTCCTCCACGGTGACCTCTGAATTCCTTTCTGGACCTCTGATTCCCAGGATGCAGACTCGTATTTCATTAGTGTGACTAGGCTTTTTGCTCATGAATATCTGCCCCTAAGTACATTAAAATGCGTTTTGCTGGATCCCAGCTCGTTTAGTCATCTGAGTAATTCTTTAGAGGTAATTTTCCCTTTCTGTTTGTAGCTGACTACCAATCTTGGTAAAGCTTACCCTTTACTTTCCAAATCTAATTGCAAGTGAGTTGCGTTCATTCACAGATGTTAATCAGTTGTGGCTATTTGCAGAGGCTGCTATGTGTATTTTAAGGAGATATTTAAAGTACGCTGTAGTAGTGATGGTGACATTCTTTGCAGATGGAAAGGGGTGCCAGGAAACCGATAAAATAATATGGTTTGTCGTGGTGCTCCTGGCTATTACTAGCATTGATGTCAGAAAGGGAAAAAGTACAAGATCTGCTGGAGCTTTCAGTGTTTTAGCTGAGCAGTTGTAAAAAGCAATGATGTGGTAATAGGAATGCTTTTTTTGTTTCTTTGATTATCTGTTCATTATACTGGTGCTTCAGAATGATACTGTAATATAACATGATCAAGCTCATTTTTGTGAACAACCAAGAGTATGAAATTTGTTTGCTCAAAATGTTAGTCAATCTTTTTTGATGTTGAACATGCCTGGTTTAAAAAGGAGTGGGAAAAAAAGCATCTGTTCATGGGTGCTTTTTCTCTGGTAAGTTGTCTATCTTTATGTATCAGGAGCTGAAAAGCAGTGGTGTACTCTTAATTGAATGCTGTGTTTAGTCCCTTGTGAGAATCAGTGCTTTGTCTGTGCCAGAGACAAATCTCATTTATTTTGTTGGTGTGAAAACACTGTAGGGTGCTTATTGAAACTTTTGAGTCATAGAAATGTCTTTTGCCTTGCACACTTTACTGACATATGATCACTGAATTAAATCAAAGCACTGTTTATAGTGGATGATGGCTCTACGTTTGTATATGAATTGTAGCCTGCAATGCTAGAGCTTTGAATGTCTGTTAGTTTTGAATTTCTGTGATGCAGCATAACATTAAGCCTTCACAATAAGGGGCATTCACATGGTATTAAAAAGAAATAATTACAGAATATATTCCATTTCATGTAGTACAGGCTGGAATGACTTCACGGTCCTGCTGTGCTTTTCAGATGGCCCTTTATTGCATATATTACTTATTGTTTACTTACCCCCCCCCAATTAATAATAGAATTTCCAGGAATATGTTTTGTAAGATTGGATTGAGACATATAGGTAGTACCTGGTCAAACCTTAAAATAAATGGAAATGCCACGATTTTCCAACAGAGGTTTGTTGCACCAATGGTGACTGTTCTGAGTTGGTGCTTTGAATAAAGTCAGCATGTCAGGAAGAGGTTTGGAGTTGGTTTGTCTTTGCTACATGAGGTTATTCTACTTGAGCTGATAGTGGATTCTCTGGAAGTAACTGGGGTCTCATGGAAAGGACTGTCATCAATCCACTGTTAGCACTCGTAAATACTGCAGATTTAAAAGGAATCACTCAGAATTCTTGCTTGCTTTTGCTGCTTTTCTTGCAAATTCTTATAAATTTTTTTACAAATTCTGTCTACATGTGATAACTTTGTTGGCTCACCTGGAAGGTGAGTGATACAAGCCCTTGGCAGTGAATTGTCACACGGGGAGATGACAGTGAATGTTGAGCCTCCGCTCTTTGTTAGAAGGGTGCAGAACACCTACGTGTTTTCTCTGTGTTTATTTTTAGCCAAATCCACTTCAACTGTTGTTAAAGGTTGATTTGAAAAGGGGTTTTAAAGAGGCCAGGAAATACTCAGCAGCTTTACACATGTAGGGCTTTTGCCCCTGAAAAGCTGCACTTGTAATGACAGTTTTGAGCCTCAGCATTAGCACAGCTGTGCCTGGAAGGTGGGGCTGTTCCTTTTCACCCACTTGTCAAAAACTGGGGACTTGTGTGAGTGGGAGAGAGAGTGTGTTGCAAAGCTCTCACTTTGGCATTGTTCCTAAGACAGATAGCGCATTTCTTTGGTTTTCAAACTCAAAACTGAAATTCTGTCGTTGAGGTAAATGCAGGAGTTACCGTGCATTGATTGCAGAAAGGGTTTCAGTCCCTGCATTTGGGGAAGAGAGACATCTTGGAAGTGAGGCAGCTGTAGTGTATTGTACTTACAGAGTGTTAAATTTGCAAGAGGCAAGCTTCATTGAAAGAAATGAATGATGAGTAGTAAGATTCCTGTTATATACTGAAAATGGTTAAAATACTGATATGATGATGACTAGCATCAAACAGAAGCTTTCAGTTTTTCCAGGACACAGGAAAACACTTAGAGAAGCAAACTTATCTCATAAGCAAATACGTTCATATTCCTGTTTAAAGGACTGGGATGCCTGGTCCTGACACGGTGTTCTCATTCTTGGCATGCTGAGTACAGAGTTTAGCATGGCTCTCGGGAGGATGAGGAGGGTAGTCCAAGACCTGGAAAGGCTCCCTTAACTCTCGTTTGATGTAACAGGTAATGGTCCTGGTTGTTGACTTGTCATTTATACTTGCTGTATATAGACTTCCAATATCCTTTTTTATGCTCCATTACACACAGTTTATCAGGGGTTAACACAGAGTTCCTTAGTTATAACCTATTCTTTTCAGGTTTTTATGAGTTCATGGCTGAAATGTGCCCTGCTTGGTCTTCAGGCAAAGTTCAAGTTGAGGGACTGTATTTTATGAGTTGGACATTTGTTTTTGGTTCTTTCTGCAAAAGTTGTCTTTGAAGGCTCTTAAAAACAAAGAGAGTGGAAAAATACTTTTGTACTCTTAAAGCTGACTGCAGTGTTATTTATAGATCTCTAACCTAAAATGTCTGTGAAAACATCTGACCAGCAAAGCGCATCTGTAGTAATGTCCAGAGAGACCAGAACCTGATTTGTGGAAGGAGTGACCCATAGAAAAACAGGCTGCTGAATAATATAAAGGGAATTTCATGCTAGATCACTATGTAAAGGATGCTGTGTGAGCTCGTGTGTAACTAAATTGTCTGTATATTCATTCTGTGAATGTAGCCAGAGCTGCTGTGATCTCAGCCTTCCCAAGAGCCAGAGGTGCACAGCAGAGGCGTCCTCCAGGTCCTCCAGCGCCCAGCCTGGAACGTGGGCAGAGAGAATTAATTCACACCGACACTGTGAAGTTCCTCTTCTAGTGCATTTGTCTATTTCTTGAGGCAGTTTTTGAAATAGAGAGGTTTTTTTGTTGAAGTTGCTCTGTGGTTGTACTGCAGGCTGCAGGGGCTTGGTCTTGCCTTTCTTGGTAATGCCTGTTGAACCTTTATTCTGCCTTAGTAAATGCATGGAACATTTAACATATTTAACTGCCAAAGTTTCGGGGTTTTTTTTTTTCTCAAATGCTAAAATACACCACTGTTCATATGTCTGTAGAGTTGTGTGCCCTATTTTAAGAATAGAGTATGATCTGGGGTTTTTTTACTCATTAAGACAAAATCCCTGTGTTGTTCAGTCAGCATCTATGCAGTGCTCAACATCTTTCCTATTAGACACTCAGCCTTCTGTTGCAGATAAAGCTTTTTTTTCAGAGGCAAATTTAGCTCAAAAATCCTGGCATTGTCTGTAATCTGTAGTATGTTGTGTGAGAAGAGTTTCCTGTGTAATTTTGTGGAATTCAGGAAACTCCAGTTAACATATAAAGAGTTACATGCAGTATACCATGTGGCGTTTTCCAAGTTTATGTCAAATTGCAGAATTATTTTGTGTTACAGTAACTGCTGGACTGTGTCAAACTCTAGGTCCATTTATCCCAAAATTATCCCAACATAAGCCTCCAGTGATGGCCAACAAATGCTAGATGTTTTGAGGAGGTACAAAAAAAGATTGTCTCATACTCTTGCCTTTTCTCCCCACCCACATTAGTTCCCATTTCCTCTGTAAAATTAGAAGTTGTTCTCAGAAACTGGACTTGTATTACTGCTTCTGTAAAGCTTTATTAATTGCAACAACTCTAAATATTGTTTTATCCACATGGGCAGAGGAATAATACCCAATGTAGTTTTGTCAAGGTCAGCTCAATCTAATTTCCTTTAATGACAGGCTAACAGGCTTTGTGAATGGAGAAGCAGTAGATGTCATTTATCTTTAGTAAAGCTTTCAGTGCTCCCTCATGAGACTTTTTCCTGTGAAACATCTGCTCCTAGGGTGGGTATTTGGCAGTTTGGTAGCATTCAGCATTTGCAGTAATGATCTCTCTGATAGAATAGAGAACATGCTTATTAAATTTGCAGGCAACAACAAGCTGGGAAGAGAGGCAAGCATGTTGGAGGACACCATTAGAATTCAAAATGATCTTTACAAATTGGCGAAACTGTCTGAGAGGATGCATGTCAATAAGAAAAAATGTGGATAGATGTTTGAAAATAGAAGTAATCAGCTACATAAATACAGAATGAGAGACAACTGCCTAGACAGCTGGTATACAGAAAAGGTCTTGCAGTGCTAATGGATCATAAACCATACAGGAGTCGACAAAGCAGTGCTGTTTTGAGGGGGACAGACATCACAGTGACAGGCAGAAATGAGGAATACCATCCTGAAGACACATTTGGTAGTCTTTCTGCTCTGCTCACATGGGTAAGGCCTGTGGTGAAACATCTCAACTTGAGCATCCCACTGCCAGAATGGAAGGATTGACTGGGGGGGAAGCCAGTCCTTCCCATCCACTGCTAGGAGAATAAATAATGTGCTTGAACTGCAGCTGGGAAGTTCAGGTCAGGCGCTGAGCAACGCTCACAGACATGCAGGATTGTTGGGCATGGAATTGAATTTCCGGAGGAATTTCTGGAATTTCATATGCAAACAGAAAGTGTTCCCTCAGATGTGTTCTGAATAGATGGTGGGATTTTTTTAAATGAAGGTTTCTTTGTCTTCATTTACGAACCAGGAAAGGTACAGTCTCATGGCCTGTCTTCCCTAGGTCACCTGATACTCTTATATTTTTATCCTGTCCTTTTTTCATCCTTCTCTCAAGTGACAATCACTGTCTTTCCTCTGACTATGTAGCTTTGTGTGGAAGTGTTTTCCAAGTCCTTAGTTCTCTTCAGTGCCTTTCTCTGACTTTGAAGTTCTGCTCTAAAGGAGCTGATGGGCAGATATAGGGGAGAATATGAGACTTGCAAACACCCACTAGTTTTCTGATGAACCTTTGTAGGTTTGCTATCTTTTTGCCCATGTCTGTGCATGACTAAAGGTCAGGTGCCTGTTACGGTGTGTGGTTTGTCTTCTGAAGCCATACAGTTAACTCAGCTCTGCAAATTGTAGCAGGTAATTCTGTGTTTGATTTTTTTCTTTCAGTACATGTTATGTATTTATCTGTAGGTAGTTGGTGTCTGAGCTTTGATGGTTGCAGGGGCTTTGCTCAGCAAGGCAGGGCTCTGGTGTGTGTCTGGTGGTTGCTGCTGTGGTGTGCAAGAACCCATCTCTGTGACAGCACCAAACTTGTGTGCTGTCCTGCAGACTGTCAGATATTCCTAAGGAAGGCAGTGTGGTTGTGCCAGCCCATATAACACAGCACACAGAGCAGGTTGGAGGGTCTCTGTGTGGACCACTCCAGCCAAACAACGCTGCTTTGCTGTCCAGAGCAGCACTGACCAGCAGCTCTTTGGGCAGGGGGGGCAGGCATTGAAACAGCTTCTGGCAGCACAAAACGCTTTGGGAAACAATGGCAAAGGATGCTGTAGGTCTTGCAAGATCTTCTGACTAAAATATGTCTAAATGCTTATTTATGTGTATGAATGGGAAAAGGTATTAAAAATGTGTATTTGTATAGAATGCTTTTAATGTTAATGGTAGTGGAAGGGAAGATGTGTAAAGTTTTTTTCCTTCTCCTTCCAGTAGTCATTCTTGCTATGAATAGCTATATATCAACTCATGAATTTGTCTGAGTGAGGTCCCAGGGTTGTATGAGATGGGAGTATCTCATGCTTCATGTTAAAAGATTACAGTTAATTTATTGCGTGTTTGTTGTGGATAAGAAAAAGCTATTTACCCACCTAGACTTTTCCTTTCCTGGGTTTCATAGAAGAGCCGTGTACTTCTTGCTGAAAAAGTACAGATCAGAGGAGATTTGTCTTTTTAATGAATTGATTTAAATCAAAATGCAGGCCATTACATGAGTTCCTGAATTGTGGAAACTCTAGCCGTTATGTTGGGTGTTTCTTTGCCATCAGACTTTGACTTCAAACTGCAATTATTTTTCGCAAGATAAAGAATGAAGTCTGTTGCCTGTTATGAATAATAGAGTATGGTAATATCACAGCTATATATGCAAACTCTGCAGACTGGCAGCACAGCTGCTAAACGTTACGTTTTTAAAATACGTGCAATCTGTTGTCAACAGAATTAAAACCAGGAACATTACATGGTTTGTTTTGTAGGGAAATTTAGTGATGAATTGTTCTACACGTTGACCTTTAAAATTTTTTTGAGTTTCTGCACCTTCTAGTGAATTGGGGAGATTCTCAAATTAAGACATGTGGAATTCTAATGGCCACCCTGACATTTCCTAGGCCTGGCTGGATACCTGGTCTTGATTAGTTTTCTAGTGTACCTGCTCTGCCAAGCTGGAGAGGCTCATACACTCCACAGCTGAGCTTGAAGTGATTGCACTGTAAACCTCATCCAATTAAAAGGTGAATCCTGTTCTGGTAGTGGAAAGTTGTTTTATTGTTCCTCTCCCCTGACGCTGATGCAAGTGGAAGTGTTGAAGGGAAGTGTTATCGCTGTTGTTTTTGTAGCTTGTTGTTATCTTCCATCTTCATATACAAAAAAGTGAGAAATGCAGCCTGCCCAGCTGTCTGAGAGCGAGTGTGACTCGGCGAGATAAACCTTCACTGGCTGTAATGGGCCTGACTACAGATGATCCTTCAGCTCTTCATTGCCATCTGATAGTGTCCTGGTTTGAACCACAAGCAGCAGGAGAAATAAGGTGGAAATACAGCAAAGAAGTCCATCATTTTGGTTCTGAGAAGGGAATAATGCACACTCAGGACATGTTCTGTTCTCCTCCTGACTATGGAGTGGGAAAATAAGAGGGAACAACTTAAAAATGTGAGAAAGGAGAGTAAATGTGAAGAATACAGAACATTTAAGTTTACTGTCCCTGATCAAAATAGTCTTTGAAGTCCTGCTGCTTGGGAGAAGATGCGGACAAGCACTCTCCCAAAATGCCAGTGCCAGGGCAAGGGAGCCTGGCACTGCTGAGCAGCTCCTTGAGCGTTTCTATGCTCCATTCCTCTCACCTGCAGAAAGAAATGCCAACATTAGCAGATCTCTGATCGTGTCTGTGCTGGCAGAGGGTCCCAGAACTGATTTATAGCACTTGTTCAGCTTTCAGCGAGCAGCAAATGCATTGCTTAATTATTCATGGCAGATGTATTATTGCAGGAAATTAAGACATCGAGGAAACAAGTAAAAACTATTACTGAATAGAGCTATAAACAAGGTAAGGTGGAAGGGAATG
Source organism: Pachycephala philippinensis (assembly GCA_013397055.1). Taxonomy (NCBI): domain Eukaryota; kingdom Metazoa; phylum Chordata; class Aves; order Passeriformes; genus Pachycephala; species Pachycephala philippinensis. The sequence goes on along the minus strand of VWZT01010886.1, from coordinate 239,556 downwards.
CAAGGGAAAAGCTCTGAGATGCTAAAAACCCCTCCTTTTCAGAAATGCTTCCCCCCTTCGAAAAATAATTGTTTAAATTCCCAGATATGCAAGTGATCGTTCATAGTACATAATTAAATATTCTATTAGCTAACAAGTTGGGTTTAATTTGCTACATTTGTCATCTAAATAACCACATTTGTGAATGTGTGAAACCTTCTATGGCTTCTTTCAGCATCTCTGCTTATGTAATGACACAATTCTCTTTACATTTTTGACTTCCCTCAAAAGATTCGACATTTTACTTGTGTGGGAAAATTTAGGTCAACCTTTGGCTTTCTGTACCAAGGAAGGAGCTTTTGGGTTTGGGTTTTGTGTCCTGGAGGTATTGTTGTGCCTGGAGTAATGGTGTGCAGTGCTGCTGCAGAGAGTGGGACCCAAGGCCCGTCTGCTGGCACTGGATTTCCAGTGTTTGAAACCCCTCTGCAGGCAGGCACACGTGCACCCAGCTCTCTTTCAGATGCTGCTGTAGCTTTATTCAGAGATTTGTTCGTGTGTGTTGGTGGCCTGTACTGTGAACCTGTTCTCTAACCTGTGTCTAACGCCCCGCACTCACACAGAGGCCAGAGCTGCTGGCTTTGAGGATCACCAGCTCTCTCTTGTTCATCAGGTGGCACAGGAGGAGCCTGGTGTTTGATCGCTCTCCGTATGCATAGAGGGAGTTCCTCATTATTGCTGCTCCAAGTTCCCATTAGCTTTAATCCTTGCACATTTCATGACAGTTTTTCAAATACGTAGTCAGTAACTGACCAAACTTCACTGAGAAGGAAGTGGTTTAAAGAAAACCCTTTCAACTTCTCCTCTCAAGAATAGAATTATTAGCTTTATTATAAAAGTTATAGGGAGCATCTCTTAAGTTTTTGTGTAACCTCAGGCTTCCGAGAGTTTCCATTTCATTACTGTTCATAAGCTCATTATTTTGGTACATCTGTAGTAATTTTGGAAGCCCTTTACTTTATAATTTCAGTTACGTAGTTTGAAATGTAATGATATTAGAAGTCCTGTTACGGAGAATTCAGAGCAATTTTAAGGCGAGAAAATGAAGTTTAGTGATAAAATAGCCTTGCATAGTTCATTCCTGTGACGGGAGGTGTTTGAGTCCATTTGCAAACTTCAGCTATTTGGAGACTGCAAATACAGGTGAGGGAAGGAAAATACTCTGTAACTTGTCCTGTAAGGTTAATTTTCCTGACACCTGAAAGCATGGTCTATGTGCAGCACATATATGAATATAACATATGATACAAATTGGGCAAAAAAGAGATCTGGCAAGACTCACACTAAATTGTCAGCACTGAGGAACACGCTCCTAATTGTGTTTTGCGAACACTTGCTGTTCTGTACATGTGCATCTCAGGATTGCCTAAACAGAGCTTTGCTTCCAGACCTAATCAATTGGTTCTCGAGCCGTTTAGCTTTTTAATTACTCTTGTCAAAGTGAAAATTATGTGAAAGGACTTGACTGTGCAATTAGCTGCTGAACATTTTCTGCAGCAATAGTGGGAAAACAATACCAAGTCCCAGAATAGCAGTAGATACAACCATAGGAACAAATCTGCTTCAGCAGAGAAAGAGATATTCTAGTAACTAATCTGAATGAAAGATAATTTATATTTTAAATATGCATATATTCACAGATGTGAGCAGAAAAGGCTGTTTGTGTGAGAAAAGCCTATCCCCAGCAGAATGCCAGGTTAGTTATCAATTGCTGATTTCCCTCTGATTTGAGGGCCCTGCTCTTCACAGGCAGAGGCTGCAGCTCTGCCCTCAGTCGGAGCTGAGCATATTAGAAGAAGTGCCAGCTCTTTGACCTCCAGACTGCTACAGGCTAAATCTTAGAAAAAAAGGGTTCACCTTTCCTGTGCTGTGGCAGAGTGCACAGTGTGTTTCTTCTGTGGACTGCAAGAGCCTGGTTAGTGTTCATTCAGTGATCTATAGATCATCTGCTCAGACAAATTATATCTCTCAACAGCTTCACACTAAACTAGCCTGGGCATTCAAAAAATAAATAAATGAGGCAGTGTCTATAAAGAGCTTCCGTCTAGTGAAGTGGAGTAGTTGGAGCCTGATTAATGAATCCCATTTGAACACAGTGGCTGTGTGTTCTCCGCTCCCCTCCGCCGAGCTCTGTCACCCAGGACAGCCCTTGTGGAACGCACCGTGCACTGCTGGCCACTCTGCCTGGGACCACGGGCCACCACGGTGAGGATGAGACTTTCACCACCATGGCTGGTTCATGGCCCCAGTGCAGAAGACAGAGCTTACCTGGGATATCCCTACCACTGCTGGTGCATCCCAGGAGCTGCATGACCCTCCCCTGGCTCTGCCGTGTCCAGGACCAAAGTGCAGGGGCACATTTTGGGGAAGTATCATTTGGGGAAGGATCCCTTCGGTGCTGGTGCCCCTCAGAAGTGTAACACATTGGCCTTCACCAAGCTAAAACAGTGTTTTTACAAGTGAGATTTAAAACACAGGTTAGATTTACTGACTGTTAAGTTGCTGAGCTGATGGAAGGGAGCTGAGTCACTGCGTGCTGACTGACTGAGCCCACACTTCTTCCCTGAGAGCAACACGGTGAGGGCAGCTGAACAAATCCTGGTACTCATCCTCCTGTGTTTGGAAATGCTTAATAGATTTGGAGGCTCAGAATTTTAATGCAGTTCTTTTCCGTATTGATAGAGGTCTTTGAAGTCACTTGAATGCTTTACTAAGCATACGTAAGAGAATTTAGGTTATTTGTATCGGTGCGCTTGATGGTTTCTGATCTTCATTAGGCTGTGTACCAGAAGGTCAGTGTGCACACACACCCACATGCCTAAAATAATTTATTCTGCTGCCTTTTAGCACCTGCTGCCCATGGAGGTGTTACTAGAAAAGGAGATTGCATCTTTTGAATAGTGAATAACAAATAAAATTTCTCTCAAGACACAATGTTTTTTACAAGGATTCAAGTTCCAGGACCATAGATGGGTGGGATTTTTTTCTTCTCCCGGGAGGTGATGAGGGCAAAACCAGTAGTAGCAAGACATCCATTCTTTGTGGAGGTTTGAAAGCAGGTCAAAGGGTTCAGAAACCAGAGGGATACTTTCATTGGGTCTGAAATAGTCAGCACATCAACATCTGGTTTTGGATTATAGCTAGAGGCAGCAAGATATGAGTATAAAACTTATTTTTAATTATGTAGAATGCATAGTCTGGGTATGTGTGTAAGCTGACTGCAGTGAAATCAAGGAAGCCAACACATTTCAGGCTTAATTGTGTTTCTTGAACAATCTGAGAACAGTAAGTACGTGATAGAAGCTCCTTTTTGTGTGTAATACCTATTTAATTCAGTGCTTGAAACAGAAGGGCTTTGGCAGTGAATGTTCTGTGTGCAGGGAAGGACACGGGTCCTGTGAATTGCCAGTTTTTCTAGCTGAAGAAGCTGGAAGGAGTGTGCTGGGACTCTGGGAAGGAAAAAGTCTCATAGTTAAAGCAGGTTTTGATGTCTCAGAGGTTTAAATTTCAGAAGGCATGGACATGCCTGTAATTGTCGAAGGGCAGTAAATTTTAAAAGAAAGTAGTAAAATGTAACCTAAATGCAGACGATGGTGCCATTCTGCTTACACCATGGGAGCATTTACTAGCAGGACAAAACTGCATCACTTTTTGGATTACAAAAAGTTCTAGATTGTCTCCAGTGCTTGCCATCATGTGAATGTTAGTGCTAAGGTGTGTATTGCAAGTGCCTTGGAAGAACAGTGAAGGGCTGCATTCTGTTCTGAGACTTGATAAAAATTATGGAGAGTTTGAGACTAGACTGTGAGCGTCAAGTTTTTAAGCTGCAAGAAGGGTGAGTGGGAGGGAAAAACTGCATTTGCCTGGGGAAACTTAAATACCTTTTCTCAACATGTTTGCAGATGGATCAGCTTGCAGGTATGTGAGAAAGATTTGCATTTTAGAGCCCTAAGAAGTGCTTGAGAGATGCTCATCTCTTGTCTTC
>VWZT01010886.1:1739-235421 GCA_013397055.1 Pachycephala philippinensis | reverse complement strand
GTGGATAAGCAATCTTCATAAATTATTTGGTGGGATACTTAATTTGAAGTTTCTTCATTGCTTATGACAAGATGTTTCTGCTGCTGTCACAGTTGATGATTCATAGCTCAAGTGAAGTGCTTAGCACTTCAGAAAAGTTGTAACACAGGAACACAGGCAGTCCTACTCAAAGTCTCTTCATTTTAAAAAAAAAAAAAGAAAAAGGAGGAAAAGAGAGCTGTGGGGGAATNAAGCTGCAAGAAGGGTGAGTGGGAGGGAAAAACTGCATTTGCCTGGGGAAACTTAAATACCTTTTCTCAACATGTTTGCAGATGGATCAGCTTGCAGGTATGTGAGAAAGATTTGCATTTTAGAGCCCTAAGAAGTGCTTGAGAGATGCTCATCTCTTGTCTTCCCTCCTCCCCCTTTGCTTCTTGTCATTTAACATTTTTGAAGTTCTTTGGGTAGTTACATTTTTGTCTCTGTAATAATTATTAAATTATAAATTATTTTTATAAGCAAACCCTCTTGNGTGGATAAGCAATCTTCATAAATTATTTGGTGGGATACTTAATTTGAAGTTTCTTCATTGCTTATGACAAGATGTTTCTGCTGCTGTCACAGTTGATGATTCATAGCTCAAGTGAAGTGCTTAGCACTTCAGAAAAGTTGTAACACAGGAACACAGGCAGTCCTACTCAAAGTCTCTTCATTTAAAAAAAAAAAAAGAAAAAGGAGGAAAAGAGAGCTGTGGTGGACTGTGCTGAAATGGTGTGTGAGGCTGGTCTGCAGGACTGACTCCACAACACGGAGAGGGAGGAAGGGGCTGTTCACTGATACTGAGTCAGGGAAGAAGCTGAGGTAACATGTGTTCTTAAATCCTCTGTTTTCTCCTAAGCACATTTATGAGCTGTCAGGGGAGTTTGTGAGTCTGCTGTTTGTACAAGTGTGGAAACAGGGTGTTCTCTGCAATCCCAAATGATTTAGGGCATTCTGCTTGATCAGCTGGGCTCACACCACTGGATTGCATGTTTTTGGTTCAGCCATGGGGGTTCTGGGTTGGTGTTTAGAAGGAAGTGGAAAATGAAGAGGCCTTAGACTGGTTAGAGGAAAAAAATGCAAGGTGGGGTATTGAAATACTGGCACCATTTGGTTGTGGCTGATGCTGTGCTCAGTCTTTGTGGCTGTGTTGGAGCAAAAAGGGACCCCTATTAAAACTTCACAGACACAAATCTCAAACCTTTTAAGGGCTGGAGGAGGAGGTAGCTGGCTGCTGAAATTCCTGCTGTTTTGCCATTACTGATGTTTTCCTTGTGAGAAGTTTCAATGAGGAAGTCTGACAGATGGCAACAAAGGGAAAGGCACAAACAAGGCACTCCTGCAGTATAAACGTTGGGCTTTAACTGTTTCACTGAAGTGTTTAAAACACGTGTAAGAATTTGGGCAGAACTACACAGGCATGTTACAGCAGTTAGGTGAAATTTCAGAAAAAAAGCAGTGACAGTTGTTTTTTCCCCAGCCAAGCTGAATTCCAAGGATGCCACTGAGAGCAGCTGCGCACACTGAATATCGATGGGCAGCTGGTGCTGCTCCTGCTCCCCCACCAACTTCTTCCATGTTTCAGGAAAACTCTCCTGTTCTTATTTCATCCATCACATTATACGAGTGCATTTGCAGCTGTACAAGTTCACTGAAAAGAAACAAAATCAAGAGTGAGCCAGAAGAGTTTAAGGGAGCAGGGTGGAATCTGGCTGGTTTGGACAGGTGGTATTTGGGGCCTCTGTACTGGCAACCAGTCGGGATTAGGATAAATTCACTCATTTCAAATAATTGTTCCAGGTTTTGGTAGGGTTTTAGCTCTTTGACTACTCTTGTTCTCATGGAGGGTGGAGGAGACTGGGGAATTGAAGGGTTTGTTGTTGGAACTGGATAAGGTAAATATAACTGGTGGAAATTTTAGATAAATTGAGGAGTTCATAATGTGGGCTTTTTATAGGCTTCTGTCTTTTAAATCGAAAGCATTGTTGTAGCTGTTGTGTGTTTGGAAGTACTTAAGGTTTGAGTGGAGCATAAAAATGCATGCAGATGTTCTTCCTTCTCTGAGCATTCAGGATATTCAAACCACTGCGGTGGCTTTCTTCAGAAATTGTTTTATGGGGATCTCCACAGTATTTTAAAACCAAAACAAGACTTTTGTGCCAATGTTTAACCTTCACTAGAGGCACAGTGTAAAAAACCACTCCAGTGTGTGTTTCTGTACATACAGATTGCACCATTTAAACTATAAAGAGAAAGCCTTTTTAGTCAAAAGCAAAAGATGGTGAAGTGGAAAGGTGAGCTGCTGCCCCTCCATGTCTCTGCCTGATCTCGGATTTCTTAATGCCGGGTTTCTTACCCCGGCTTTGTGCTGCTGCTGGGGAAGGTGTGACTTGGAGCTGAATTTATGCTGGTTTTGACTGGGGGTTTTTTTTTGGAAGTCAGCGAGGTACTACTGAACATAAACTCAATTTAGACCCTCCTAGGACTTTCTGTGTTGCCTGTTGCACATTTGCCTGAAATGCTGACAGAGAAACTAATGCTCTTTTTTAATATTAAAGAACAATAACAGCTTATTTAACACCGAGTAAGAAAGAGGCTTTAGCAGCAATGTACTTCAGTGAAATAACGAAGATATTTCTGTGAGCTGCTCTACAGCAAAGCTTTGTGAAGCAGGATTTCTCTGCCACAATGTGACCTCTGCAGTGCTTCAAAGTGCTGGTTCTTTGCCCATCAGCCAGCTCCATGTTTTTACTTTGACTAGTGGTGTTCCTGCTTAAACCACAGAAAAGGACTTTTATCTAAGCACTTTCTGGGAAAACTTTTCTTTACGCATATAGACTTTGAGAATCAAATGCCACAAATGTTTTTTCAGTTGCCATATGAGCATACTTGGCAGAGATAGAAGGAACTTGAATACAAGGGAGCTTCTTAGGGAAGAAACTCTCTCTTTAGGCGATTTCTGCAAAACTGAATGCACGTCCTTTCAGTGGCACTAATTTTTGCTCTTTTGGAGTTGTAGCATGTGAACGTGAGTGGTTTTGATGTATTGCTGATGTTTTAGCACTCTTACTCATCAAGGAGCTCTGTCTCATTTGAACATGTGAGCTTTATTTCTGCAGATTGTGTCATGGAAAGTGAGAGTAATTTATTGTGTCTGTTAATGGGATGTGAGATGTGGATCAAAGTTCTCTTGAAACCCGTAATAGCCAGCCCTTTATCAGTTGATGCTGACCAGTATCAGCCATTTTCCCTACAGGAAATGAAAATGTTCCATCATTAGGCCAGGGGCCTAATCGGGTTTCCTTCACATTGCTCCCTTATCTCCGTATTTCAGTCAAGTGTTACTTTGCACTGGAGACTACTTGTGTGCCATACAGCTTGGGTTTTAATTTAGCCTGCAAACCTGTTTGTTTCCTGTGGATTTTTACCCACTGGTAACTTTCCCAAAGAGCCTGGTTCAGCCCATCAGTCTCAGAAGCTGCTCTGTTTTGGTTGGGATTCCCCTTGCAGAGGACTGCATGGTGAGGTACCCTTCTCCATGTGGCCTTGGGAACTTCCTCCCTCATTGCCCTTTCCCAGGCAGGGCTCCAGGCACATTCCCATGGTGCATTACAACTCTTGTACCAAACACAAATAAACCTATTGGTAGCCCATCTCTTTTCTTCCTTGAAGAAAGTAAATGAAAACCAGGACTGGCAGTTCAAGTGATCTATCTTTGTACAGACCTATTTTCTTCTGGAAAAGCCACAAAGAGCCTCTAAAGCAGATGTAGCTCAGGTGACACTGCTCCATCTGGATGTGCAGGCAGGTTTGGATTCTGCTTCCCGCTCTGCTTTTGGCTTGCTGGGAGGAGGAAGGATTTGGCAAGGATGCTTGGAGTGGCACAGACTTTATTTGTCCTTCCAGACACAGGAATTAAAATGCCTCAGCATTTATGGAGGAAGGTAGTTAACAAGGCTGGTTACAGTTAGTCTCCTTATGCTGATTTCCTTATTTTTAGGTATGTTTTCGGCTATTGCTAATGAATTTAAGAAACAGATGAGTAATTTTTGCTTTAATTAAGAGTAATCTTGTGATTTGAAGTAATATGTTATTTTTTGCAGTGGTTTTTTTTTTCTGTTTTAAAAGCTGATATGGAGAAAAAGCAGCTCAATAGACGATTTAATGAAGGGTAAAAATTATCAGGTCATGCATTCTCCCTCTGTATTGTTCGACCATAGCATAATATATATTCTGTCATTATTCCCACCCCATCCATTAGCCATCACAGTTCAGAAATAAACAAATTACCTGCTCCCTTCTCCATTAAATGTAATTTTATAAACTGCATTATAACAAAGCTAACTGAGCTATAAGTACAGAAAAAAACCCTTAGTTTTCAATGTAAATGGCATAAATTTGGTTGTGCAGAGAGGATGTGTGGGAAGGTATTGTTGCTGTAAGGATATTAGGTGAGTAAATTTTTTAAAAAAATTAAAGAACTGTTTTAAAATTCAGTAGTTGCAATCAAGAAGTAAATTTTTTGGGGGGGGAAATGGAAATGCTTCTGCTCCTGGAAGTGCATACTGAAAAACAACAGTCAACAAATCACAGTTTGCAGCCAGATGATACAAATGGTTATATGGAGAAACTTCTTGATGGTGAGAGTGGTTCTCAGTTGGAACAAGGAACAAGAGAGCCTTGAGAGCCTTCATTTGTGGAGATACTCAAAACTTAACAGGACGTGGTCCTGAGACACCTTTTTTTAAACTTTAAACACTGCTTTAGAGTTAGTATTTCTCTGAGCAGGAGGTTAGAGTAGCTGACCTGCATATGTCCCTCCCAACTTAAATTATTCACTGCTTTGTACAAGAGACTTAGTTCATTTAAGAAATTGGGGGCACAGCTTTGTTGGTGCTGTGAGCTTCTGTATGGATCTACTCAGAGCGCATTGCAGCGGGGTGAGGGATGATGTATTTCTGTGATACCTTGTTTGCAGCTTCTGGGGACATTTATGTGAAAAGAGCATGGAAATGCAGAAATAAAGCCGTCTATCTATAAAAGTACTGAATAGAATGACCTTACATTTTACCTTGATTCAGATGTCATCTTCCTTTTTGGCTGGGGAGTGGGAGAGATGCTTCTCTTCTTTCTCAGCTTTTTGACTGCATTTCTGTTTTATGGGGATGGTGAAAGCTGGGGCATAACATTATTCAGTACAGCATGGGGTATGCTGTAAATGAGTGTGGATCTCTCCTTTCTGGGTTTTGCATTATTTATAGATCAGCCTCTGCATAATTGCATTTGAATACTAGCAACTAGTCATGTTTGCCATAAAAATAGAAAATGCATATTTTAGACAATTTCTTTAGAAGTGTTTCATCTTTTTTCTTTGGTTGTTCCTGTCATTCTGAACTTTGTTAGACCCCAGCTCCTCCTCAGTCTGCACTGAAGTGATAGCTGCTTTCCAGAGTTAGCCTGCAACACTGTCAGGATAGCCCTGAGCTGGCCCCAAAAGTGTTGTTTCTTATCCCACATCCCAAAAACATTGTGAAATACTGTGTCCTGGTACCCTCTTGGGCATCCTTGTCTTTGGTGATCCTGTGCTTTCTCCTGGCTACTGGTGCGAGGTTTTGTGGCAGTACCACAGGGCTGACACTGCTTCCAGTGGTGGGGGATTCATCTGGCCCAAGTATTTCTGCTCTCACTTGAGTCACCCTGAAATAGAGGTTTTCCTCCTTCATATTGAGCAGAGGGAGCTGAGCTGATTCTCTCAGCATAGAGGAATGTGTGTAAGAATTCATTCTTGGAGAACCTTGGAGCAAATTTGGGAAAAAAGTGATCTGATGTGATAACCAAAAGCTCAAATGAAAGCTGTAGGGAAGGTTGAGGTTACTGCAAAGTGTTTGCTAATTAGGAAGGGAGGGCAGTGCTTTGCCAGAGGGTCACTGAAGAGCTTCAGACCTGCTTCTATATATCCATAATGCCTGTTGTTGTGACAGAACACTTCAGAGTGCTTGTGCTTCTGCGGCACTGTGCCCAGTCGTTGTGCCACTTGTGTCCTCCTGACTGATCAGTTTTGTTTCTGTAATTGGCAGGCAGTGATGAATGCAGTCCTTGAGCAAGTTGTTCTTGGTTTTCCTGTGTTTAAAAACATCAAGTGGACATGTTAAATAATGCCGTCGCCTTCCGTTCTGCACTTGTGAAAGTCGCAGCCAGTGTATGGCGAGTGAATCTGCTGGCTTTTGGTCTTTCAGCAGCCCATTTCCTGTAAGGAAGGCATAAGAGCTTCTCTGATAATTCTCTGCTATTATTTTATTTATATACCGTTTTCATTTTTAAATCCCTCTCCCCACCTCCAGCCCAAGTCCCTAGCCCTGTGTGTTTTCTGTGGTGGGAAGGGGCTGGCTGCGGAGACTGTCACCATCAGCCTAAAGCTCAGGTGTCTGCAGTGATTAGATGTGGGACCTGATTATCATTTCAGGGGCAGAAGACAATCAACATTACACCTAATTACAAATGTGCTTGTTTAATCTCTTAACATTTCTTGTTTGACCTGTGTCATGCCTGATCCTTGGAACCCATGTAAATGGTGTTGAGGATTGCTGCCTCCTGCTCACTGTGCTTTGCTGCCCGAGTGTCTTGGCTGTGTGAATCCAAGTCAGTCCTCTCTTTTTCAGATTGAGGTTAAATCCATTTAAAGTAAACAGATTAACACATTTTCCCATGTCTAACGTGAGAGCAGCGAGTCTGTCATTTCCCTAAAAGCATTACATGTGACAGGTCCCAGATGCTGAGCTTTTCTGGGCAGCTGTGTTATTTGCTTGACTGGATGGGTTTTACAGCTGGTGTCCGGCTGTTCTTTGTTATGTTTATCTGCAGTCTCTGGGGCTAATCAGATTAGCAGATAGCATAATCTTGCTAAATATCTGATTCCCTTCTGAGCCCCTGGGTGTCAGCTTTGCTGGTCCTTGTGGTTTCTGTGGGGGGCTGGTGGAGGTCGCTCGGAGGCAGCAGCTGCGTCTCTCTGCTCCTGCACTTGAGTCCAGCGTGGGCTTGTTCTGGCAATTTCTGTTATGGCTTTGTGCAGTCGGGGTGTATGTGAAGATAAAGTCAGCTAAAAGGAATTAGCTTGGGTGATAGGCCTGAGGATCTGTCCTTGGTCCATGGTTTTAAGTGTGTCACTGCAGGTTCTTTGACACAAGTTCCTGTTGCTCCCATGTGAGACAGAGGCTCTTGGTTTTCCAGGAACACTGCAAGTGGCCTGGGCTGTTTGGAAATGGCAGCTGGACCCATCTCCTTGACCACTTCAGCCTGGAGAGCCCTGGTGTGGGCTCAGCATTACTGGACATGGCTGTAAAGATGTCACAGAGAGTACAACTGGGACAAGTCTGCTGGTGGGTTGTGATGGAGCACAGTTCTAAAGTGTGTTTGATGGGAAGAAGGAAACCAGTGGAGTTGAGAAATAAAAGAAATACAAAATCCACTCTACGATTGCAGAAATGGAGGTGTTGGCATGTTTGACTCGTCTGTAACACGCCATGTGCTGAAACTGAGCACAGCACTTCTCAGCCTGGGAAAAAATGTTTTACTGGCTGTAAAAAGAATCAGTATGGCAGCACTGTGTATTTTTAAAGCACATCCAGCACATGCAGTGAGAGTATTTAGAACGTTATACTTTCTATATAAAATACCTTTGATTTTTTCATTTTTGGAGAAGCATGTCATGCTATTAATATAGCTTAGAGCTCTACACAGATTGAAACTCTCTGTGTTTTTTTAAAAAAAGTTTTGGCTACCAGAGTCCAAAGTTGCAAAAGCCCTGTTTATACTGGTAAATGGTTTTCAACTGGAAAGTTTTGCTGGATGTATCCTGTACTTCCTACTTCTGCCCTCTGTACAACCAGGACACAGAGCCACCACATTTGCTGCAGACTTGTCTGAAGTGGGAGAAAGCTCACCAGTGTTGATAATTCATGATAAGGCTCAGGTTAAACCCTGTGTGGATTGCTGAATTTAGGAGCATTGCTATTAAAGAGACTTTACCTGCTGTCTTTTCCCCTTGAAATTATGCCAGCTTTGTTGTTGCTGCATGTAACTTAAATAGTTCGCAGTTTTTCATGGGATCTTAGAGTCTGTTTGTTTTTTTCGATTGAATAGAGGACCTGAGCTGTCTTTCCAGCCCTTTCCTAAAGCCTTGATGCTTTCCAAAGAGGAAGGAGGGTCCCTGTGCTCTTGTCAAGCTCTGGTTCTGTGAGTCCTGGGTACAGACTAATGCTGGTTCTCTTGGAGCAGCAGCAGCATCTTACCCATCTGTGCTGACTCCTGCCAGCGTAGAAGAAACTCCAGTGTCTCTCACAGATGCAGGGATCCTTTTTTTCTTTTTCCCTTGTAGCCTTAGAAATGTCTGTATGGGGCTTAAACAGAGAAATGAACACTCGGAGATTAAACCTCAACAGAAAAAAGTAATGGAAGGCTCTGGGTAGGAAAAGTAAGGGATTTATGGACCTCCTAATGCTGTCAGGGGCTTTCCAGTCATGCTGCCTCCAGGACTGAAGCTTTTTGCCCCCATATTTATGAACACTTGCGTTGTGTAACAGCAGCAGGAGAAAGATCAGCAAGCCTAGCAAGATCTGAAGGAGGACACAAGTTTCATACTCAGGACCTTTCCACAAAAGATGCAAGTGGCACTGCATGATGCACATACCCCATACATATTTATTTAAATGCTTCAGCTAGTCCAGCCTGCAGTTTCTGTAGGAATGCCGCTGTTAGGCTTGCTGGTGTTTGCTCTTTTATCCCTCCACAGTGCCAAGACTGATGTCCTCCACACCACAGATCTCTGACCTAAGTGGTTGCCCTTTAAATTGAACTGCATTTTTTAACATCTGTAATTTTGGGGACAGATGGTTGTTGTTGATTAAAAGGGTTTCCAATACTGGTAATATATTCCTGAACTGGCACTAAGTGCTGAGGCCCTTCCTTACAACAGTGTTTAATGAGTTGGAGAGAAAGTTCAGCATTTCAGAGGCAGCAGAGCGGAGAGGAGGGACTTGCCCTGCCCTGATCAGCAGGACTCAGTTCCTACTTCGAAGATCAGACTCAATCTGTCCAAGGCTCCTCTGAACCAAATTTCAAATTTTTCACCTATGTTTGTTGAAACTTAGTTTTTCCATCAACAAGACTTGTGTGGGGGTACGACTGGAGCAGTGCAATAACTTGGTTGTACATTGTCGTCACCAAGTGCTTTTACTGGACTTGTGTCCTGTCAGATTCCAGTGAGGTTTTCCGTGCTTTGGCTCAGGGAATGGCAGGCAGACCTATGGATCAGGCACCACAGGGGAGCTAGCATTTTAAAGCAGTGTACTTTTTTTCTCTATTTATCTGTCAGCTGTCATCAATATCTGAGGGTGCAGTTGCTGCTGCTGTGGCAAGAGCTTTGCTTTGACAAATGACAATGTGGCCGCTTTTGTTCTTTACCAAGAGGTGTAAAGGTGATAGATGTCCCCGTGTGTGGTTTCCACCATGGCTGGACACACGAGGAGAAGCAGTGGAGCAGGCACAGATTCTCTGCAGCTCTGGGGCTGTGCTACAGGAATGAGTCTCCCCCTCTCTTTCCTCCCTCCCTGAATTTCACTGTAGGGGCCTCAGTTACCGCTTGATTTTTAGGCAGGTAAGCAGACCTTTTTTAACAGTTTCTGTCATGGAGATATCAGTATGAAGGAGTGTGCATCAGGGTAGGAATTACTGCTCTTCATTTCCATAAAACCCATAGTGAGTTAGAAACTGTTGGAAACTATATAGATTAAAAAAATAAACCACTAAGTTTTAGGTTCTTATTTTCCGAAAGGATCCCTTTTGGGTGGATCCTAATGCTTGTATTGAAACATATTTAAACTATGCAGTTCATAAGAATTAACCTTTTCCAAGAAGGGGTCACTCCAAAGCTGAGCTCTTCTAAAATTAGGAATACAAATCCTCCTTTTTTTTTTTCAGTGTCACAGATATGAGAATAATTTAAAATAAAATAAAAAAGATGGAAAATGTTTACTTCCTTGGTACTTTTGGTCCAGAATTGCTTAAAAACAAACCTATGTTTGGCCTGAACATACTGCCATTTCAATAGCATTAGCTGATGGGGAGTGGTGTGATTCCATCATCTGTAACATAAAAATATTGCTGACTTACATCATGGAAAGCCCCAGACTGCATTTGTGGGTGGCCTCATAAAGGTGCAGCCAACACCCTGAAAGGGGTCTGGAGAGGGACTGGGAATGTGCTTTCCTGACCTGCTGCACATGCTCAGGCAGCATTTCCCATTTCCTGCCCCTTGGATGATTTGACACAGCTGTGGGGTTTATTTAATTCCTGACACTTGGATCTCAGCTCAGTACTTTATCACCAGATCCTGCTGTGCCAAAATTTGCATTGCACCCTCCTTAGTGCCTCTGTATTACAAGCAGCCTCTTTTGACCTACTGGAGAAAAGCCTAACGGGAACCAGAGGCTGGAGGAGCTGGCTAAAGCACGTCCTGTGTCAGAATGGAGGTCAGGCTGGATGATAGAGTGAACCATTCAGTCCTAAAAATCTATGAATATTATATGCATCTATTATAGTATAGAGTACAGTGAGGTCATTGATTAATGCCATTTCTGCCCTAAGCCGTTGTCCTGTAAGGGGATTCTCCAAGCTTCCTGCTTCTGCTGCTGCTCTGGGGCACCTGACTGACTAGAGGTTAATTATCTGTTGTGTGGCTATTAAAACAAAAGACTTACTGTTTCGAATTTATCACTTTTACATTCAGCTGAATTACTGTGTCTCTTGCAAGTATGAAATGGGATCACCCATCTCAGTCTTTTCTCACAGACAGTTCTGTAGAGTTTTGTCAACCCTGCTGTCCAAGGGCAAGTCACAGTTGATGTAGGTATTAGATTATTTTGCCTTAGAAATTCTCTTGTCTTTTTGCAATCATGTGTTTTTGTCTTCTTCCCAGTCCATGTCTATGCTCTTTCTACTTTCATGACCACAACTGCACAGAGCACCTCACTGAAAGCATCTAGGTTAGGCACTTATGTCCAGTGCCTTTCTAGTGGTTACAGTTAATTTAGAATCCAGGAAAGTGTTCAGTTTGTTTAAATTTTTCTGTACAAAATATGTTACCTTAAATTAGACAACGCTGACTTTCACCTGCCTTCGCTGACCATTTTTGCAGATTTGTTACATGGGTAAATAAAACCCACCCTACTTTGTTATGGTTCTGGTTTAGTTCCGTCTTGGAGAACTGCCTTGTGCTCATGTGCTTTTCCTAACTGAGTAATAAGTTCTGATCTCGGGTCAGAACTTTGGAATTCTACAGTGCTGGTATTTTTGCTGTGCTAAAAATGAAATAGATCAAGTTGTACTGGGAATTTCACCAAGTAGCAAAGAGGCCCTGAGTTAGCCTTATGGAAATACTGCTCAGAGAAAATGGCTGCTCGTACATCATCACAAAAACCAGATGTTGCTGTGCCTTTGGCAGAGGACTCAGGACTGTGAGAGGGGAACCCTTAGGCGTGAGTGGGAGGGAGTCGTGTCCTGGCAGCTGCAGATGACAACAAGCCTTGGCTGCTCACTGCCACGGGAAGCTGCCAGTGGTTCATCCAGGTGGAAGTGCCCAAGTTTGGGGACAAACCCAGAGACAGAGATTATGCCGTAGCAGCCTTGAAAACAAGCAATAAAGTGGGCATTGTTAGTTCCTATGGGTGGTGTTCATCGTGTGTTGATGGCCAACCATTATGGTTAAGACTTCCTCAGATGGTTTTCCTGTTTGCAGGAGCCTTCCAGGGCTTCCCAAGGGCCAGGCAGAGCAGCGATGTCAGAGGCTGTCCCTGAGTTGTGTAGCACACAACAGGAGCTAATGCTGCTGGGGTTCAAATGGGAGGGATTGCTAGGAGAGTCAGGTCATTTGTTGTGCTGTTTGGGGATTTTTGGGGTTTTTTTTGCCGCTGTCTGGTTTAAAACAGATTAGTGAAGAAAACTGACGTTCAGTTGTTTATTTCTTTCGCAAAGATTTCCGTGATTGCTTTGAAGAAGAGCTATACCACTAAACTAATAAATCAACCGAACAACAAAAACCCCAAAACTTTGAGACCAGTTGTCCTACGAATGTTCCTCAGACATGTAGCATATACCTAAACAAATTTTGTGCCAAGATTTGTTTCTAAATGTCTTGAAAGGAGAATCTTTTTCATTTTCGGTAGCCCCTGTGTTGAACACAAGAGTGTTGAGAAACAACAAGTGGTAGGCTTGTAGCAAGTCCAGTTACTGGACATGAAAGGTTTAAGCTATTGCTGGTTTCAAGCTAAAATGATAAATAATTTTAGAATTAAGATAATTATTAAATGAATAGCCCAAAATATTACTCCTTAAATGTTTATTTTTTTAAAATACATGGAGGACTTAATGGGATTCCTTGCATTAGAAATTTTTTCCCCTGCTAGCTCAATAATCTCTAATGCTGGGCGGGAGTTTTCCCTGCATAGTTTATAGATTTAGTAGTCTGATGCAGTGCAATGAATTCAGAAACCATTCGTATAATCTGGTATAAATCTGAGGTTGTTTTGGCTGCAGTCTGGTTAAGTGAGGAGCAGGAGGTGGGCTGCCTGCAGATGTGCTCAGTGTGGGACTGCCCTTTGCAAGGGGCACAGATCAGGTGGCTCTGCAGGCTCGCCTGGTCCAGGCTGGGGCTCTCTTGTCTTCTGGAGCAGGAAAAACATGTCTACAGTAAAGGAATACTTGATAAAATGAGGTTACCATTTGTCAGTGCTAAGTATTTTCATCCCTGTGGAGCAAAGGGACGTGGGAGTACCTGGCAGCCCCGTAGCCACAGGAACCTGAATCTGCTCATCTTAGCTGTCCTCCTGCAGGTATATTGCAGCCCAGCGGTTACAGGTGTGGCCATGACTAAACTTTATTGCAAAATTTGAAATAAAACTATGGTTCTTGAACTTCAGAAAGGAATAGAAGATTTATACTTCCAGCAAGCAGTGGTGGAAGGGAATTTCATCCCACGTTTTTCTGCTCAGACAGGATTGCTCTAAGCTGTTCACAACAGATGTTTGTCTAGCATGTCCTTAAAAACTTCTGTTGTGAGAGAAGAGCCCACCATTTCTTCAGCAAGCTGTTCCAGTGTTTAGCTGTCAGTATATTTGTACCTTGGGAATATGGTATAGAAGTTTACCCTAAACATCCTAACCTTAAACTCCCTTTCACCAGCTTTTTGACTATGAATTGTTGACCATTTTCATGACATGCAAAAAAAAAAAAAAAAAAAGTTCCTTTTCATCTTGCAGTTTCTTTCCAGATCCTTGAAGGCTGTTGTCACCCTCCCTGCTGCCACTACTCCTTCCTTCCTTCCTTCCTAGGCAAGATAAACTTAATCATTGTTGTCACAAACTTCATCGTTGTTGTCACCTTGTTTTCCTCCATTCTCATCCAGCCTTTCCTGGCTGCTGAGACTCTCGGTGACAGTCTCCCCTCTGGTTGTTTCACCCACGGTTCACGTGAGCTGTCTCCCACTTAGCTGGAGTTGTTGGGTGTTTTTTGTTCTGCTCATCTGCTTTCTCAGAGTAGCTAAGGTTCCCAGCAATAAGCTGAGTTTGTGACAGTTCTTAATAGTATTCCTGAAAACCGTGTGTGCTTGCAGTCAATATGATGCAATTTACTGTTGGAGACTCTGAATTCCATTAGAAACAGGGAAAAAACAGGAAGGTAACAACTCGACTTGATAGGAAATAATTCAGAGGATTATGCCAGTAATGCACCCTGAGCTGTTGTTCATTTCTGTGTACATACAGGTGACAGCTCATGACTGTTACCTGTCTGGAATTGTTACTGCACTCTGCTCCCTCCTCCACAGAGCAGCAGGAGGGCCGGCGGGCCCAGCCTGCCTCTGCTCCTCATCTCTCCCTCCTGCAGAGCCTGCTGCCTTGCTGCTCTGTGCTCTTCAGCTAATGGATGTTAGTTGCTGTATTTAGCTGCATCCTGTGGGCAGCCTTTCTCTAGTGGCTGACCTTACAACTAGATGGAATCACTTGTCATGGTGGATGTTTCCTCAGTGCAGGGGTTGAATTGCTGTGGCTATTGGTAGGAACAGGCTCCCTCATTTCCCAGACTTTCCGGTGAAGCCATTATGCTGCTTCTGCAGTTAATATTTTTCTTTTGAGGGGGCATATTTCTTCACAGTTGCTCATTCCTTCTCCAGGAGGATACAGCAGGTGAGAAAGGCCCTTTTTTATGCCATGTCCTGGGTGTTTAAGTACTAGAATAAAAGGATTTGCCCAGCCTGAACACATTCGTCAGCTCCCTCTCCAGCCAGCTGGTTCTCAGTCTGAGCTCCCAGACTGAGCTTCAAAGACGTTAAGCCTTAGCTGCTCTGCTAGTCTCAGTAACATTTCTCTCCACCTGAAAGATTTAATAACCTCTTCACTTGCACCACACAAAGCAGGTTGTCTTAAGGATCCAGACAAGCAAGGCGCATACATCCTCCTCCAGCATGTAGGTTATTACCTGGAGATTGCAGATGGGCACTTCTGCTGTCTCTGCAGAACCCCTTCCATGTTCCAAGGAGCAAGGACCTAGCCATTACGAAAGGACAGCAAATACCTTTGTCTGCACACCCTGATGGATGCCCAATCAAGGAGGACCCTTCCACAAATGATAGACTTGACTAAGTCTGCCTCTTGTTACCATTGGAGGATCCCAGAACTGCCAGTAAAAAATCAGAGTTGTGGGAACAGGTGGTGGTTACACATTGACAGTTTCTCTTGTCAGTGCTCAGACTTGAGTCCTTGTCAGTCTAATCATTGTCTGCTGACTTGTACACAAACCTCCATAAAGATCCCATTGTACTGCACTGTACAAAGTGCTAAACTTCCCCCTTCTGCCATGCAAAACAAAATGGCTTTATCAAGTTAAAAAGTAGTAACAGCTCAGCTTCTCCAGGGAAGAATTTAGAGCCCTGACCATTAAATGCAGTTTCTTCAAAGGCAGGGAGAAAAAAAGACGGAAGGATGCTTTGGTTTTGTTGGTGCTGTTTGAATACACACATCAGTGCATCCTTCTCCAAATGTTTCTCTAGAGTCTCCCCCATACTGGGGTTAGCAGCAACACCATCACTTGTCAAACTGGCAAGAACATCACATGCCTTGTATGTAAAGAGTGAGAAACCAGTAACCGCTTGTCATTGCTCACCTGCTTTGTTGAGTGCTGCTAAGAGATCTGATGGTAAAAAATGTGGTGTTGAGAGTTCACTCCTTGGTGTCCTGGAATTAGCTCTTGAACTTGTGTGTAAGTGGGAATTAGAAATGTCTGTAAGAGCTGGATACAATAGGAAATAAAAGAGCACTTGAGAAATCAAGAAGATCTGTTTATATGAAAAACACATACAATATATTTGCTGTTGCATTTAGTTCTTGTGATGGTGCCAGAGTCTAAATAGTTTAGTTTCTCATGGGCAAATTAAAGTAATTCTCGTGTTAGAGGAAAAAGACTGTCTGCTGTGATTGCTGCTGGCAGCAGAACCTGGTCTTTCCCTACTTCCATGGTCACATTCAGTGGGCTGGGGAGTTGCTAAAGGCAATTTCCTGAAAATGGAGGCTTGGCAACACCGGCCTCTGTGTGCTGCTGCTCTTACTGACCACATGGCTATTGATAGTCTATGAACAGTCAAAAATAAATAAAAATACACTGATGCAAAGAGTTAATGGAATCGCCAGTCTGGGATAGTGGTCTCCTGCTTTCATTTTTTCATGTCAGAACTGATAAAGTTTGTTGCAGTCATCATTCACTTTTGATTAACTGATACAGCCTTCTTTTGAGCATTTTATATCTCAGATGTCAACCTCTCTTTTTGCAGTGACAAAGGGCTGGTTTAGTGTATCCAAAAAAGGCAAAATCTATTGTTTGTGGCTTTAAAATGCTCAGTTACTTGATTACTTAGTGGAAGTTGCAACTGGGATTCATTTGGTGCATAGACTTAACATAATAAGTGAATGTAAATGGAGGTGATGTGTTGAAACAGAAGTGGGAAGTGTCTTTCAAAGTGTTTTAATGTTTGCAGTGTGTGTAGCAGTCCTGTGTAGTGGGAGCCCCATTGAACCACTTTTCCTTTGGAGTGCCTGCATACAGGGATTCTGAAATGGTAAGGATTGTAACAATCGTAACCCCCACATTTTGTGATGCACTGCATGAGCCTCGGGAAGTACAGCAGAGGAATTGTTTGTCTCGCAGCCAGCAGAGCGGGGAAAGTAAATAGTAGAAATCTGATTAAAAAATAAATAGAAGATGTGTTGTCTAGCCAAAGGTGTGAGGAATATGACAAGCACCAGGGAATAACACTCTTCAGGGGTACCTGGGAATAACACTGTTCAGGGGCTTGCCATTCCATGAGCTGGGGTTGCAAGATGTGAAAACATTGGAAATAATTGTAAGTGAAGTTTATTTGGAAGGGATGTGGCTGCTAGTCAAGTAATATTTCCGTGTAAGGGAGATAAATTTGCAGGTTGATAGCCTGCACAGTTCATATGGTCTTAGAGGTATTGTAAGAAGTCATCTTTCATTAGCAATGGTCATACTTTATGCTTACAGCAGAGAGCTTGTGGATGATTCTGAACACACTGAAACATAGGAGAGGTGGACTGACTCCTAAGTGTAGCCCTTCCTGCTTAAGGCAGGTGGCAAAAAATTCTGTCTTCTGGTGAGGCAAGGAGTGCAGCATCATGGACTGGTGTCTGGGCATGCAATTCCCTGGTACTGAGCTGGTGAGGGGGCTCTGGAGCACCAGCTGTACCAGGAGGGGTGGGAGGAAATGGGTTTGTTTGGCTGTAGGACGAGATGGATGGAAGTGGGACCTCACTGCTCTCTTCAGCTGCCTGATGGGAGGGGGTAGAGCAGAGGGTGTAGAGCAGGAGTAGTCAGGCTCTTCTGTCAGGTTTGTGGTGCTGTGATGAGAGCCAACAGAGACATAAGCTCCAACATGGGAAACAGTGGTAAGCTATAATAATGATGTTTTTTTTAAAATTTCCTTGCCATGAAGATGGCCCGGTGTCATACCAGAGCCCCAGGGATGTTTTGGAATGTCCATCCTTGAAAATACTCCAAGCTTGACTGAATGGCGCCCCAGGAAACCTGATCCAGCTTCAGAGTTGAACCCAGCTTTGAAGTTGGCACTGCTTTAAGTGGGTGTTTGGAACGGATGACCTCCAAAAGTCCCTTCCAACTTAAATTGTTGTGTGAATCATAAGCTCTTGACATGCTCAGAACTGTGGCAGGGTGTGTGTGTGCATAAAATGTATACGATGAAACAAACTCAATGTCCATTTTGCTTAATTTCTTTTGTTATTTAATCCACTGCATTTGATTGTGCTCCAGTTTTTCTTTTATCTTTGAGACATACTGATGGAGTAGAGCTCAGTGTTTGTTGAAGCCAGTCCCTGCTGCTGCAACATGCATCCAAGCATGTCAAGGAATCCAATTAATAAGTCTATTGATGTGGTGATTAGCCGTGTTTGAAAATAGTGGATTTGTTTATTTAAACGTGGGCTCTGATGGATGCATGCAGTCAGAGTGTCTGCCATCTTTAGTCATCCAGTTGCTCAATAGCTGTCATAATAGATAAGTTTAGCAGAGATGAGGTAGAGAGATAGAGAAGATTGTATTGAAGTTCACTATTAATAATTGAAATAAGCTTTTCTTCTTGGAGGGCAGAGCAGGCTGGAGGACACTGCTCAGCCAGGTGGTCTATTCTCATTCCTCAGGGCTTCCCAAGGTTCAGCTGAACATCACCAGTGCTCAAATGATCTAGTGTTGGTGAGGGTTCCACTCCAAGGAGGAGATTACACTGGAGACCTCTTGAGGTCTCTTCCCAGCTATGGTTTTGTGATTGGAGTCTTTTCCATAAAGAATTGACGAAAGTTGTTTGCATTTTCTCCCCTTTCTCACCAATATTGTTGCAGAAGTGGTTCCAGGTTCCATGAAGACAGTTATATCTGATCCAACTTTTATTTGTGCTGCCTATTTTTCCACCCTTTGTAGGTGCACCAGTCAGAAGACATCTGAAAACACACAGTTTTCTCAAGTAACTAGGGCAAGAATATTTTAGGAAGCTGTCACTTGCTTAGGTGAGAGGAAGTACAGTCAAGTTTGTTTCAACATCTGCTCTGTTTTTCAGCCTGGCCTATAGCACTGGAAATCAGGGTTCAAGGGTGTCACGTCAGACAAGCAGAGCACATTCTGGATGCTTGGTGGGGGATGGAAAGAGCTGAGCTGCTCTTGGAGCAGGGAATGTCTTGCCCTTTCAGAGAGCAGTTATCTCAGCTCCATGGTCTTGGCTGTTTGTCACCAAAAGTTAATGAAAGATGATAGAAACAAAACCGGTTGTCTCCTCTTAAATTCCTGATATTAAAAAACCTGAAAATTCAACTGTGAGCATCTGTTATTTACTTAGGATATACTGGCTAAGATGTTAATAATATAATTTTCTATGAATTTATATAGAAAATTAGTAGAAGGAGAGGAAAAGCAAGTTCTGGGAAGCGTGTGTCACTATTTCTGCTTTGCTATGACTTACTCCAGATAACGGCCCTAATGCAGGGTTTTCCTTGTTTCTTTCATAAATGGAATGGTCTTCTCAGTGTTAAAGGAAAAAACACAACAAAAGTTTTGGAGTACTCTGAGTCATTTAGCTACATTTGGTCTCTTTAAATCATGCCAAAATGTCAACAAAACCTGGATTTTAAGGAAACTTCAGGATTCTAAAAGAGGAATTACAGAGCAGATGTCCCAAACAGTTGAGATCTGATTCCTCAATAAAATTATGAGCAAAGAATTGGAAGAGAGAAGGAGCATAAAAAGAATATGAATTTCTCCTTAATCCTGCCTGTCAAATCCTAAATTCAGGTTTCTCCTTCCTGTGCAACTGCAAACTCACACTTGGGCAGCAATGAAGCAGCGATGAAGCTGTTTCTGTCCTCCTTCCTTTCTGTAGCACATTTGACAATGTGTGACAGTCCTGCATTCAATTTAAGCTGTTTTAATTTTAGCAGTCAGCATTCTGACTGATCTATTCAAGAATCATTATTCCAAGAATGAAAAAAAGACACCAAATCTCTCCATCCAAGAAGGAGCTCAGAGTCAGAAAGGCACCTCCTGAGTTTTTCTGGAGTTCTTAGGTCTGTGTTAACTGCTGTCCTTCTGCCCTGGGTTTCCTAAGCAGTCAGCTGTTCTGCCATCCAGAAGGGATTCCACGAAGGGTGCGCTTGGTTGTGAGCCAGCCCATCAGTGCCTAATGGCATTATGTGCAGTGTGGATATACTCAGAAGCCACTCTGCATGAATTACATACATGGATGCCTGTTAATACAGTAAGAACAGCACTAATATTGCTCTGTGTAATTTATTTTGGGAGGTTCAGTTCTTCATAGGTGAAGCGCCAAATTAGCAAAACAAAAGTGGCTGTAATATTAATAACGATCACAGCAGTCTGAAAGATAAATCCCTGTCTGCTGCAGTGTCACTGTTGAATTTCTAGTACTTTCAGTGGGGCTTTCTAATACTTGGAATCTAAAACACTGGCTCCAAATGTGACTTGGTGCAATTCAGTGAAAACACTTAATAGCTTTTAAGATGCCTGGAATAGGAGACTTCTTTCTTCAGGTGGACTGGTGTGTCACTTCTCCCTTGGGATGTGGCAGTGTGATGGCTTCACAATGCCAAGAAAGTCGGAAGTTTTAAATTAATATGTGATTAATTTCCATACTGTCATCATCCTTTCTCAAACCTTTAATTCATATGCCAGCTTTATCACCAGTAATAGTGGTAAAATGCTTGGCTGAAGGAAATGTGCATCTCAGATTATGACTGGTGCTGTTGGATGATTTCAGCACTTTGCAAATCGTTTTGTCAGCCTTGGTTTTATGGTCTAAGCACAGAGAATTTGGGCAGCTGCTCTTGTGCTGGTGGGCTTGTTCTCCCAGATTACATTCGTCTGTTTTTCTAACTTTATCTCACATTTAATTATCTGACATGATATTATAACAACACTGAATTACATGTTCTGTATGACTCGACAGCATGGTTTCGAATTTGCACAATAAACATGCCTTTGAGACTGCTGGCAAGTTATAAATAAACTTTTTGTTTCATAACCATGGTTAAAATGGCGATCTGGACATGTACTTGAATATGAAAGTGCAAGGGTAGGTTTCTAAGCAGACTTGTTAACAAACACTTCTTGCACACGATCAACAGAACTGCAAGTTTTCTTGAAACTTGGAAATGGTATTTCATGAGGACGTTGTAAATGTGATCTTACAAATTAAACTAAGACTGAATGGGTTCTTGGTTCAGTTTAAGTTACATAGAACAATTAACAAAAGCCATATCCAGCTGCAAAAGTTAATTAAAAAAAAGAAAAAAGAGAGAGTGAGAAAAGAAGGTGGTGGTAAGATGATGAATGGTAATCTTGAGATGCCCAAGCTCAAATGCATGTTTTTAATAGGATGATGGTGATTAAGTATTATAGATTCTATCAGAAGAGAGTATGAAGCAAATTCAAAGAATTCCGCAACAATCAACACACAGTATCTTTTTCTCTTTTGTTTTTGTTGTTTGGTTCTTTTTTTAAAATGAGATCTTTAATCTCTGGAGTCTCAGGGGTTATGTAAGACACAAACATTTTACTGTTTTAAGAAGGGTGTAAAAATGGATCTGAGATACATTTTCGAGGACGGAGAAAAAAGGCACAGAGATGGAACATTAAGCCTTTTCAGCTAAAGGATTGTGTTTAGTACACAAACAAGTGAGTATAAGTGACAACAAATGACTTTAAAAACCAGTCTGTTCCCCCACGATGTCCCCATAATTTTGGAGCAATTTTCCAGTGAGAAGTATGGCTGAAATGCAAACCTATTTTAAGCTGGTGCATGATCTCTTTACAGAAGAGGTTGTGCAGTGCAGCCCTGGTGAGGCCGTGGGACAGGATGGTACTTGAGGGAGCCTCTTGCAGCCCTCTGTGCCTGCACGTTTTGGCTGTCCCATGTCACACTTGCTCTGACAAGCTTCAGTGCTCAGTTGCTGCTGCTTAGTGTTTGTGTTTCAAATTCTACTTTGATAACGGTGACAGGCAACAACCCGTTTGATACCGTGTTGGTGTAACTAATTCCAGCTCAGCAAATGGGGACCCCCCCTTTGATAAACATTTATTCTTGGAGAACACAAGCAGAGTTGGCAGGCACCTACCTTCAAGTCAGACTTTAAAACACAACATGAAAATCAACGATTGGTGATAGGCAGGGGATTATTCCTGCATGGGTAATTCTTAAGCAAGATCCATTTGCCTATATAAAGGTATGCTATTCTCACTGTTAATAGACCTGAGCGACTAATAAAATTCAGTTGAGGCAGGCATAATTGGACAGGCTCTTTTGTCTCATCCTGTTCTTTCATGGTTTAGCAATGCGCTGACTTGAAGTAGGTAAGAAAGGCTGACGTTCTTTCAAGCCTCAGATGCACACAGATTTGTGTTTTACCGTGGTGCATGTCCTTCACAAAACATACTGGGATGTCATATCCTCAAGGTGAAACAGTGCCTTCTTTCTCATGCATGTAAAGCCTCAGAGGTGCAGCTAACTTGTTCTGAGGTAGCTTGTCATCCTCTTTGCTGGTCTGGATTTTAGTTCAGCAAATCAAGAGTGAACCCGGGAACCTTTGGACTCAGTCAACAAAGCAGCGGTGGGTGAGGGAGACTTAGACACAGCACTCTAGGAGACAAATTTGTTTTCTAAATATATCCTCTGTAGTCTCCACAAAGAGCTTAAAAACTAGCTGAACCTTGCGGGCTTGACATCCGTGTTTGTGTCCCTTAAGCTTGTAGCATGTGATGGTTTTGTCCGGCAGTGAGAATGAAATTAAGTGGCGCAGGCAAATACAATTATGGCAAATAGAAATACGGCAAATCTCTGTAAGCAGCATACTTGTTTTCTGCTCTCGTGGCATTTGCAACCTTCCATGTATTTGTGTGTCTCAAGTTTGGGGTTGAACGTCTTTCCAGGCTGCAAAAGTCAGTATGAGAGCTGGTATTCCCTGTTCTGGGTTCTCCTGGATGGATTTACCCTCGTGAATGTATGGCAAGGAGTCAACCCCTCACAATGCCTGGCAGCCCTCTCTGATCATGTGAATGATGCATGAAACTGGGACTTATTGCTGGCATGAGGAGAAATGTGGAAGAAGATGCTGGAGGTCTGGGTTGAGGGGAGAATGGAGCACTATCTGCAAGTAGGTTATGACTGAAAATATAAAAATGAGTTACAGTGCATGAGAGAATACAAACCAAAACATGGCAGGAGCTACTGGATGCTCTTCATTTTTCACAGACATGCCCAGTCTTTCTACCGAGCTCCTGCTTGGTAAACATTGCTCCTCAGGCACTCTGCCAGCTGACGTGGCTCATGGCTCCGAGTGCAATCAGAGCAGTAAGGTTGTCTCAGGGAAAGCAGTTGCTGAAGGGTACCCAGCCTGAAAGGTCATGTCAGGAGTGCCAGGTTCTCTGGGTTCAGTCAATATGCTGTAGCTTCCTGCCACCACTTGGCTGGATTTTGGTTTGCTAATGTCCCAGGAGTTGGTACTGCAGGAGCTGGTGTCACAGTGAGGTCTGTGACGGACTCCACGGTGAGCAAGGAACACGTACTCCTAAACAAGTGTGGATTACACTTCTGGTGTTTTAAGTAGGGAAGTTTGTTTCCGGGTAGCAGGCAGGGTTCTGGCTTGGTGAGGTTAAAGTACAGTCTCAAATACCCTCTCCTTGATGGAATATGTGCGCTGCCCTGCCAAGATACCTACTGCAGTGGTGACGTTAACTGGTTTTCCCTTTTCCCAGAGATACAGATATTGTCAGAGGTGCTGAAAAAGAGATAATTCATGACATAGAAGATTTTTCTCCTTTAGACAGATCAGTCCCTGCTGAACCACGTGCTGCCGTGGAGCCTGTGGCATAGCTGGGTTCCCCAGCAGCCCCAGTGCCACCCTCTGGGGTGGTTCCCCAGCCCCACAGGTCCTGTGTGCAGCCTTTCCTCTGCAGTGCCCCCTCCAACCTGTACACACATCCCTGGCCAGCTCTGGAAGTTCAAACTCAGCACCTTGTGGTCCCACTACATGATCTGCCAGGCTTCAGGATAAACCTGGTGGCCCAGCAACTTTTTACAGCATGGCAAATGGTAACCTCTCACGTGGACCTTGGCTTTCTGCATTTCTTGCAACTCTGTGGATAATTGGGTGAATTTGGTGCAAGTGAAAGGCTTCAGAAAAATAAAATCTGGAACCATGCCTGGTAGCTGGAGATTTAAGGAACTCCGTTTAGAAGCAGAGGCTGAGCTGACTGTCAACGCAGAGAAAAGTTATTAAAGTGAAAAGAGATTGTAATTTTATCTATTAAATTCATACCACAGCAAGGAATGGATACTAGAAAAATTAAATCAAGAACGCAACATACAGGAAGGTGATTCATTTTGATGCTTTTCTGGAACT
This sequence comes from Pachycephala philippinensis, assembly GCA_013397055.1. NCBI lineage: Eukaryota > Metazoa > Chordata > Aves > Passeriformes > Pachycephala > Pachycephala philippinensis. The sequence goes on along the minus strand of VWZT01010886.1, from coordinate 211,866 downwards.
CAGCCCTTTCTGAACCACAAAGCCCTGGGTGATGGAGGAGACCGGGCACCTCCTGGGATGAAGCACCAGCCCTGCTCTGTGCACAGGGCAGAGCTGGGTCATGGCAGCTGTAAAACTCAAAATCTCTGGCGTGTGTTACTGGTTCTCTTTACTGTGGGGTTTGGACATCCATCATGTTATATGGAATCAGGGGTTTTCCATTTACATATAGAGCCACTTTGGGAGAACTCAGGGGTGGTTCCTGGGCAGGACACAGTGGCTTCTGGAGTTTTCCTGGCTCTACCACATCTTGGTCTCCCTGCAGCCCCCAGGCACTGCGCAGCATGGCTGTGACACTCTCTGTAGTTCTTGTCTTTGTGATGTGGAGGGTTGGAATTGCTCAGCAGCCCCCTGTCAGCACAGTCTGGCTGCCAGGTGGAGGTGGAAGCCCTGACGTCAAAACTGTGCTCAAAGGGCTTTTGAGTTATGTGAGGCTCTGTGCCTTCATTTAGCCATTGCAAAAGTACATGATCACTGGGTAAAAAATGCTCAGTGGTGTCTCCTGGAAGTGTTCAAACCTTCATTTTTGAACCTCTATCCAAGCTTCCAAGGAGTCTGACTTGGAAGAAGCTTTTTAATAGGGAAATAGACCTGTTTTTTGGGGAATGTCAAGAAAGACTGAGTCAAAATGATTGAGACCCTGAGATTAACTTAGTTGGTCAGAGCATGGTGCTGATAACACCAGGGTTGGGGGTTTAATACCCATTTGGGCCATTCACTTAAGAGTTGGACTTGATGATACTTGCGGGTCCCTTTCCACTCAGAACATTCTGTGATCTACTTCTTTTTTCTTTCCCCCTATTGAGAGGATTTTGCCTGGGTGTCTAGATCCTTGCTCTGGTAAACATTTAAATGTGGAAATTGTATTTCTTGGTTTTCTGAGGACTGTACTACAGCTGCTGCATGATAAAACAGTTGACACAAATAAGAAAAAAAAATAAAATTACTGTATTACAGAACTTCCAGGATGCACTCGCTATCATTAAGCAGAAAGTCTTCCTCTTTACCAGGTAGATGAGGCAGGAATTTGGTTCATTACTATAGGAGGAGGACAGAGCAACATATAGTGGCATTAAAATGAAATGCAGATCCTTTCCTGAGAGCTCAGAATGCCTTTGCTTTAGTGACAAATATTCTGAAGAGGTCACTTATTCTGGCACCCAGTTCTGTTAAAATCGTTCTACTATGGTATCTGTTTACAAAATAAGGTTTGAACTCGCTTTTAATTCTTAAAAGCAGAGGAAAAACCTGAACTTGGCAAAGCCTTTTGAACTGCTGAATCAAGAACTAGCTGCTTGCAAAAAAGGATTAAAACCTTTTAATCCTTTTGTGTAAAAAAAAAAAATGGTGTTTAATGTGGTAGGCATGCTGGCAAAATTAATTTTCATGTTTTTTCAAGCACAAGATTTCAGTTTTGTCTGTTTCCTGGTTCTGCATATTTTAACGGGTTCTTTACACTATGCAATATGCTTTATTAACTTTGAAGTTTTGAAGAAATTTGCAAATAACAAAGTGCAGATTTGGAAGGAAAAGTAAGTTGCTTAGGAGCAGGCACAGCTGTTGTATGCTGTATCAGGCAGTGTGATGATGACGACTTGATTTCAGAGCCCCATAGATGAGGGGTTTATTCTCTTGTCCCTTGTACATATTGTATGCAAGAGAGAGGCAGCCTGAATTCAGGTACTGAATTTTGTATATGATTAAATGAATGTTCTGTATGTATGCATTTGAAAGCCCTTAAGTGAATGTTGTGTAAATGGTGATAATTGGAGACCGTCTCCCTGCAATCCTTTCTCAAGCTGAATAAGGTCTAAGGCCAAAGGCCCAAATGCTTAATTGTATTAAACACAGAGGCTGAAAAATTTATTAACTCAGAAAGTGTGTATTACTGAGTTAATTGGAAGTGCCTTTAAGCTATTACCAGGTGGAAATTTGACTTCAGGTTTCAGTTTTAAATTAAAGGAGAAAGCCATTCTGTGAGGCTGCTGGAAGGTCTGCAGTTGGAGCAGTGCTTCTCTGCTCTCCTTTGTTTTTCTACTCTGTGTAATGCTTAGTATAAATGCTGGGAAGTTAAAGCTGAACCCATCTATAGCTCTGGCTTTTCCCCAAAATACATAACAGGCTGCACACACAAGCTGTGAGTGCTCTAGGGGAACGTAAAAGCAGAGGATGGGAAATGAAGACAACCTCAGGTTCTAGAAAGATGTTTTACTGGGCTGTTTTTCTGCTTTTTTTTAATCAGTGTTCTTCAGTTGTATGCAGGACTGCTTTATGCTTCTTGGAATATTTTTCTTTTTTGGTTACATATTATTTCAGGTATTGGAAGCAAGTAAGAATGATGTCATAGTAGAGGGATTGATTTATTTCCCCCCCACCCCCTTCCCATGGACGAGAGTCAGTCACAGCCCAGGGATTAGCCAGAGTTAGGGATTTTCTTACTAAGATGTAAAGCAGCTCGCAGTGATAGCCAGCCAGGCACTTTGAGAAAGACATTGCAATTACAACAGCCTGGAAAAATAACGGAGGAAATTTGCCACCCTGTGTGCAAAATCTGTAGGCCCCCTGCAGATGTGATATGGAGAAAAACCACCTCCCCACTGCGTTAAGGTCTAAGTTGTCTACATAAAACTCCACAAATAAATCAGCACCCAGAATGTGCCTTGCACAGCATCCTCGTGTGATGGCTGCCTGAGACAATTCTGGTTCAGTATTGTCAGTTAATTTTAGGCGTTTAAACTTTGTCAACAATTTCCATGATTCATAAAGAGACAGAATTAGAAATTTACTCAAGTGCAATACTATGATGACAGGCTGTTGCTGTCGTTTATTAATATCCAGTAATCATGGCCTTAACACTTGAGTGAGCTAATGGCTTTTAACCCATATTGCTGTGGAATAAGCAGGTTTATCCAAACATCAGCATTTAACAGGGGAAGGTTGAGTTTCTGTTGGTGAAGGGTTGATTTATGTGTAACTGTCCAGACATGGAACTAGAATTACACAGGACACTGGAGGTTTTAAGATGTTTCTTCAAGAGAAATTTAAAAATACTTGATTTTGACTTAAACTCATGAGAATAAATCCTGTTTTGGCAAAAGGAAAAAGGGGGCTTGAAAATGGCTGTCTGGGTGTGGAGGTTCCTACTGTGTGTCTGCAGAGACACCTCAGCCCTGTCAAAGGCTTTGCCTTTAGACTGGGCTTATGCTCAGGAAAGAGCCAAGATGGTGAAGGAGCAGAAATTGAAGATTGTAAGAATTTCTGAGCTTAAGTCATTACAAATGCTGATAAAAGTATATGTTTAACCTAACATGCACCCTTGCATTCTCCTTTAGTTAAGCTTACTCCAGATAAACAAAGCACAGTGGGTCTTGCCTGCTGAAATGAGTGCCTTGAATCTCAGTTCAGTGTGTTTCCTGCTGGTGTTTAGGGAGAAGCACAGCTTCTGCTGGATGACTGCTTTTGTTATTTTTGTTAATGTATTTTTTTTACTGGAAGTTACAGAGGTCATTGAACATGTTAAAAAAACTACTTCTTGGAATTTTGGCTATGAATCATTCACTTTATTTGATTTCATTTTGTACAAACTAAAAAGTTATCTCTGAGTAACTTCATGGAAATCAGGAGAAGAAGGCAAGGAGAAATGCAGCTTGCTCTGAGATAATGTTTGTAGATTTGATTATCATGGACATTCACACTTGAAGCTGGAAAACTCAACCACTAAAATTGGATTGAAATAGCAGAATCATTTGTCCTAGCTGTTGGGAACCTCTTAAGCATTAAAACGTAATAAAGTAAGATGATTAAAAAAAGGGGAGATACGCAGGTAACGTGAGGTAACCTGTAATTCAGATTGATCTGAGGAATATGTTGAATTAGGAGTGCTATTTTCTGTGATTGGGGTGCAGTTAAGTGGTTTTTTTTAAGTGGGTGGGAGAAAGGGTTATGATCCATACCCTGAATAAAAAGAAAATTGTGTAAGTATCTGAGCATGCAACACCCTACCATATACATTTGCATTTATTTAATAAGTACTTTGCACCAAACAATAAAGGACAAAAGTTTCATTTACAAAGTGCTGTCATCTTAGTGAAATAAAACCAAAATAGGAGAAATAAGGAATGAATTAGCATTGTGCTCACTGAGACCCACAGACGTTTTAGTAAGCTGTTGCTAAAGAAATGTTATTACAAGGCTCAAACAGGCTCTTCCTACGTATAAATTATCCAAGAATAAAAAGTGCAAGTTTGAAAAACTGTATTTTGCCAAACAGTGTTCCTAATAATCACAAAGGGGCAGGAATTGCATTTAAACAATGGTGGGTATATTGAAAGGAAAGCATAAGGATTCTAAACATAAGGATAGCTGGAGAGCCCACTGCCTTGTCTCCTGCCCTGCAGTGGATGCTTAGAGGAATCACTGGTGAGCTTTCACCAGAGTATCTTTCCAGTAGGCATCCATCCGTGCACAGGTATCAATCATCCAGGATCATAAAGGAAACCGAGAAAGAGAAATACTTCTGCTGTGTATGAAAGCATGGGCCACCTCTGTCTTCTAGACTACTTTATTTCCACTTCAAAGTCAGTCATGGACATGAGAAAGTCTGTGTCATTGTTGGTTTCTTCCCAGTGTTATAACTGAGCCACATCATCTTTTTTTGCATATTCGTCCTGACAGCAGCCATGTGAGAACAGCAGGTAGGTTTTACAGTGGAAGGTGAGGCACAGTTGTGCCTTTCTGTATGTGACAGAGAAGGTTAAAGGCAGAGATTTAAACCTGAATTTCACAATTTCCAGGCTCAGGAACTAATTTCTTTGTGATCTGTTCATTCTGGTGTCAGTAATTTCTTATTATTCATTTAGCCCAGGCACCTAAATAAGATTGCCCGTGCCTATTGTATGTCCTTATCCAGTTCATCTTATATTGCAACTGTAATTTTTTTCTTCACGGAGGAGTCTACTTCCAATCTTAATTTAGCTCAAGTCATAAAAGCTTTTGGATAAAAATATAAGCTTCCCTCTCCTACAACACAAGTCTTATTTTTGGCTGCCCATCTATTTAGAGCAGTGAGAACTTGTACCATGAGGACAGAGATATTTTTCTTTAAAATCTCTCACAGCAGGTGAGTGTTCATAGAACACTTAATTGCAGATGTGTTCAATAATTCATATTTCCTCAAACCTGTGTGTGACCCTTTGGAAAAATGGCATCCACAAGGACAGAAGGAGTATTATGTTGCCAGTCCTTGCATTAAATTTTTTGGATGAAGAATATTTGATGTGGGTGCTCAATACTGAAAATGAATCAGGATTCTATTTAATTTTCCCATTTATTTTAAGAAAATGATGGGTCTTTGAAATAAAACAAATTAACATTTTGTGTGTATAATGTATATTTATGTTGGCATATATTATGTTTCAGCCACTTGAAATTTTTAGCTCTTACAGAATTAGAAGGAAACATATTTTATGTGACAATTGGGTGCTTAATGTGTATCAAAATGCAAGGATCTGTGCTAAATATCCAGGACCCAGCATTATTTTTCAAGGATCTGGCTAGTATTCAAGTCAGGTAACACAGGTCGTATGTTACTCCTCAAAGACCATGGTTCACATAAAAGACACCTTGCCAAGTTAGAGGGAGGCTGCAGCTCTGTCCTCAGCCTTGAAGGAAATCTGGCAAGAGGTGCTTTTCTCCCTGGGACAGTCCTCTGGGTTCACTAAGAATTTGCACAGCCTAAAAATAATGCATGTGATGAAGTGACTCTGAACTTCTCTGGTAAAGAAAGGAAAACCTGGAAAAGGGAACTGAAATTTTATTTTTCTGCTACAGATGTTGGGTAGAGCAGATTTTAAAATAGGTGCTGAGATGGTTTTCTGATTTATAAAAATTGTTTCACAACAAATTTTCTAGAATAGCAGAGAGCAACAGTGATTTTATATATAACACGTAAGTGAGAGAGGCATCTCCATGTCTGGCTGTGCCTCGCTCGGAGCTGCCCTGTAGGAAAGGTGTCAGTGGCTCTCCAGGAAACCTGAGGCTCTGTCTTTGAGGGTTTCAGGTCCCCCTCCCAAACCCACCTCACCTGATTTTGCAGGAAGGGCAACAGCCATGTTGGTTAGAGCATACCTGACTGTCTCTGGCTTTCTTTGCTTATTCTTGTGGACCTTTTAAAATATAATTCAAAGGAGCTTTTCTTTTGAATGTGTCACACACCCAGCTCAGGACACTGCATGAATTTTCTGCTATTTTTCCAGGGTAGTTCAGTAGAGCGGCGTGTGCCTAAATCTCTGCTAGCATCTCTTCCACGCCGTGAGGCCCTCCTTGGGATTCACTTTATGGGATTATCCACAAATCTGTGCTTGCTCGGCAAGTGGCTTTTTCAACACTGCCAAATGTGAAAGGAAAGTCCTTTTCTTCTGAAATGTTTTTTGGTTTTTTTTAAATTTCTCAATGGAGAGCATGTCTGAGCAAGTTGTTATTTTTCTGCCCCCAGCCAAATAAGATGAAGCCGGTTTCTTACAACAGAAAGAAATACTCTGTTTTTTACAGTCTTCCTCCTCAGAACTGTGTTGTTCCCATAAGCTTTCTAGAATAATTTAGTTTTGAGCAAAGACCAAACAGGGAAAATTTCAGCCAAGAAGGTGAAAGTTTTCCCATTCTCCTGCCTGAAGCTTGTGAGTGAATAGAAGGGAGAGCAGTGACTTCTACTCCTGGCGTAATAGGAACTTGGTTTTGAAGTGAGGAGAAAGAATTAGTTTGGAGGGTGAGGCCTGAATGTTCTCCAGGGATCTGTCACTGAGCAGAGAGGCTGGGGAGAGAAAGACTGGAGTAGTTTGGACTTTTGGGAACTATGCCAGTCTGGAGTTGTTACTCCATGCGATGGAGTAAGCGAAGGTGGGTGTGATGGGCACCCAGCCATCCAGCACCTCTCCCTGCTGTCATCCAAGACTTGCTCAGGAGGTTCTCTCGAGGTGATGTTTCAGAGGTTTGTCTTTGAAATACAATAGCTCTTTTTCCTTTCCCCCCACCCCACCAGCCCCCCTTAAGCTTTCAACAGAAAACCTTCAGCTTTGGTCCACAGGTCATCTGGGAAAGGACAGGTTTTCACTGCAAAAAAACTATTCAGTTCCTTGTATTTATTTGTACCATGTTTTGGCCACAAACAGTTAAATTAAAACTTCATACTTGCATAATCTTCTATGGACACTCTGGTCATTTTGAATTTAAGGAGAGGGAAAAAGACAACATGTAGGTTACTTCTGTATTTTCAGTACATCCTTGTTTTTTTCTGACTGTGTCTCTAGGGCTACCCTGAGACTGCAGATACTCAAAATGGGCTAAAAAAGACAGTTTGTAGTATGATCTGGCCCTGTCCCCAGGGTTGCCTCTTGGAGGTAACTCGTGATGGTCTCACGGCAGCTTCCTCTGGGCAATAGAGTTACAGAGATGTTAGCTGGAGGGGAGATGTGGAGGCTCTCTAGTCCACTTAACATGCATTTTTCACAGACACCAAGAGTTTAGTGGATGCTCTGTTGCACTTGTGTTAGCTCTCACTGAGATAAGTTTTGGGATTTGCTGTAACAGTTACCAATCGGTATAAAAATATGTATGCTCATGCCTGACTCTATTGTCCTGGGGCCAGGACTCAGGATTATAGGTTTGCTTAATTAGTACTTTCCTTCCATTTCAAAACTTCAGGGCATAGACATGTTTAAAATGCCTTTGTAGAAATACCCTTTCTCAGACTGAGAATTTGGTTTATATACAGGTGTACTTCTGTGACCAGTCTCAGAGGATTTAGATGGTTTCCAGAAATCAGTGTCACTCAATTAAATGTGCAGGGGGAAAAGATTCATTGCAGCAATGTAAAGTCAAGGCAGCAGGTTTTTTAGGTTTTACTGCAGGTGAACATTCGGTTTCCTTTTGTTCTGGTTTTAATAGTATTGATTTTTTTTAAATGTACAGAAGTAAGGTAAGCCCTCAGTGTATGAGCTGGGGAGTAAGTATAAAGTCAGAGATCTAATTGCATTGTATTCTTCAAGGACAAAAGTTTTTGGATTCTGCTGTATTTGCCATTTGAAAAAAAATTACACTATTTTACTAAGATCACAGAGTAAATAACAGAAAATCAAAAAACCAAATCAGCTGCTGAAGTGCAATAGAAGACATCAGCTCAGCACACTGCATAGCAAAACAGTCAATCACAATGCCATCACTAGCAGCCTGAATGGTAAATTAACATTTCTCCGGAATAGATGAGAGGTGAATAAACAGAGATATATGTAAATACAAACTAAGTAGAAATAGACATGATTATAGATGAGTAAATATGTGGAATCAGCATCAGTTAAGCAAGCAGACTTAATAATTGCTTGCTGTTCATGTCAGGACAATGTGCCAAAGCCTTTAGACAGCAGCCATCATGTCTTAAAAGGCATTTTCTGGGTTTTGAGCACAGTCCTGGGCCTCTCTTCACCAAGGATGGCAAAATTCAATACACTTTTTTGAGGAATTTCTGTGGTGAGGCCAGGTCTGGGATACTTCTTCGCAGAAGCTTGCTGAGGACAGAGCATGTATCCACTTCTGCACAGGCAGTGCTGACCTTGGTGGATCTGCTGTCGGCCAAGTTTGGAAATGAGGCTGAGCAAGCAGCAGTAGCAGAGGTCCAGCTCTGCACTGTAGTGTCTCAGCTGTAACCTCCAGATCGGCCGGGGTCGGGGCTGGCGTGTCCCACCTGGGTGCTTGGTGGCTCCCCAGCACACGAGCACAGCCCACGCTGAGCATGGGATGTTGCAGGTTTTGAAGGGCTCTGCTGTCCTGCTGCCTCCGCAGTGGCTCAGCCCCAGCCCCTCTCTGCTACGTGTGGCCTCAGCTGCTGGGTGGCTCTCCGGGTGGTGGTGACTGGTCTGGCCTTGTCCTTCCCTCTGAAACCAGGGGGTTGTCCTCGGCCAGCTGCAGGCCTGGCTGTGGGCTGCCAGGAAATACCTGCTCCACTGTGGTGCCTCCATGGGCTGCAGGGGAATACCTGCTCAGGCACCTGGAGCTCCTCATCCCCTTCTGGCTGGGTGCTCACAGGGCTGTTTCTCACACTTTTTACCTCATTCCTCACAGCCGTGAGGTGTTTTGCCCTTTCTTAACCTGTTACCACAGAGGCACCGCCATCATGGGCCTGGCTATGCCGTGCTGTGGGGCCGTGGTGCGACTGCCGTGCCCAGCACGGGGCAGCCCTGACCCCTCCTCACAAAGACCATCTTGCAGCACACCCCAACACCCCTCACAGGCAATGGTGCCACGTGAGAGAAACAAGAAGCATCCTGGGCCTTTGGCTGTCTCCATGGCCTGGGACACGTGCACTGGAGCAAGGCAGAGCCTGGTCTCTGGGCTTTGCCAAAAGCAGGGAGGACTGAAGTAGTTCACTTGGTCGAGCGGCTGTGTCTGTTGTCACACCATGCCACACGGCCAGGACAGGGGTCAGCATAAGCAGTAAGTGTGGGCTAAACAAGAAGGTGGAACTGGGGTCAAGGAGGTGCCACAGTTTCAGCAAAGTCTCCAGGGACTGGTGTTTGAGTGTTTGAGGGTGAATTGTGCTCCACAGTTGCTAAGAGAGAGGCGTTGTCTTCAGTGCTCCCGAGCTCTGCCTGATCCTGCCCTGAGCCACTGTGCTCCCTGCCCTGCTTGGAAAAGAAGAAAAAAGCATCTTTCTGCCAGGTTAGGAGCCCGAATCTGTTCCACAGAGGCTTTTATGATCCTGGAGCTCCTTGTAGGGGTTCAGGTGCCAGTGTCTGGAGGCGGGGAGGGAAGGGGAAGGGCGTGAGGAGCAGAACACTGCCCCTGCCCTCTTCAGTAGCTTCCACTGCCTGCCTGGCTCAGCTGTAACTGCAGCTGCACCCACAGAATTTAAATCTCTCATATGTTGGGAAAATGCATTTAAAGGCTGTCTTCTTTTGGGATCGCTGAATTTGTATCCTTCCTAGATCAGGGAAATTCAGCCCTCAGTTTGTCTAGAGCTCAAAGCACCTCGGCTGACAGATGTCATTCCCCTCTCCCTCAAGGACACACTCATGGCTGCGTCTAGAATGTGAAGGTGTGGAACCACCAGCAGCTCTGCTGGGGTCATTGGTTTGTTATCTTGGGGTTGAACAGGCTTCTTCTCTTACTCAGGCTCCTTTCTGTGTGACAGCAGCTGCCTCTGACCCGTTTATAGGTCAGGTTCCTCTTTGAAGTGGTAGATAGGAATTGTGTTTGAAACATGGCCATAGTGTGATCTGTGTGGGGAATGACATCATGGGTGGACTCTGTTAACTCTCCCTGTGGAGTTAAATGTTTTAGTGCTTTATAGGAGTATGGGATCATCAAATGCTTCTCACGAGGACAAAGCAGTGTTTCAAGATGATCCTCGGATCACATAGTGCAAAATTTTCCCATACAGCGAGTACCGAAGAAAAATACAACTATTCAACCTGGATGAATAGTTTTATACATTTGAATCTGTTATGTAAATCCAGAAGACACAGCTGTATTTTCATGAAATTTTTGATTGATTATTTAAATGTTATATGATACCTTTTTTTATTTTTGTAGTCTTTCATGCCTGAATGCCACTTTGGTTTCTTTGCTGACTTTCACTTCTAGTGATTAGTTTCTTAACACGCATAGGCTAGCCTCTGCAGGTTTCCAGATACTTAAACTGTAGGATTTTTATGTCAGTCCACATTTAAAATGAAACTAAAGGTTGTTATTTGTATACTTAGAACTGTGTCTGTTAATTTTTATGGATGTGTTAACAGCTTTCAGTAAAACTAATGTCAAGGTATGGTACATTTCACAGGTTTGGTATGTCAGCTGTTCTGTAATTTCCAGTGCTATGACCACAGTATAAACCTGCAAAAATCCATTTATTAAAAAAATAAACCGTAAAAATGGTTCCAAATTGTCATATACCTGAATGAGTGCCCAGGGGGCTGGGGGGAGCCTTCTATTGCCCTCATTTATAGGCAAGCCAGATGGACTTTATTCATTTAAAGAGAAAAAGGTACTCAAGCAGAAACTGTCCTTGTCATGTTGCAGTCTGCACTGAATTTGTGTGGCCAAGGCCGTTCAACCTGGATTTGTAGTGAGAGCACCAATTATCTTATAATTTAGATTAACATGACACATTCCATGCTTATCTGATGTTATGTCCTCATGGGGGTGATTTGGTTATTTTTCCAGGCAAGCCAACGTTTATGAAAGCTCCTGAAGATCAGATTGGGATTTCTGGAGGAGTGGCCTCTTTTGTGTGTCAGGCAACAGGAGAGCCCAAACCTCGTATCACATGGATGAAGAAGGGGAAGAAAGTCAGTTCTCAGCGGTTTGAGGTAATTACCAAAACAAAAAAAAAGCCCAAACCCGAAAATTCGGTAAACAATCTAATCCTCACAGGTCTTAATTGCACAATAATCATCACTGCAACCTGGGTATCTCTTTGTCACTACAATACAGAGTGTAGAGCTTTAGTGTAAAGCAAGTTTCCTTCCCTGCAGCAATGCAATCTGTAGAGCAGGTGGTGTCCTTTGAGCATGATGCTGGAAACACACCAACAGGACATCCTCCTTCAGATGGGAGACTGGGGCTTACAGAGAATTGAATGGCAGATAAGAGTTGGATCTAGCAGTATTTTTTCTGGTTTTATTGTCAGAACTTATAAGGCACCTCTTTGACCTACTATCCCCAGTGCAATTCAAAAGTGAGATGCCAAAACACTACTGGAAATCTTTCTAAGTAATGGCTACTGCCATCTCTCCCACAAATGTGCTTGGAAGGGGAATGGTGAAGGGTTAATTGATTTCCCTTGAGCTAAAGTATGAGAGAAAGGAAGGGAGAAGAGCAGGTATCAGAAACGTCTTGGGAAAAGGGCCCAATTTGGTTCATATTTTAAATAGTAAATATATTTTCACTGACTTTCTCCACCTTTTTCTCCGCTTTCCTTTTTTGGTGTTGGGCTCCCTTCTCTAAAACTGCCCTTGGAAATGTGACCCTTCTACAGTTCTGCTGCCTTTCCTCTAATCCCCTGTCTTTGATGTTTTTGCTTTTCTGACTGGAGCACAAGATGACTTTGCTGCCCAGAATGGATTGATTCAAGTCACCGAGTTTAATCATGATTTCGTATGTGAGCAGAAAACCTTGATTAAAGCAATCAATTTTAACCTTGTTTTACATTGTTATTTTTCCCTGGTAAAGGTTTTGTTGCGTAGTAACTATTTAAACATTATAATTTGTAAGTAGATACAACCTTTATAGTGATTTGGTGCTTGTTGTGGCTGACCAGAGGGCTATGCCATATTATATGCATTTATATGAGAAATTTCATCCCTTTGTTCACATCAGTTTGGATACATAGTTTATTGTGTCAGGAGACAGTGAATAATTTTTTTTTTTTGCTAGATAACTGTTAATTTTACTTCATTATTAGTCTTAATTAGGGAAAACTTGGAATTAAGTTTAAATGGAGGAAAACCCAAATCTGATGTGCACATGCTAAGTTGTGACACAGAAGAGGTGTCCATCGTTAGCAAATGAACAACATTTTGGTCTCAGTGTCTGGCTGTCCCTTAGTAGTTGCAGCTCTGTTCCTATCACACAGTGTTTGTTCAAATGATAGTGAGGGCAAAAGAGCCTTTCTGCTGTTTCATCTCTTAGCTTTTTAGTCCTTATCACTGAAGTGAATTAATCTCTGTAGCTGACTTCGTCTTGTTTCAAAATTTTGCAGTAGCCCTGTCCTTTGTAAAGATTCAGCATTTTGTGACAGTTTCATATTTAATTTAAAAAATAGTATTTTTTAAAAAAAATTCTTTTAAGTGTATTATGGTGATATTCATATTCCTGTTTTCTTTACCTGACTCTCTGTTAGGGGTTTCTGCAAGCTGTTTCTGCTACTTGAAACAGAAGGATTATTCCTTCCAGCGTAAGGAATAACAGATTTTTTGGTGGTCTTGGTTACCTTTTGATTTCTTCCTATTTCTCCTGTCACTGCAGAGTCTGTGGTGCATTGCTTTTCTCCTTCCTGTTCTCTCTCTTTTGATCTTTATGCTGTGGGAAGTGCTCCTAAACAGCCCCTTGAAAATAAGGTGAAAGTTTTGCATGGTGGTAGAACAGGCCCTAGGCTGACATCTGTGTTTGGAACGAAGGATCCCTTAAGTCTCTTCATCTCCCCCTCAGTTCCCAAGGGACAGGAGTGGGGAGCTTCTGCCTTTGCCTCCTGCTGTCACCATCTGTAGATCAGGTAGTATTTCCAACTTTTGCTGTGCTCTGTAATAGGAGAAGGGTGAGTTTGGCATTAACAGTGGCTTGAGGCTGTGCCTTCACAGTCTTGCTGCTAAGAAACAGCATATAGTGATCCAGTTACAAACTAGTAAATACCTTTTTCTTCCACGTGTAAGTCAGAGTAATGCATTTTGCAGCTTAGCAGGATGGATGGAAAGGCAATGATTTATTAAAGACTTAATTTATTATGCTGAGGAAGGAAGTGTAATTACACCATTGTTGATTATGCCAGAGTTGCAAAGTACCCAGTGCTGAGGGACATTAAAACCCCTCACTCTGCTGGAGTTAGCATGCGCTGTAGGTGCTCCAGGTTTTATTCATGTTTTGTTACTGTTTCCCTGGCAATCCCACAGGAGTATATCATTCTCCTCTTCCATCAAGGTGAAAGTTGGCACTAAATTGTTATCAGTGATTAGTAAAATCATTAGTGCAAATATGGCTCAGATGTTTTAAATAATCAGATTCACATCTTTATTACCAGGTTGATAATTTGTCAACCTTAATTGATCCATAAAGAACCTCATTGGATCTTCATTTGTTCTGGCCTCCTCAGAGGACAAATATGTTCTTGACACTGAAATTTTTGTGTTACTGGATTTGGAACACTTAACTCATTTTAGAGCTAACAGGGCTTGGTTTGGTTTGGTTTTTGTTTTCCAACCCCTGAATTGTTTTGACTTTCAGTGTTTGTTGCAGAAGATGCCAGTAAAGAAGTGCTTTCTGTTCATTTTCGAAGGTTATCGAGTTCGATGATGGCTCAGGATCAGTTCTGCGGATACAGCCCCTGCGCGTTCATCGAGATGAGGCTATCTATGAGTGCACAGCCACCAACAGTGTGGGGGAGATAAACACGAGTGCCAAGTTAACAGTGTTAGAAGGTAAGGGGGAAAGTTTTGCATGCCTTAAGTGGCAGGAGACACGGCTTTGGCAGCTACATGTTGATGTGCTGCATTTAAATGGCGTGGTGATACTCTAGCTTGATTTGGTGAAGCTGTGTTCTTCCTGCATCAGTTCCTATATTTTCTCCTGTAATAGAACCTCATATTTTTGCGACAATCATGGAGGGATTGCAGATTCTGAACTTTCTTTAAAGTGTTTTTGCTGTCTGATTGAGAGGTGTCATTTCTGACTTGAAGAGCTATCTACAGAGACATTTGTATACTTTTCTCATCTGTTTGCTTTGATATAATACTCATCTTCAGGGTATCCAAGTATTGTATCTGACAATCAGAAACTTAATCTATGTTGCTGCACCTTCTGGATTAAATCAGCACATAGATTCTCAGGTGACTCTTCAGGTTTTGAATTTGATGTGAAATTTAGTTGTGTTTATTTTTCACTGTACTCACAACTTGTAATTGTGTCTCTCCTGTTAAAGAATAGATTTTCCTCCTTGTCTCGTATATGAGCAGGTTTTACTTTTCTTGCTGTGTTGTTTCTGCTAAGTGGAATGTTTTGTGGGAAAACTGTTTATTAGACATAAACAGGCTTGTTAACAGTTGGTTTTTTAATATTAAATTGTCAGAATTATTGTCTGCTTTTAAGGAAGGGTGGGGTTTTTCCAGCATATCAATGTGTTCTATCATTTGTTTATATATAGGATTTTGTAAATGTACTGAGGTGTTACGAATCCAGGGCATTTGGCTGAATGAATTTTTACCCCTTGCTTTTTTACCCCTTACAAGCAGGAAAAGGCTTAGGCAAATTGCTTGTTGTTTATAGATTGATGCAGAAACGTCTAAGTTATGAAAAAACTAGACTGGAAAGTGTTTATTGTTGTAGGATTTTGAACCAGAGGAGAGTGGTTATCCCAGTGGTGAGTGTGCCAGCCACACATGACAAGTTGCCTATTGTTCCTTGTTCTCCCATCCCCATTTATAGCATAGAGGTAATCATATTTTCCTCTCTGCTCTGTGACAAAGAATACATTAAACAACTGTAATGTGCTCAGGCACTGTGATGATGGGAATCATAGAAATCATTCAATACCTGATGTGATTGTGTATCTTGTTTCTGGAGGTGGGGCATCTTAAAGATCAGCTTGCTCTCCAGCAATAGTATTATTAAGAATAGCATAACAAGTGCTATAGACTTGAAAATTATTGGGGGACAAAAATCACATTCTTTTTGTTACTTCTTGCCTTTGCAGCCTGTATGCAAGTGCATAAAGCTCATTGGAGCTCTTTCAGCAGTTTATGTGCAGATCTGCATTTAAATTTTTCCTGCAACTGGATTTTTGTGATACTGGATGCTCGAATAGCAAACTCTTCCACGCACATTCCTGTTTCCTTTGGTTGTAGTTGCCTTTATCTATCTTGGATATGTATGCACATGCACACACACGATAATAATTTATTTGCTCTGTGTTAAGTGTTCAAAGGCCCACGGAGACATGCCTTGCATCAAGGAGCACAACAGTATTTCTTAGCTCCATGGTGCTCCTGCTGATTTCCTGATGAGGTAAAACCTGCAGACCACCACACAAATAGGGAATGTTAGGAAACACCACAGACGGGAAAAGACATGCAGGCACACAATTTAAGAGCTGCAGAAGCAGAAGTCAGTAGCAGCCAAGCACCGAGCCTGCTTTTCTGTTTGGAAAATTCCTTTAATTGGGAGTAATGATCGTTGAACATGATCCCATAAGGTCAGAAACGATCTGCAGGCTGGGGGGGCTGTGTTTTCCACTCAAACTGAAGAGTATCGACCCCTCGCTGGGCACTCTTGTAATGGGCAAAATTAAGAAACATTTGCTGCCTAACAATTTGTATGTGCTCATGCATATAGAAGTTGTGAGCTTGATTGTGAGGATGAAGAGCTTCATGTGCCTTTTATGTTGGCTTAACTGACAAAGAAGATGAATTCTTTTATAATGTATTTATATTTGAGAAAAAAATGTTTTACATTTCCCTTTTCTGAGACTTTTCTATGGACAGCTCTGTAATTTTTCAGTCGCGGTGTCTGATAGAGATTATGATGTTTCTGCATTTTGTGAATATGATTCTTTTTTTAATTATTATTACTATTCCTTTGTTTACATGTTGGCAAAGGAGATATTGCAACTCAGTGCCCTGGTTGTGGTTGTTTACTCTCAAAGGCTTCCAAAAAATAGTGCTAAGTGCCCAACTTCTCTGTTATGCCATCACTTTTCTAACATTAATTTTGTAGAGGTATTTGAAAATGACACATTTCATGTGGAACCCTTGATACTCTCAAGACTGTCAACTAGGATTGGATTTTTCCCTCTGCTTTTGGGGTTAAAATAATTTCTGTAATTGGTCTCAGATGGCAGTTTGAATGATACAGACATTCTGCACTTCCTTTCAAGAACTTGACTAATGCAGTGGTCCCTGGTGCATGACAAAGCTTATCACAGACGTCCTCGTGGTTACATGCTGCTAAATACACAGCATGTATTGATTTTTACATTAAAAATCCTTTATAACAATAAGTTTTAATGCTTCTTCACAATTTGCCTTTGGAACATAGGCCTTAACATTAAATCCAGAAGTCACAGGTAGGGTTTAGCAGGCTGTTATTAGATGTCTTTGTAGCTAACTAAGCTGAAGGTTTATTTTATTTAGATTTCTGCGATGTTTTACAGATCAGAAGCAGGTTGTCCTTTCTAATTGCCAGCTTATTTAATTCTGAATATTGAGAGAGAAGCATGAGTCCAGTCTTCCAGGGGAATCAGGAATTCTCACATAAGTGAATCTCTTTTAACAGTTTGGTTCCCTACTGCCCTTTTATTCTTTGCTTCCATGTCTCTCATTTTTCCCTTCTAACTGCAGATCCTGTTGTGACCAAACTACGTATACTTTGTGTAACTGGAAATTATTTCTCCTGTTGATAGTAGAAGAAACAGACATGCGTATACCTTCTCTTCTCATTTCTCCTGGGTAGCTGATAAGCTGAATTATGTATGAGTCATATTGAACATTTCTATCTTTTTTCCAATTATGACCTGAAGCAGCACAGAAGTATGTTTCTGCTTGGCAGAGGAGGAAAGCAGTGCAGAGAGGGGGAAGGCTAGAATCAATAAGCTGACACACATTCTCAAGAAAAGCCTCAGGGACAGTTAGTGGCACTAACAAATTAATAAATATATTATTCAGTGGTAATGTTGAGAATTACAGAACATTTTAAATAGGGAGATTATATGAAATATAAGTAGGAAGGATGCCAACGTGCAAGGACATAGCAACAGGGTGATGGCAGGAGTGCAGAAGCCCCTTCCATGAGACTCTGTGTATGCTCTGCATTGCAGCTGTATTGGGAAAGGTGATGGTAACAATGTTTATCTCTAGTTGCCTGTACACCAAAGGATGCCTTCAGTTGCTGTTTTCCAGCAGTTTCCACCCAACAGGAAGATAGGGAAAAAGCAGTGGGAAAAAAGGTCTTCAAGGGGCAGGGAGAAGTATATTGATTCTTTGGGAGAGAAAGGAGGCTCAGATACAAAGTATGTTATCAGTCCCTTCTCCCAGGGCTTTCCAACTGGGACATTCAGTTTTGATTTCCAGAACTGGAAACTGGTTAATTGCAACTGGTCCTTTAATGCTTTACGAGCAGTCTTTTTTCACTCCTTTGTAATCCAGAGCATACAGTCATATCCAAGTGACACTAAATACATTCAGTTTCATTTCCTTTTGTTTTTAAGTAGGTTAAATGAAAATACCATCTCCAATTTCCATTCTAGATCTATGCAAATCCCCTATGCCTCTATCCTAGACTCCTAATCATGTGACATGTAGTTATTTGCCTGGAGAGTGCTGCCAGCCTCCACAGGAGAGCAGCTCCTGCTAAAGAGGACAGACAGAAGAGCCAAGGAAGGGTTGCTTGCACAGTGGGTTTCAGTCTCAAGGTAACCTGGCAAGTTAAGTTTTGCTGGCTGGCTTTGTGCTGACAGAAGTCGAGGAAGTTTTGGAGTGTTTCACTGCAGCCCTGGTGTTGTGTTTTACCATGAACTGAAACATCCATGTGGTATCAACATTGTGCTCAGCACAAATCCAAAACACAGCTCCATACAGCTACTATGAAGAAAATGAAATCTATCCCAGCCAAAACTAGCACACCTAGAAAGTTCCTGAGTGCAGCAGTTGTCCTGGGGTGGCAAGCACTTCTACCATATCGTAATTTGCTGTTTACTGAACCGTGTCATGAGCTTAATTTCTTTCACCATCTGCCAGCTGCATTCCAGTTCCTGGGGTTACCCTGTTTGAAATGCTGTAAATGGTAAACATTTGACTGTTACAAATGATTTCTGCAGAGAGCTAGATCTCGGAAGGCCTGAACCAATATGCCCTTTTTGTAAACATTCATCTAAAAGTGATTTTTGTCATTGGAATAGTAAACAGAAGTTAGCTATGTTTAATCCTTGTTTATGTTTGGTTACTTACAAAAGGATCAGTCGGATCACTGTACTTTGGCTTCACTGCTTTTGCGTCTTTTTGCCAGGAAGAATTTCTTGCAATATGTTGTAAAATTGAAACAATTACAGAATGGAAATTGAATCTCTTTGCATGCGCTCACTCTGACTGTGTAAATGAATTAAGGCTCCCTGTGCTCTGCTGCTCCTGGGATTGGTACTGTTTTCTTCGTGTCTCTGGTCAAGAGAGGACAGGTCTTTCTTCTACATGTTTCATGTTAATTAACTGTTCCAACGTCATGTGGTCTCTCCTGGGGAAGAAAGACTGCTGTGATCCTACTGCAGAGGTCCTACTCCTGTTCTTAGCTCTCTGCAAAAGCAATCCCAATAGCACTTCCTTCCTGTAGGAGGCAGGCAGTTCCTGGACCTCTGTAACTATTGCTTTGCCAAGAGCTCCAGTGCAGTGAGACTCCATGTGCTTCCCTGCTTGGTGAAATGTCCTAACATGCAGTGATGCACAGAGAAATGAAGAAGCCTGAGTCTTTCTGCTTTTCAGTGGGTCTTGACATGTCCCATGCTAGTTAAAAAGAGAATCATTAAGCCAACTACTCATGGTGGCCTCATTGCAAAGTTCGGGTTGTCACCTAAAAGAATCTAAATCTGAGCTCATGTGGACTTGTGCTGTTAAAGCACAAACAATGTTCACAAGGGAAGAGTGCATTGTGCTGCTTGACAGCAGGTTGCCTAATATTGGTTGGGTCAGTTTAGGAGCCCTGTCATCACGCTAACAACTCCAGTTATTTCCAGTGGCTAAAAGGATCCTTAAAGGGGAAAGAGGTAGTCTCTTGGTCCCACTCCATACAGATTGAGGAGAATTTGTGATCAATTTCAATTAGACCAGGAAAATTTGCAGAGGCTGTTTTACTTGTATCACCATTATGTGCCATGTTGCCAAAACCTAGACTGCCACGATATCTGAAAAACTGTTTCAGCTACTTAAGTTTTGGTATCGATAGAGCACCTGTCATTTTAATCCAGGTGTGGAATTCCTGGTTCTATGCAAATTATATTTGTTTGCTTTCAAAGATTGGATTCAGTCAGAACATTAGTCCCGCTCTTATAGTTTATTTTTATAATATTTAACAAGAAAGACTTTCTTGGCTGTGAATGAAAGACAAAGAAGTAATTTTCTCAGGTGAAGAAAAGTTTTAACTGCTGTTGGTCTCTCCTTCAAACAGGAGAGTCAGCAGATCTTTAGAGCCTATCAGACCCAAATGCCATAATTTCCATTTCTTATCTCTGTTTAAATGATTAACTAATGGCACATAACCACGTAATGTATCCACAATAGCAAGTTCCCTCAGAAGACTGCCATGCACTAAGGTTAACATCCAGGTTCATTCCACAAGTTTATGAAGCAAGAAATACAACCTTTGAAAAGTTTCATATGAAATACCACATTGTTAATGCCAAGCTGAACCCTTTGGAGCTGTGCACTCCCGTAAAACCTTGTGTCTGAATAGGTACTGACCTCTTAATCTTGAGAACGTTTTTCTTTTGCAGCAAATGGCTGTTTCTGCATATTACCTCTCAAATGAGGTCCTGTGAGATGACATCTGTAAGGGGATGGGGTGTTACCACATTCTTAGCAGCAAGTTTCAGTGGTATTGCAATACCCAAAAGCAGCACCTGCAGTTTGGGAAGGACTTTCCAGATAGAAACAAGTGAACTTTAGGTGTCAAACAAACAAGAATGGAGTACATTCTACAGAATTCTGCAAAAGCTGTAACACAGGGTTCATATTGCCGAGTAGCCTGAAGTTGTAATTGTGCAGTTATATCTTGTAAAAGATTTCTCAGAGCTTCTTGTCTCGCACAATTGATTTATTTCAGGTTTATTTAACAGTTTATAAGTGCTGACTTTGGTACTGGAAATCATGTTCAGCTAAGAAATTTTGCTGCCAGTAGCAGTTGCCTCCATTTTATTAGCTCCATTTCTGATATCCCTCATGAAGATATTCAGAAACATGGATGTTCATTCAGAGCCTTGTGGCAACCTACTGGTATTTTCTGTCTGTTAAGAAAATGAATAATTGAGTCCTGGGCATTATTTTCTCTCTTTTCTTTGGCTCAGGGTGTTAAGACAGCTTGCTTCTCACTCTGTGTTACCTTAGAGCTTCCTGAGAGATTGTCATGAAAAGTGTGTCAGGCTGTTCCAGTGCTGCTCTGCTGTCAAAACGTTCAGCCTATTCCAATAGGTAAATGAGGCACAAGCAGATTAGTTTAACTCTCTGGCAGGGATGTGCTCATGCAGGCAGGTTTCTGTCTTGCTGGAGAGGTGTCCCTGTGGGTTGCCATCTCCCAGCTGAGGCCAGGGATGGCCAGATGACTGCTTCTGCCTCTCTGTTCCAGTTTGCAATCAGACAGGTTAGATTAAATTGTCTGTGGTTTAAACTAATCTGTTTTGACTCTCTGTTGGAACAGATCATCGGTCCCAGCTGGGAGGCAGCAACCACCAGCGCTGCCTTTCACGTCACTGCAGAAAGGCTGGCATTCCTATGTGCCCCGACCCCCGTGGCCACAGCCATGTCTGGAAAGCTTAGACAGCACTGGGATTTTGATGGTGTCAGTAGGCAGTAATCCAGGGGGGAAACAGGGCACAGGCCCAGGCTGAAAAGAGTGGTAGTCTGAAAACGGCAGGGGAGTGGAGCAGCGAAGTGAAGGCTGCCAAGGAGGAGATGCGTGTCCTATAAAGTTCTTGCACTCGATATTACAGAGGAAGAAAAGGTAAAACTAGCATAGGTGTAATTAAAATACTGTAAATCTTAAAGCAGATTATTTTGTTGGGAAAATGAGTGTTTAGGTCCCGATTAACCAGAAAGTAGCCAACTAAGCCTCCTCTTGCTGTAAAATCCCCACATGAGTTTCATGGGGGCCATCTTCTTGATTCTCCTGGCCTCAGTGCTCCCTCCTATTCTGCACCTGTTCCTGTTTGATTTCAGGGACTTTTCTGAACATGCTCTACTAGAGATGCGCACACAAGGAGTCTTGCAAAGCACTGATGAATTGATGAATTTTGGAGCTAGACCTTTGAATGTACTCTAGGATCATAGCTGCTTTTTTGATTCAGTTGGTCACTGGCTAGCATAACTTCTCTGCATTTCTCTGATGCACCCACACTTGTCTCCTCTCCTCTTGTTTCCAAGCAATATGTGCTAGGCTTATAGCAAAAATTCTAATTATTTCTTATCTTTATTCATATTATTCCTGTCACTTAAGGTGATTTGGCTCTTCTGACTTGATTTTTTTGACTGTCGTCTTTATTTACAGCATCTCCACAGCACTGTCAATTTAAGACCCACCTTTTGTGCAAAGGCTGTTAATGAATCTCATAATTTCAAAACTGATATTCAGGGAAGTTGTTGATAGAGACCATTATTGCATGACTAATAAAAAAATAGCGAACAAGAGAGTGGAGTTGATTAGGTGACAGTGAGCCCTGATTTGGCTCTCCAAATGTTTATTTGGTAATAACTAGTGTGAAGATGGACCTGGTGACTCTCCTAATAAAATTATTTTGGAGGACTGGCAGCCAGAAGAAAATATTTTTATTAATGGTGTATGCTGGGTTCTAGAAGTTTTTCAGAGAAGGAGAAAAAAGACATGAAAGCCCATAATTATATAAATTAATCATTTTCTTATTGCAAAAGACATTTAATGGATATTTATATAATTTACTTGGAACAGGCAAACTAGAACTTAATTCCTTTAGATAATTTGTGTAACTGTTAACCTTGTCAGAATAACCCCCACACACATTTCTTGTCAGATTCAACATCTACTGGTGACCATGAAAAACTAAAATAATAGGTCTTTATCATCAGATGTTTCAAAAGACCTTTCTTACTGCTGTATCTCTTTCAAGATGCCTTGTTCTGAGAGCGTCTGTAGCAACCTGTTATTGACAGATGTGCTCTCTGTAGCTGGTATGTCAGTCCTGCTGCTATCTCCTGCTGACTAATAAAGTTTGTTGCTGGTGTGTATTTGTAGAGTCTTTGAAGTCTGTTAGGCTGTGGAATAGCCTTCTGAAAGAAGTAGTAACTCATTGCTTAACTATTGGAAATTAGTGGAAAATGCTGCTTGATAATGCCACATGGATTATGTGCTTTCCTTCCAAGGAAAAAAGGGAAGGGCAAGAGCAAGGTGTCTGGAAAGCCTTTCTGGGGCCTTAACTACCTTTGCAAAATTGTCTTTCATATCTGCCCATAACCAAGAGACTGCCCACAGCTTAGTGACCTGTTGTCATTTACTGACATGCCATGGCTTACACAGGCATTTAAGATGGTGATCTTCTGTATCTTCTTGTGCAAAAGTGGGAGAATATATCCCCTTGATAAAACTGGAGAGTAAGTTCTTAAATGAGAAATGTAGCTTGGAGAGTACAGGATGTGATAACTGTGACTGTGTGGAATGCAGTGCTTACTGCTACAAAAGCAGAAACTCTGTATGCAAGGAAGGTTATATCCAATCATATGTTCTGTGTCTTAACCTTCTTCCTCTCAGCAAAAAAATAAAGTCACAGCCCCAATTAAGTCATTCTTGGAGAAATCAAAATTTTAAAATGTAAGCCAGAAAAATGTGAAACTGGAATATAAGCACATGCTGATAAATCTCTACCAACAACAGAAGAGAGGATGTTCAGAAGAGAGCATGTAGGGAGTACATGATTTTCTTACAGTACCTGTGGAAGAGAACATTCCACAAGTATTTTGATTTCCTCTCCAGAAAAAGGAAAATCACATAACTGCTGCTGATGGGCTGCCTTTTGGTCTTGGTCTGAGATACACAAAACAAAGCAGGTTTTGCACTGAAGACCTGTAATACTGACCATTCCAACAGCTGGTTTCTGTGTATGATGCTTATTCACAAGTCCCCCATCCAGTTGTCCTCACGATCTTTTGTTGGTCTGGTGTTGTTTATATACAGTATGGTGTCAGGAAGGCTCTGTGGTTGTGATGCTCATTAAAATGCAGTGCCCAGATAATGAGCAAAAGGAATAACTGGCCCTAATTTTGGATGCAAGGAAGTAATTACTGTGAATGTTCATTGTTAGTTTGTAACTTGAGCTGCTAATGACTAAAGTATGTTTGGTATCAAGCAAGATAACCTAAAATATATCCATTCCACATGCTGTCTTAGAAGCCCAGTGTTGTAGTAGTAAAATACCATCTTCCCCATAGAGTTTTCTAACAGCTGTTTATTCTTGTGGTTATTTCAGTTGGATAATAAAGTAAGTGACTCTTTCTGGCACTCCCACCTGCTCAGATTCTTTCTGCCCAGAGCTCCGGAATAGCTCTTTCAAATCCTTTATCCTAAGGAAACCAGCGGGTGTGAGGTATAATAAGATCTGTCTTTTCAAGATTATCTAGTGCCTTGATGAGGTAGGTTGGATGTTGCAGTGGGAAAACACTGCGACGTATTCATCTGTCGTCCTAATCCTGTGCTCTGTTCCTTCAATCCTTTTATCACAAGGGTCCAGCCTGGATGAAACCTTTCCAAGTTCTTGGGTGTTAGAGTCGAGTGGAGAAGTCTAAATAGCAATCAGAGCCATAACTTTTTCCAGCTGTAGTGTGTGAATATTCACTGTTGTGTTGCTGTTCCAAGGGGGAACTGGGGAAAATTTCCTTGCCGTAAGAGTGCCTGTCAGCACAGGATGCAGAATGGTTTAAGCAAAACTGTCTGCACAAAGTGCTACAGGCAACAGAACTGGCATTATGATATTTTAGCTACTTTGAGACCACTGGAAAGGTGTTGGAAACATTGACCTGTTGGAGACCTTAAAAACACCAAGCCTTGCTTTTTGGTACTACAGCTCCAAAATGGTGTTTTGTTTACAAGCAAGGCAATACTGGAATTTATTTTTCTGTATCTCTTTGATTTAGACAATGCCACAGTTGGTCCCACTGAGGAGAAAGTCCTTGGAGAGAGAACAAAAATGATAAATATATTGATGAAAAATGCATAAGCTGCACACGGGGTGGTATTAACAAAAGCTGCTGCAGGGGAAGGTAATGAATTGGGGAATGCACAGTCCAAGGTGACAGGACATCCAGTATAAAGAAGGTCAGGAGCTGGAACAGAATCAGCCTTCTAAAGAGAGCCCGCATCTCCTTCACTTTGAGTCCTAGGAGGGAGAGCAGTGTGTGCCAGCAGTGCTACAATTCATGGAAGTGCCTTCCAGATGGAGCTGCACTCCAAATGTGTGACAAACAAGCCAGGCTGAGCAGAGCTTGTTGTTCCCTGGAGCCTGTCTGGAAGGGAGACAAGAGTCCAGCTGAACCCCTGGCAGGTATTAATACACTGAAAGCCTACATATGGTGGAGATTAAAATGGTTTACCTGAAGAGTGAAGAGGTCAGCAGGGAGAGCCCTCGCTTGCATGGACTTTGCTTTGTAAGAAGATGGGGCGCTGTCTCTGCCTCCTGGTTCATTTGGACAGAGTTTTTCTGTAAGAGTATCACTGCTGTGAAACCTAGCTGGATTATGCATGTCATCAACAAACTCAGCATTGAAGTTGTTGAATGGGTTGAGGCCAGGGGGAAACTCAGTGTGTGTTCTTTGCAAATAAGTGATTTGGTTGCTTGATTTGGATGTGAATTTATCCCTTCAAAAAGTAGCATTGCAGAGAATCTTAGCTGATGCTTTGCCTGCAGGAGTAATCTGGCCTTGTGGAAAAAACAGCAGTTGTTTTGCCTAGAGGTGGTAGGCTTAATCAGAGTCCACCTGATTGGCATGTAGTGCACATCCCAGCATTGTAACTTCTGCTGCCGTGTGCTCCTGGTCCTGAGGAAGAAATGGCTGAGCAGATGAGTGGTATCCAGACTTGAATTTACAAAACATGAATGAAATCTTTATCCTTCGCAGTAGGACTTTCAGAAGGGAGGAAAAAAAGAAAAGGGTTCTGGAGAATTCATGTTTTTACTAATTAGACACTAAGAATTACAGAAGTACTAAAAAAAAAAAATAAAATAAACCCTTAGCTCTTGCCCCAGGCATGAATTTACTAGCTTTAGTTTGTTGTTCAGTTCGGTTCATTGATCTTGTCACAATTGATGATTCATTAAGTTGTGACTACTGTAGAAATTACAATGCACAGATGTAGCTGAACTGCACATCTGTGTGTTCCCAATGTGTTAATGATTTAAAAATGCACTTTCTCTCTGGCCATCCACTGTGCTTCAAGTGCCAACTGACATTGTGTATTACTGAGCCATTTGTTGTGGTTGGCAGAGGGAAAGTCTTTTGGTTCTCCTTGTACTTTTTTTGTGACTTTTCTCTCTATTTCAGATAGTTGAATTTGATTTTCCCAGCAGCCTTGGCCTTGCAGAATGCGAGTTGTGATGTCTATCTCTTTCTGCAGGCTGCCACCTTTTTCAGTGTCACCTCCTTTCTCCTGGTGTTTGCTTGCAGCAGATGGGGTTATTTCCTGCACCAAATCATGGGGAACATGTCAAACTCAAAAGCGGGATTTTCTGGTTTCCTGGCTTGCCCAGGATTCTGAATTTTAATTTTTGATGTTTGTGTGAGATGGTGTTGACTTTAGAGAAGACCTCAAAAACTTGCAGTGTATTGACTTAAATGGTGATTGGCACCAGCAGTTCAAGAATGTGTGGCAACCATAAAATGTCTTAGTTGTTAAACCTACCCCTAGCCTCTTCCCCTAATTCAAACCACTATTCAGATTGGTCCTTATTAGAGACTTGCATTTGATCAAAGCAGAAATCTGAGGAGTTGTCTGTCTAATGGAGTGTGGCTTTGCATTGATGAGGCAAGCTATACCCACTATTAAATCATAGTAAGGTTATGGCTATGTTGTGTAGTTAATGCATTTTCTTGTGGTTGCATTCTGTCTCTAACACCACTTTCCAGTGCAGACAAACCCATAGGACTCCTCTTGCTTCAGGCCTTTCAGGGAGTACCCAGGCAGAACAGACTGCATCTGTTCAAGCACATACCAGCCAATGTACCTGGCTCTGTATCCACTTCCAGTTTGATCACAGGCTCTCTGGTAAGAGGGTCCATGTCTGGTGTCTCTCACGCACATCCTCTTTGGTTCAGCCATGCAGATATTTCTTAAAGGCAGATTAAAGGATATCTTTAAGAAATTATATCCTATACCATCCAAAAAAAGTGCAAAGCAACTGTAAATCCAGCACTAACTGGTCAGTTTATTCCAATAATTAATACATAATTCCAGTGTTGAAACTGTGTAATCTCAGCTTCAATCCAAGCCATTTGTCTCTTCCTGAGACTGTGAACCCTCTTCTCTGCCCTGTGTCTCTGAGATCCCTTTTTCCATGTAAGCTTCTGTAAATTCTCTTCAATGGGCTGAGCATTTGAGCTCAGTAAGCCCCTGTTGTTGGGCTTATTTTCTAGCACCTGACTTCCTTTTTAGCTCATACTGAAATGCTCTGTGCTGTTTTTGTGCTTTTCTAGAAATACATGCATTGCACTTCGCACTGTATTTTGCTGCAGTAAGAAGCAGCTGCAGTGATTGAAACTGAAGGTTAGTCTATCCCACTTTTTTTTTTTTTTTTTGCCAGGAGTCAGTGCTGAGTGCCAGAGAAGTCTGTAAGGACCATGCTTGGGGTGACGATTCCTTCAAGTACATGCTTCTCTGGCCTCTACTGATGTGTTCCTCAGGCATTTTTGAACTAAAGGTAGTGGGTTTAGTCAGACTAATGAAAGAAGAATCTAGTTAGGCTTTGAACGTTAACTTCTGGTGTGCATATAATATTGCATATAGCAAGATGTTTCCCAGCTTCACTGTGTGGTCCGTGGAAAAAAAACCCTGTTAATTTCTAATATCATTTATGCCCTGCAGTGTTTGTATTAGAAGGGACAGTGGGTTGTTGTTATTATTATTAGAAGGGCCTCTAGATTTAATGGCTCTCTTTGCATCCATGCTTGTGTCTTCGTACTGAAAAGTGCTGGTATATTTAGTTGTGATTTAACCTATGTTGTTTGCAACAGCAAAATTATGTGTCCTCATGTGGTAGAAACAGGGCTCGGCAGCACTGTGGAGTTGCTTTACCTTATCTGTCACAGTATTGAATGTTGTGAGCCCTTTCAATTGCCATCTTCCAGGACTCCTTCCATCTTGCAGGTTGAGCATATGGTTTTCCTCATTCCTGTGGCAACCAAGAACACATCTGGAAAACTCCAGGAGCCCTGTTTGTCCAGGTGATTCAGTGTACAGGGTCAGACTAGACAAAAGATCAAAGTTGGGGGGTTTTGTGCTGGGCGCTAGGGGGGAACTCGCCTCAGTGACCCAGGGTGTTTTTTTTTTAATTTCTTGTGTTCAGATTACTTTGTACTCGTTCTTACTCAGATGTAATATGTTGGATGTTGTCTCATTAATCCTGCACAGTTTGTAGCAATAGCCTGTCTTTGTTATTTATAATGCAAGATGCTCCGTGTTTGTGAGGCAGGCTGGTGGCAGGATGTGCTTTGCATCTTGCCTCAGTAGCTCTGGTGAGGGTGTTTCCATCTAAGGGAAGGGCTTAGCAGCTGTGGAAGGTCACATCCAGGCCTCCCTGTGTCGATTTTGGCAGCAGAAGCATGCACATTCCGCATTTCCAGACCTGACTAAGGGCTTTTACCCAGCAGAGGCAAATTTCAAAAGCCATCAAGCACCAGGGCAATTTTTCACTCCCTGCCTTGCTAAAATTCAGCCCTGGATCAGTGATTCTGCCCAAGTATTCAGGATTCCCAGTTCAAGATTTTGAGCTACTTGATGCAAATGAAGGATGGTAAATGACAGTCACCCATCAAGACTTGATTGAAGTCAGCGTCCCCTTTTTTCTTAGAACATTTAATCCTAACACAAATGAGCTGTTATTTGTGAGGTATACAAGTCCTAAGCAATGCTGGAGTAAATTGAGGGATGGATCTGAGCCAGACAGAGCAGGTTCTTTTGATCTTTTCTTCCTCTTTTATAGGCAGAGAGGCAAGAGAACTCAGGAGTGCCCTGTGTCCCATCTAGTCCTACGCTGCTGAATAGTGCCTTTATCTGGCCAATGGCAAATACATAAAGTGTTCATGAAAAAAATAAAAATGGCATGTTTAACAAAACTGTCTGAAACATAAGTCACAAAACTTGACAGCTCATCTTCTCCACCTTCCTAACGACTGTGTCACTAACACTCATTGAAGCACAGAATTGAAATGCCTTCTCTTATCACTTAACCTGTTCTTTTATGGTATACCTTTTTTTTTTTAGAATTGCAGCACGGTTGGCCTTTAGATCAGTGCTGCTATTCTAAGCCTGGCAAGTGCTGGTTTTCTGTGTCTGAAAAATGAGTCTGCAGAATCTGAATATAACCTGGTGATTCATTACTTTATGCACTTTTCAGTTTGAGATATGACATGCTGAATTTCATGGAAACTGGACCTCACTGCCAAATAACAGAGTTTGAACTTGTTCTCCTTGTGGCATTAATTTACAGCTACTATGGAGCATCAGATAGAGTGGTGCAGACAGAAGATTCACCAGCAGAAATTACCCCGATTCCAGTTACGCAGTTAACAATGACTCTGTAGGGCTTTTAGTGTGACCCTTTCATCATTTTTTAACTTATTTTGGCATTTCTTGTAGAAGGCCATTCTATCTCTGTGACATTCCTGACAAATACACGTTGAAGACTGGGATCTTTAGAACTGAAGCTTTGTTGTTAAATACAAGTTTCAGTAGAGTTTTGGCTAAACCATAGCAAGTTTTGCCAGTGTTTCATCCCATTGCCATTGTGTGTCCCAGACTATTTTTCATTCTTAGTTAGGAAGGGGAAGTGAACATTGTTTCTAATTGAAGTGCTACTGCCTTTACCGTAAGCAGCATTTAAGGGAGTATGCAGAAGTCCAAAATTTGTTTAGAATAGAGGTGCAGCTCTTTAGGTTGACTGTGCTTATCTTTAGTACACCAGTCAGCTGCCTTAGATGATAACCTTTCACTTCAACAATAGAATTAAAAGCAGCTTTTTTTTATTCCTATACCATAATATTTTTATAAAAGAAGTCTGTGTATGATCTGCTAATGCTTTTCAGGGAAGCAGAAGTATACTGAGTGCCATTTTTGAGGACATATTTGTGTGTTACCATGTCAGCTGCTTTGTGCAGCAGTGCAGGGTAGGCATTCTACTTGCTGTTCTCTCAATAGATCTGTTGTTTTTCATAAAGATACTTTGCAAGTGCTTTACCAGTCTGCCTTTTTAAGTAACGTGTAGAGGGTTTCCTCTGTGAACTCTGAGCATTTCCGAAACAAGTAAGTTGGAAATTACATTTGGCAAACCTAAATTCTGAATAATGTAGGTGCAGCAAATGTTTTTATCCTGCTTCCTTCAGTTAGAGCTTAATTTCTTGGTGCTGAGCATTTCCACCCATCATGGAAGTGCTCCTTGCTCTAGCATCTGGGTGTGATTGGGTGATGTTGAGTAATTGTGTCTGAGGTGACTCTTCTTCATTTGGGGTTAACTCACTACTTGTTTTACACCAGAAACATTATCTGCTGCTCCAGATCTGAGACTATGCTAAGCAGAAAAGCTCTGGATAAAAAAAGTGAGCCTTGCACCATCTTACTTGTGCAACTTGAGCTGGTTTCCTGGATGGCAGCGGAGGAAGAAGGCTCAGCTCACAGCGGGGGCACAGCAACCTCATGTGCCACTGTTGACTGTGTCATTAGAGTAATGGAGGCTGGGATTGTGGAACCTCATAGCAGAGCCCTGAAACAGCATGGCCATGCAGGCACAGCGTGCTGCAGTGGGCTCTGCACAGGCAACTGAATGTCCAGGTAAGAGACAGGACAGTAGGTGGGTACGCACAAACCTCTGCGTGTGACACGAGATAACACAGAAACAAAATGATCGCCTGGAATATTGCTGCTTACAGCATAATTGTTGCCCAAATCCTGAAGAGATCCAGTTGGAAAAGAAGGATTTGTAGTCCTGTGTCTTGGTGAATGTGCTACGGAAGGGCCTCTGTCTTAGCATGGGGAAAAAATGTGAAGGAGCTTGTGTGAAAATATGAAGTGTGGGTGATGAAGCATTGCGGGTGCTTGGTGAGAGTCAGCACCTCAGTGGAATGCCGTGTATCAGGGAGAAGCATGAGTCTTTCAAACAGAATAATAGTGGTGTGTTGTCTTAGAGAGCTCAGGGTAGTAGCTGGACAGCCCTCACTGAATGGTCAGGCCTCAGCAATTTAATATTGGGTAGCTTCACAGCTCTGCCTGACAAGGATATACTTTTATTCTGTTGTGCATTAGTGTAATCCGAAGAGAATTTCCAAGGAGCTTCTGAAACCTTTTTAAGATAACAGCATTTCAGGCTCCATGACATTCAGAATGTTAAATGCTGAAAAAAACCTTAAAGGAAAAAGAAATTTTACCATGTGAATGTTCACATTTTTAATAAAATAAAACAACTAGTAATGGAAGGAAAGGAGAAAAGAGGCAGCACAGTCTCAGGCAAATGACTGGCAGAGTTTCACTAGTTAAAAATAAGGAAGGTCCTGAAGTGTAATGGAGTGAATCACTTATGACCAGTTTTACGGTAGAGTAATCTGACATTTACTTTCAATGGTAAATACAGAAAATGATAGTGAAATGCTGAAAATGTGATGTCATAAAAGTTACAGCCTCCTCATCAAGTTTATTATGCTTTGGGAGATACAAGGTCTCGGTTGCTCCCTGGAATATTTAAGATGTTTGAAATTTAGACACTGAAATGTAAACTAGTCCTTTGCTACCCGTAGGTTTCAAATGGTCAAATATCAGCACAATTACGCAGCCGTCGAGTTCTGCTCGAGTGCCCATTGCCCGCAATTGGCTGCGCATCAGCTGGTCGTGATCTGCAGGTTTCCACGGAAACTGCATGTACCACTACCTGTGAATAATTGAGAATGGCAGCTGTAATGAGAGAATTTGGGGCAAATTGTGTAAATACTCGTAACTAGATTACAGTGGTAAAATATTTTCACTCTAGATGAAGATTTAACTTCCAGGCTTAAGGAGATTAAACTGAAGAGGTCTGGGAAAGAATCTGTCCTTGTGAAATCTGGGGATGAGTGTTTTAAAAGCCATTGCAAATTCCCAGAATTTTTGAGCAGGATTTGGGAAAGTTTTTTTTTTTCTGTGTGCTTCCTCAAGGGTCTGATATCCTTTGTGTTTTTGTTCTTGGGGGCAGGTAATTGAAAGGCAAAAGCTCTGAATTTGTAGCAGCTGTGTTGGCTGGGAAGTGACTGCTCAGACCCCACTGCTTAGGGGCAGGTGCCTTGTTCCTGTCCTACTTGCAAAGACATGTGAGGATACACCAGCAGTTTGGAATAAAATACCCAGACAGCATCTGCCAAGTCTCTCCTGATTTTCCTCTTCAGCTTATGTATTTATTTTTTTAAAAGTTAGATGCAGTAGCTTAATATTCAGAGCACTCCTGTGCTCTGCAGTGTGATCTGCATAAACCGAAGGAGAGATGCTACAAGCTAGCTCTTTCTATAAAGACAGCTTTGTGTGTAATAGAGAGGAAAAGCCAGCTGGATGTAACAGGATTCACTGTGATTGCTGCTCAGATACTGTAGACGTGTATTTATGTTGGGCTGAAGTGACCTGAAGAATTTCCATTGCCCATCTCTGGGCATACTGTCTCTTGCACTGAGCTTGCAGAAGAAATGTGTGCAGTCATGCCAGCAGGAGATACGTGTGTTTTGTGTTAGCCTAAGGTTAAAAAGAAATGGTGACTGTTTTGTGTGCTGCAGCTAATGAAAAGGTTTGGGCTAAGACATCATAGTTAATTTTATACAGAATTAACTTGTCTTTGAAACTGGTTTTGTTTTATTTTCTGCCAGCAACAGTTTCTCACCGCTGGTAAAGCACTAGAGTATGTCTATTTTTGTATGAGCCCAGAGCAAGCCAGGGGGTTGGCATTACCTGGAAGAATATCTTCTTCATCTGGGAGCTTAAAAAGTCAGTGCTAGACTCCCAGTTGTTCTCATTGCCTCTCAAGCGACAGAAAGACCTGGGAAGTAGCTGCTTTTACAGTTTAGAGAGAGAGAGTGTTAATTGGCATAACTGAGCTTTCCTCCTCGGAAGTAGTGAACTCCGAAAACTCCCAAATCCTGAATGTTGCTAGGCTAATTGGATGGTTAAATTTAGCAAAGCTTCCACTGTGCCTTACTGAATAAAACAGAGCTGCCATTTATTATTTAAATGTCTGTGCTGACATGTGGTGGTAGCTCAGGGTGGGCTACCTTGCAAACCAGACAATCTAGTAAAGTTATTATTGACTTGAAAGATGGAGCTTGTCATGAATTGCATCTGCAGTGATGCTGTCAGTTAATTTTGAGCCAGATAGCTGTAACCAGCTTTCATTCCACTAGCAAATACCTGGGGATATATGGGTTATGTACTAGCAGTGCTTGGCTGAAGAGGAATTAGTTTTGTCTTACAGTCAGTGATCCACAGCATCCAGCAGCCTTAATAATTAAAACCAGAACATGTCTCAAGACTCTGATCTGAGTATGTAAAAGGAGGTTCCTTAAACTCTGTATTTTGCTTTAAAAAAAACCTCAACTCACCAAAGAAATGCTCTGCTGATGACTGAAAGGTTTAATAATAAAGAAGGTTAAATGGGAGGAAATAGTCTTGCTCAGGTTTCCCTCTGCTTATGGTGCCAGAGCCTTGTCAGAGTGAAATATGTAACACTGGCTGAATGGCTGAGCAGCTTCCATCTGCTTCAGGATCTCTCAAAGATAATCAAGAATGATGAAAATTGTTTCTTCATTTTTGACCTCTAACCAACCTGTTAGCCTTATGTCTATAAAGCAAGGGATGTCTCCAGACTGGACATAAATTGTAATGCCAGTGTAGATCACAACTCCTCTATCAATATTTGAACTGGAAAGAGCTTATATCAGTATAGCAGCAGTTTATTGTATTCATGAGAGGAACTTTGTACCCATAAGACTCATTAATTTGACAGAACCGTAACAGCCGCTTGCAAATCTTACTGCCATTTCTTGCAGGAAGTGAGGTCCTTCAGGATGTGCTGTCCCAAGACTACAGGAGCCATTCACAACGTTCATTGCCCATGCATGCCATCATTCTGCAAAACAGGAGATTTAGTCTTTACTACCACAAAGATTGGTTTCACTGGCTTTACTGATAGCACAACACTGATGCGTAGCTGACCATGTAAAATGATACATTATCTCATACCTCTCCTTTTCCCAAGTTCTGGTTTTAATTTCTCTACATGATTTGTGTGCTTTGGGCTCCAAGCACCCTGAGGAGAAGGAATGCTTCATGCTAACTCCATAAAGCCCCATACAAACTGTTGGTAAGAGGTCTAACAGCACAGGCTGTCACTCTGGAGTAGCATGTCTGTGTAGAAATGCTTGCTCAGAGCAGAACAAAGGTTGTGCTAACTCTTTACCTTTTCTCCAAGGATGAATGTCATCGTTTTCTGGAGATTTTTATCTTGTTGCAGAAGTTTTGGTACCCTGTTGTGCAGATGCTGCATTGCCAAGGCTGGTTAGCACAGCCAAGGCAGCCTGTCTGTCTTACGCTGCCAGGCCCTTTGTGCAGTCTGAGCACAGTGAGTGGGAACGTGGATGTTTTCATACATCTGCACTTCACTGTCAGACCTTCCCAACTGTCATTCAGGTGTCATTTTGGCTACCATGTACTCATGTCTCATTTGTTTGCATTTCTTAAACTCCTTCTGTGGTAACTTTCAAGGGGTAATAAAAAAAAAAAAAAGGTTGATTCTTAAGTATTTTTTGGGAAACGTTGAAGACTGGCAACCTATTGCAAGAGTGTTTTGGCTTAAGAAACATTTAGAGGCCTTAGATAACAAAGATCTTATTGGCTGTGGAAGAGTAAAAAAACCCTTAAATATGTTTGCAGTTGATGGAGAAATCCCTGGAAAATTGAGTATTTCAGCACAGAAGTCGTTGAACTACACATGAACCTGAAAAAGCTGAACTGGAATACACATTGTCCTTTCTGTGTTTCTTCATGGCCAGCACATTCATCTGGGTCTCATTTTTAGTGTGGAATGAAAAGAAAGTGCCTTGCTGTAGTTGCAGAATCTGTCCTTCGCAGAGAGCCAGACAGTCAGGACTCAGCCCCCCATTCCAAAACATCCAAGTTTCCCATTACAGAAATTTAAAGGCAAGCTTTGAGACTACTGATCATATCTTTGGAAATCGTCCACTGCCATCCTGTGAACCTTCAAGACACTCCAGAGGGAGGTTGCTTAAAATGCAATTAAAACTAGCATGTTAAGAAAGATAAACACCTTCCCTATCTCTGATATTAAAAAGAAGGCTCAAATCTTTGAGGCACGGCACAGTGCACAGGCTGGTGTTAGGAATCACCTTTGGTGCTTCTTGTTTCGTATGGGACGGACACTCATTATCCTGAGCTCTCTTTGCAGCTGGGTTTCAGATGGAGTACCTGTCCTGAACATGCCTTTGGTATTGCTTGGAGATCTCACTGTTGGAACATTTTTTTCTGACAAACACGGGAAGTGAGTGGTTCATTTGAAAGGTTTGTTTGCTTGGTGGTCCCTCTTTGGTGATTATTTGTGCTGACAACACAGTGTTGGCTGAAGCAGCCTATGTGCTGCGGGCTTAGTTGTAGGCAGCAGTGCCCCTGGACTCCTACCAGAGCGATGTTTGTTCACCTGTAGCAACAAAGTGAAATTGTGTTTATAATCCTTGCCATTTCCCCGCAGAGCTGTCTCATCCATGCACCTTTGGGGCTTATGTGAAGAGACGCTGTTGCTCGCTTCCCAGCACCAAGCAGCAAGAGAGGGGTTGTCCATTGCCTGACTGAATTTCTCTCCCTCCTTTGCACCACATTCCAAAGGAGCATCTTTTGTAACACTCATGGTAGCTTCTGTTCCCTTGAAAAAGAGCAGTCTTGTGGGACACTGGCTGTGTTGTTCTAGGCCCTATGCTAGTGCCCCCCATGTCACTTACTTGGGCCGGTGGTGAGAGACCAAGGGTGCCTGTTACCGTGCTCATCCTAATGGTGTTGTCCCTGCTAAGGGAAGCTGTGAGCGTTTCCCTGCCATGTCCCCAGGATATGTGCCAGTCCAGCCTGTAGGAGCTTGTGTTCTTTGATCTGCTGCAACACATCTGCTCGAAAGGATTAGCAGAAAACTCCCTTCTCAGCAGCTTACAGTTGTCATATATTGACACCTGTATTTTGGTATTTGCAAGCTAAGCCTTGCACTTATATAAATAAGCAAGCTCAGTTCTACATGGGTAAAATTGTAGGATGAGCCTGTTTTAATTAGAGCTGGTGAGACTCCTCAACACTCCTGCTGTTTGCTATCATAAACATCTTGCATATGTTTGCAGCACAGTGAAAAAGACAGACTTATGGGGCAGGTGCTTCTTTTAGAGCAACAAATCAACTCCCAGATAATTGAAAAAGCCGCAGTTGTTTTCAGAACAGGTAGAGGATACAGAAGGAAATATCATTGCCAAACATCTGGTCTGCAGATCTCATGAGAGGAGAGTGGGGAATACCTTCAGTCCTGGGTCTCCTAGGATGTTTGTCTCTGGGGTTCAGATTGTTCCCTAGGGGTTGCTTGGTAAGCAGCTTTTCTGGTAGGTGTTAAAGCAAACAGGGCTCAGTGCCTGGATTTTTCTTTCAGGTTCAGCCTAAACTTTTTCTGTGGTCAAATATGGGTACTTAACATTTTTCAGATTCATAAATCAGACTGGGAAACACTTGCAGTACTAAATAAAGACTATTTAAAGAAAGAATGTGCATCACAGTATCACATTCTACAAAGCAATGGTTCCATGCTGTACCAGCTCTTCACCTGGATTCAGTCCCTCCTGTCAGGGCCTGCAGCAGGAGCTGGTGACACCTGCCAGTCAGAGCAATGAGCTTGTTTTTTTACCTCAGAACAAAAATAATACACTATAACCTCTTTATTCCCTCCTGTTTCACTTGGTCTATATGAAAGCTCCACTGGGCACCTCTTGCTTCAGGCATGTCAGCTTTCTTCCTAAATGAACATCCTACTTTACCTTAATGTTATTAGGTAGTACGTTTCTTCCTTCTCCTTTTTTCTGTGCTTGTCACTTATAATTGAGTCCTTATGGTTGTATGTTCCTCAGTGTGAGAGGAGTCCTGCTCGTGCAAATATTCCTGTTGATGTTAGTGAGCGATTCTGTTCTCCTTTCTGAACTGACTTGGTTTTGCTGTCCTGAAATCCAGTACTGCTTTTCTGCTGCATTTGGAGATTATGAAAGTCAGAAGGCTATGATCTCTCATGCAGGCTTTCTCTGGATTAATTCCTGTTTGAACTTGAAAAGATGTTCTAGAAAAGCATCCCATCATAATTTGACAGTTGTCTGCAATGTGCAGTCCTCTGCAGTTCTTGGGATATTGTTTCAACTGTTAATGAACCTGTTAAAAGTTCGGCCTTTCAGCCTTTTATCTACTCAGTTTCTCTGGACTCAAATCACATTTCTCTTTCCGTGATGGCATTTAGGCACTTTGATCCAGTTATCTTTCAGTCTTCTCTTTGATAAGGTGTACAGATTGAGACCCTGGAACTTCTCTCTATAAAATATTATGTTTCTTCATGCTTACACCATTCCTACAGCCCTGGAATCAGTGTTAGCAGTATCTTTCTGGGATGAGTACCAAACATGGAAGGGGCAGTGCAGTGTGTCCACTCCTTGCCAGTGTCTGGGTGCAGCCCAGAGCTGTCTCCCATGGTTTTCTCCTTAGAGACCAGGTTACAGCATCCTGTGCTGTGTTAAGCATGTAGCTCCCTTTCACAGAGAGGCTGTTCAGACACAGCGTCTGTAGGAAGAGATAACATTTTTATTAGACTAGATAACACAGATGGAAAAAATGAATGCAAAGCCCTTCATCAAATGAGATCCTTCTCCACCCCTGCAAACTTAGCTTTCCTTGCATCTTTTCAGCTGCCTGGTTATATCAAAACTGGTGGCAAATACGTTGACCTTTGTTGTCAGCCTTTATATTATCGTTTTGCTGTAGGATTCTTCTGGCCCCACCTTTAGCCTGGCAATGAGGCTCATAATGTCAGGCATCCGCATTATTTAAGGGATCATGATATTTCTTTTGCAGGATTGCAGTTCTCCCTGCCTTGAAAATTCTGTAGTTGACATTCACTCCAAGCACTGCAAAACCAGACTCAAGGTCTCCTTTTAAAACAGGAACTAAGCATGCATAGCACAACACAGAAAAAAGCCCTTATCTCTTAGCTGGTTTTTCATTACCTCCTGTGGCTCTAATCTGATTGCTTTGCATATATTAATAAAGAAAGAAAAAAATATTTGTAATAATCGAAGTGTGGCATTCTGAGATTGATTATTCATTTTCCAAAAAGGCATGTTCCAGTATTTATGCCTTTAGGTAGCCTTGGGGTACCAGTGGTAGTTCCTTAGCTGTTCTTGGGGCCATCATGATGCAGTGAACTCTGTTCCCTGGTGGCTGTTCTTTTTCTAGGATTATCAGTACTTGGGCCATGACTTTGATTTGTGGTCCATTCAGTACTTTGTATACCTACAAGAGAGATGCTCCCTTTTGCGCAGGAATTTCAGAGCCATTCCTCACAGAAACTCCTTTTGGAATAGAGGGCTGAAAGGAAGGGCTACAGACACCCCTCCAGCACACCCTGGAGACTCACCTGCAACTTTGATACTGAAACACAAATGCTTGAAAAATCTTGGTATTGCTTACTTAATTACAGAAAGCACAAGGGAAAAACATGAGGTGTTCCAGCAAAAACAATGAGAGAAGGATCCAGGCCTTCCATTTCTGGTCTCCTTCATGAGCACCAAATTTTTTCAAATCAAATTTACGCTAGGGAAGAACAGATGCTTGCGCTGTGAAAATGTGACTGATTTTCACGTTATCCAGAGCTGTCAGTGGGTGTTGAATATTTATACGCTGTAGGGAAAAGGTGATGAACTAGTTTGCATTATACTAGCTTTTTCTGCAGGAGTGAAAAAGGCAAGAATTCTCAGATGAAGCTTCCTGTTAGTTGTTTTCTGTGCATGAATAGCAAGGATCATGTGGAAGAGTTTGTGGGTGATGAGAGGAACCTCCCCTGGGTTATGCAGCAAGAGGCTGGGGCAATTCTTACCTCTCAGCATGTGCTTGGTTTGACAGTGAAAATAAATAAGAGGGACCTAAGAATGAGAATTCTTCTATTTCTGAAGGAAGCCTATGGAAGTGTTTTGTATCATATTTTTGTTACAGTCTACAGAAGCCGACATCCTCTGATTTTAACCTCTACAGAGCTGTAAATGCCACAACATATTCAGAAGGCACTATGATCATTGGGTCACTGATTGCCTATGGAGATGTGCCTTTTCAGACACCTTGCTGCTGCCCCGGAAAATCATAACATAGCTACCTCACACTTGAAATGTTTTTGAGTCCTCTGTCCCTTTTCTCTCCCAGTGGTGATAAGTGTAGAAATATTGAAGTGAAAACATCCATGCCTTCTTTCTGTAATAGGTGAGATCCTGAGCAGATGGAATATTTTTACCAGGGGCCAGGTCAGGCCAGTCTTTTTACAGTAGGTGTGTGCTTGAACAAGTCTCTGTTGATGTGTTTTCCTTTTGGAGGCACTTTCTCTGTGATGACTGGCGTTGTCGTAACCCTTCCCTTTGGAGGAGGAATGTGAAAGCAAGCATGCAGGCCTGTAGTCTCTGTCTAGAAGCTGCCTCTCTACCATGCTGGTGCTGCTTGTCTATCACCTTCTTTTGATTGCTGCCCTTGTTTTCCTGAAGACTTACCCATTGGTGGTTTGCAGTTTCACAGGGAAGTGTGGTATCTCATGGTGTTGGATGATGAAGTAATAACTTTAAACTCGCCCAGTGGTGCAGAAAAGAAAGTGCTGGTGAGAAGCAGGCAATGGCAAGTGAAATTCCCTCTAGAAACAAAGCATTAAACCACACGACAAAGGTGCATCTCTGCGTGTCCTGTCCTGGCTGTTGTGGCGATGGGGAGGCCGATCCCAGTGCTGGAGCTGAGCAAGGGGAAGCTGTGCAGAGCAATGCAGGGCTTGTCGTGCTGGTCAGGTGTGGCTGTGTGGTGGGACACACAGCTCAAGCTGCCTGTGTGTTTTCAAGGGAATGGGACGGTCTGTGCCAAGAGAGACCGGGGGTGCCTCAGGAGAGTGCAGCTGAGGGGTTTCTCTGCAGGAAGGCAGGAGATGGATGGGATCTGGGGGGTTATAGCTCCAGGTTCTACCTGGACCTGACAGTATCTATATGTATGTCAGGTTGAAGGCTAACATTGAGAGTGTGTGGGAATTTTATGAATACGCTAGGACACTTAATGATAAGTAAAATTGCATGTGTTCATTAACTTTGTTCATTTGCAAACTGGAGTTGCTCTGAACTCGGTATTCTGGGAAGGACTGATTTCCACCAGCCAGTCTACATTAACTATGTATTAACACAGCTTTATCACAGGTCATCCTGGTGTTTTAAGCAGAAGGATGGTCCCAGGAATTATCATCAGTTCCTCAGCACGGGTCTGATGGGCTCAGTGAGCTCTCAAGGTTTTTTTGCCTAGCATTACTCTGTGGGTTAGGGAGGGTATGGGATGGAACAGATTTGATCTCCTAGTGAAAATGATGGCTGCTGTGTGTTTCACTCTCATTCTCTGCTGCAGTGAAAGGGGGATTATGGCTGTGCTTTCAAATGTCTGAAAGTTGTTGACAGGGACAGCAAGAAATCTCAGATGCTATCTGTATTGCTGGATCTCAGTTGTTTTATTCAGTTCTAGCTGCAATAAATTTCAATGAGGAGAGGAAAAAAAATGGCATGTCTGTTCCCTCTATTCTGTTTCAGTGCCTTTTGGGCAGCTCACTGTCATCCTTGGGTTGTTAAGCCATTAGCATTTTCAGTGCTCAGTTTTTGGAAAGCTGGGGGTAGGCAGAGTTGCCCAGGAGCCCTCCAGTGCTATGTGCCTGTCGTGGGCCCAGCCTGGGGCAGGCTGTGTGCAGCTGTTTCACACTTCCCATAGCAGGAATGGAAGTTGGATTTGCTCCTGTCCATTTCTGTGGGAGGCAGGAGGAGGGCTCATCCCACGCTATAGGGCATGGAGATCTGCCTTTCCCTGAGGAACAGGAGTTTTGGGGGACCCAGCACCCTGGGGGAGATGAGACATACTCTCATCCTCAGACCCCCAGAGCAGGGGGTTGTCGGACCACGAGAGATCCTCGTTCAGGTGGGGCAGTGCACACACAGATGTTGGAGAGAGGCGAGCAGTACCACACTGAGCTCAGCTGGTTTGCTAATGCTCAAATTCTGTTTTGACCAGTGTGACACGGAGGAGATGGAGGTGTGCATGCTGGGATCATGGACTTGCATGTCACTCCCCTCAGGTGGGAAGAGGCCAAGATTGCCTCTGGCACATGCCTGTGCACTATAATCCCTTTGGCACCGGGAATGCATGGCCAACTGCTGCACGGCCCTGACAGGACCCAGCAGAGAAAAGCTGTGCTCCTGTGCTGCCCCAGGCTGTTTAGCTATGCTCTACCCAGAGCCAGCCTGATTTCCCCACTCAGGATTCTGAATAAATCCCTCATGGGTGAAGTGGTGTTGGATTCTTCGTAAGTGCTTGCTTGAAGGCGTAGTAGGTTCATGGAATAGATGGGAGTGGGGGCTGTTTGAGGTGTAATAAGAGGTGCAATTGCATTCCTTAGTCTTTGACAATCTCTTGGTACTTGTATGAAACCTTAACAAAAGCCACTTTAGGAGCTCCTGCCTTAGGAATCCTTTTACCTGAAAGGCATCAGATTTGGACTCTAAATCCTAATCTTCATTTCATGAGGCACCTGCTCATTCTTAGGTTGTGTGTGACTATTTTAGAGCACTTGGAGCTTACTTTTAAACCCAAGATCCTTCTAGGAAAGATTTTTAACTTTGGCAGAAGCTGTACACAGTTGTAATACTTTTCCTTTGGGAAAGCTGGCACTGATCATTTATGTTCTGAGAAAAGACTGGTTTTCATTTTACAAAAGAAAGGGAATTAAACCACAGGTTAGGAAGAATGAGAATAAAGAATTCCCCTGCTTTTGTTTGTACAGACCGTGTACTTCCTTACACAGCCCCAGTGGCATGGAAACCCTCTGGTGACCCTGTCATTGTGCAGCACAGAATGGAGATTAATCTGGAGAGCAGTAGGTAATGAAATGAGTAGTTTTAGCTTTTTTCATTGTGTTCGCAGTGAGGGTATTAAGGGCTCTAAGTGAGAGAAATACATTTGCTACTGTTTCGGGGGGTGTTTACCTTAAGAGTGAGCTTAAAACATCATTATACAGAAGTCTACAACCTCTTCTGTTCGTGGGTATGTTTTTGGTCAAAGACCAAGAGCTGGGAAATACTTGTTATCAGAAGGAACTGCAGGTGTTTAAGGCTGTGGTATTAACGTCAGCCATTAAGATGGCAAGGGACTGAAGGGGTTTTTTTCCAGTGCATTTTACTATTCTGCTTCCTTTTGCCTGCTTTTGTGTTCCTTAATCTCTTCGTACCTGGGTTTCCTACCTGTAAATGAGAGTGAAGATTCCTGCTAAATGTTCTGGTTTCCCAGAGAGACAATAAGAAAGACAAGTTAGGGCTGGTTATTCCTGGCTAACAGCAAGTTGGAGGCTGTCGTTTGCGAAAAAAAATACTCAGCTGTTGTATTTGCTCTGCAGTTAAATTGGCCTCACAGAGTTTCCTGATTAAAAAAGAAATCTCTGATACTGATACACGACAAACACTCACACTCTGGAGCCAGATACTTCATGGACTTGTAGCAAAGTTTGCTGTGCTGCTTTAAGCTGAGGTCGCTGGCTACACAGTGAAGTAGCCCCCTCTATGCAGGGAGCAGTTGCCTGTGCAAACAGACAGCACTCACTAGAGATCTTGGAAACTGGGCAGGCTGTGCTTGGACTTCTGACACAGTGAGGTGCCTTCTGGACAAGATCCCAAACTGCCTGTCTCTCTGAAGTATATGCCAGAAAAATCTGTGTGAAGGTGTCTAACATCTTGATAACTTTTTTTTTTAAAAGCCTATACTTTCAAAATCTAAATGCTGTAAGAGTGAATGTTATGTTATTCCTATGCTGGTATCTCCTGGGATGACTTTCACATTATATGGAAGTGATGCTTTGAAACTAGTCTCTTTACTACTTCTTGTCTCATAATCTTTCTGTTCTCCCTCAAGCATCTCACACCAACCTCCTTTTTGTGCTCCACTTCCTTTGTAATTGCATGGTTCTGCATCCTGAAGATTCTCAAAACTATCTAAATATGTACAAGCAGAAAGGATTTCCAGAAACCTAAATTGCTTAAGTTGTCTTCCATAAGCAGAAGCTGCAGGAGGGTAGAAGGACCAAAGCTGAGACTCTTCCCAGCCTTATGTGTGCTTGCTTTCCTCGGTCCCTGGCCCGGGAAAGTGTCTTTCCGTCTGACTCTAGACACAGCAGCACTGGTGTTGCTGAGTTCTGCTATCAGACAGAGTTTGGTCACTCAGTTGGCCTTTCTTTCAAGGCCCATTGTGCTCTGTAGGTGAGGTGCAGATGCTGCTGCTTGCTCTAGATATTGACCCTCTTAGAGTCCTCGCCATCCTCTCCAAGCGTGGCAGTGCTGTGAGTTGTGATGCACAGTCCCATCCCTCCCATCCTGCAGGTGCTTTTGGCAAGACCAGCACCTGCTCTTTCTTAAAACAAGGCTGGGAGCAGTGACTATGAGACTTACAGGAAATTGTTCCTGGACTGGGAACAAAAGCAGAGGAGAAGCCTGCCA
The DNA here is from genome assembly GCA_013397055.1 of Pachycephala philippinensis. NCBI lineage: Eukaryota > Metazoa > Chordata > Aves > Passeriformes > Pachycephala > Pachycephala philippinensis. The sequence goes on along the minus strand of VWZT01010886.1, from coordinate 168,307 downwards.
CCATACAGAGAAGTTCTTGAATTAAAGGCTGCTATCTCCCTCTGAGCACTGGATACTTGTACACAGTGTCATTTGCTGGGCAGACCAGCACTGACTTCAGTTACGAGGGGATTTTGGCTTCTGCAAGTTTCTCCCTGCTGCCTTGAAGAGCCAGTTTGGAAGTTTAGAGCCCCGGGGTGAGTAAGTGGATGTTCTGGGGAGAGGGTGAAACTGGGAGTGTCACATGTAAGAAACAGGAATCCCACCTTTTCCAGGCCTCCCTGTTTTTTTGTGTCATTGGGTAGATAGGACCAGGTGTGCTTTCTGCTCTCCACATCCCTTCAGGGTTTTTATTCTGAGAGTATGTTGCATTCTTTATGACAGTGGCCTGTGGGAAAAACATGACAACCATGATAAAAAGGAACTGGAGGAAGGAACTGGGATTTATATTACCTTAAAAATAATAATACCTTCTCTTCTTTTTCATGTTGCTGCTTATCTAGGATGTTGGCTCACTCCCTCACAGCGCCTCTAAACAAAATGAATTGTGCATATGGCTCTGCACATCTCATACTGAACAGGCCTGTAGCAGTACTGTCTGCTGGGCTGTTTGCATGGGTGCCCATCACATTTCTTGTCTGCTTCTAACATGTGGACAAGAGACTGAAATGCAAAACATATGTGCAGTGGCCAGGCTTCCCAGCAGCCTGCACGTGCGGGTGCATGTGTGCACAGTTCCCTGTGGGCAGAAAACTCAAGTTTATGCCCATTGGTTTGAACTTCATCCTTGAGAGATGTCATAGGTCAAGTATGATGTGGCTGAACAAAAATGAACTCTTATTAATTGGAGTGCTTATAAAAATTAAACTTTCATGGAGAAATGCTTTTGTAACCTTCATTTTATACAGCCTGCTCTGCAGTTAACAAGTTATTATCAAAGGATTATAAAAGCATTATGTGCACAGTACTCATGCTTCACCTAAACCCAGCATTGTTTAACTTCTCCTCCAGTCCCACAGAGACCAGACAGTGAAAACCTGATGCAAACTCAGCTGGGAGAGTCAAGATAAGGCTTTGCAGTAGAAGGTTAACCACGTTGCTTGTGCCTCTGTGATGAGGATTCCCTGCTCTAACAGGACAGACTATGGATGACAGCTTAGTTTGTCTGGATCCCATAAGAGAACTTCTGCTGTCATACAGATCCTTTCCTGGGAGGAAGGTGTCAGGTCTGCTTTCCTTTTTAGTAGCTTGTTATCATAAGACTGGGGCTGGGGGGCAGGAGGAAGCAGGTTAGAAGAGACCTTTGGAGGTGACGGAGCCCAGCCCCCTGCTCAGACCAGGGCCAGCTTCAGTTGGTCTGTGACAAGAGCTGCTGCAAGCTGGGTGATGCGTGCAGCCTCCCAGGGCACAGACATCTGTCAGGAAGGGGTGATGCAAATTCCTCTCTGCATGTGTAATGAATCTTCTGCCTTTTTGTAATTAGGTGCTCATGCCTGCTCTTCCCTGCAGACACTAAAGACATCCAGGGAGGTGACTGGCTTAAAAAAATACTAAAGAAAGGAAGCCTGAGAGTGTAAGAACGGAAGTTTTTTCTCCAAAAGAAAGAAATTTAGGATAAGGTAGCATTTAGGTATTCTTTGTATGCGTGAGGTGTAAGGCAGCTCATTACATTTCCAGGCTGCGGGTGCTGACTTATGCAGGTGCTGACTACCTGGAGCATTTTGGTTTTCCCTCCCAAGGAAGGCATGCCTGCAAACCACAAGGACAGACCTTCTGGCAAAGCTGAAAGGCTTGAACCACCTGACACTGCTCAGGGAAAGCAAACTGCAGGGTCCTTGTCTAAGAGTACAAGAAAAAGGGTAACCTCCACTCATCTTCTGTTTCAAACCACTTTTTGAATTTAGTGGGTCAAAATCTCTTAGAAACTCTGACCCTCGCCATGGTTGTAATTGGTGCTAATTAGAAGTATTTCCCTAATATTAATTGTGGGTATATCTCTACTACCTGACGCCTGAGATTTAACTACTGAACAGTGTTTCCTGGTGTCTTTTTCTCATGCCTCCCGCTCTGAGGAAGCTGCAGGTGGGCGTACCTTGATTTTGGAGAGATGGAGCCAGTCCACCCCAGTGGTTTAGTCAGGAAAGTTAGCATTGGTGCCTGTGCTGTTTTCACCAGTTACTAAGAGCAGTTTGCACTCAAAGAGATTTCAGGGGGTAGGCAACAGTTAGTTCACTTTTGAGTTCAAGTATAAACAAAAATATAAACAAATAGTATTTATTTTCTTGAACTTTTCTGCTAATTGGTGATGCTATAAGAACTAGCTTGGGAAGGTAAGTCAGGACTCATTACCTTGATGTATAAAAGTTGTACGTTAAGTATTTCCACTGAATCTCTTGCCTTTAAATGCGTTATTTACAAGACTGCTGGAGAAATGACACTTCAGCTTTGGGGTGATGGGCAAAATGCATTTTTCTTAAACTTCAGATTTATTTAGGGGTAGAATAGCGAGGTAGGGTTTTTTTCGGAATTAACAAAGCAGAGCATGGGAAAGATGATGCTGTCCACCTACAGTCCCTATCTATGCACACCTCTCTTCCAGGCAGTCTGTGGGCTATAAGAAATGTGACTGCACGATTCAGTAAATATGTGCTATGCACAAAAATGATGCAAAGGAAGGAAAGGAGAATTCAAAGACAAATATTCAGTAGGATGATAAATCAGAAGGCTGCATATTGTAATTAGGAATAGCACTTTTAAATTTTTCATGGGGTGTTAATTTCTTCATAATCTGAAATAGTTGAGTCAAATGGTATTTTTATTTTTTCCCCCTTCCCTAGGGAGAATAGAAGGGACTGGCTAGTTTGGTCCCACCCATACTTCATTCTTCTGCAATCTATTTATAGCGTCTGCAGAGGGCAAGGAAGGAGGGAGACCTTGGAGAAACAGAGAGGCTTAGCCTTGTTTATTTTACATTTGAAACCCTGGCTTTAACTCCGTCCCTGCTCAGCTGCCCCATGAATATCAGAAATCTTTTACCTTTGTCAAATAAACAAGCACATCTCTTGCTGTCAGTTCTAAAAATAAAATACGTATGTTTTTAACTCCCCATTATTACAGAGTAGCTGCCCCTCAGTATTTATGGAATTGTCATGTGCTGTTGTGTGTTGGCCTCGCCTGTGCTGTGACTGGGTGTGTGTAGCACACATGGAGCTCCCACCCTCTCCAGAGGTGCTCCGTGGGCTCTGCTGTGGCAGCTGGTGAAAGGAAGAGTGAGCCTGGCTGATTCTTTCAGATTCACTGTGCTGAAGAGATAAATGGAATTGCCAGAGGGTTACTAATACCCTTTAAAAGAAGAAATATTCTCTCTCCCAAAAGGATGTGGAAAAAATTAGAGCAATTACATTTGTATCATGAACCTCTGTACCGAAGGGAACGGGGAAGGGGAATAGGGAATGCAGTGGAAGTAACAGGATGTGGCGTTCCCATTCTGTGCTCCACGCTAAATAGCTGGGCTTAAAACTGGGACAGGAGAAAATATTTATCAGTATTTTTCTTAAATATGTTTTCTCACAAATGTAGGGACAAGCAGGGGGTGTCTTTTCAGTATCACTAGGATGCAGAGTGTGTTACAGCTGCATATTCTGACACAATACAGCACTGCTCCTGTGCAGCATTGTTTGTGTACACAAAGAGAGCAGGCTTTCTCTAGCACCCTGTGTTGGTATAGCAGCACTTCCTAAAGTGGGAATGAAAGTAAAGGTGGCTTTTTTCTCCAGGTTAATGCCAATTGATTTTTGCTTATTAAACTGAGTTGTCTCTGCTGCAGCCTCTGCCACAGCGTAACTGGAGATGCCCTGCTTGCAAATGTCTGGGAAGTCAGTCTATTTTCCATCTGTAAGTAATGTTTTAGCGTTTAATGCAATTTATCTTCACTCACATCGCAGAAGATGTCAACACTAAAACATTTGCTACAGACATCATAAACTCGAGACATTGGCAGGCACTGCTGAACAGAGCAGAAACAGTGGCAGTGAATACATATTTTTAAACCATCTGGTGTGCAAGTGGTGTTGGATCAAAAATTGACATGGTGTAAAAAACTCACCACTGTTTGTCAGATGACCTTTGGGCAGTCAACAGAGAAGTTGGTACTGCATGTAAATGTACTTGAAACAGTACGGTCTGTCTCAGTTCATACTTCTGGGCCCTGTTCCCTCGCTTGCCAGGTTTCAGAAACTAATAGGCTTATTTAGTAACATTTAGAAGCAGCTCAGATAAACGGGTGCCTTGAGGGCTTTGCGCACCACTCGCCTCTCTGCATACGCACTTCCTTCCCTCTGTGGCCTGCAGGGAAGCAGAGTTTCGAGAGCTGTGGGTGGGAATGATCCCTTTTCTTTTTTCTCCCCTTGTGTGTTTTGATGTTTAGCTTTCAATCCCATTTTCTCTTTATCAGGAGCAGCTCACATAGGTGGTATATACACGTGAATGTGTGCTCACCAACACGGGCACCACTGTGTATTTTGTATTTTGTGTATTCTGTCTTTGTGGTATATGGCTGTAGTGGGAAGAGGACTCATGGGGATCATCATGTTTTGATGGAGAAGCCCCTTGAAAACAAGCAGCCCTGTTATTGCCAGTCTTTGGCTAAGGGTACCATATACTTCAGCAGGGACATCTCTGCAGACAGCTGTTCCCAAAATAAATGTTGCAAAGTCTCTAGATTTCTCCCCTTTTCTTCCCAGAGGATTTCTAGCTCATTTCTGACCATGCATCAGATGAATGTGTGTTTACTGCTTCCTATAAGCAGCAGCCAGCATGAGAAATTGTAAAATTTCTCAGCTACCTCCTAAAGCATGATTGAAAGTAAGGGCCATAGAAGCTAAAAGTCTGAAAGGCTGTGTGTGTACAGTCTCCCTCAGTTACAGGTGTCTCAGAATGACCCCAGAGAAAAGTGGCCCATAGCTCCTTTCATGAAAAAGCCAGCTACTACAAAAGCCTGGCCACCCCGACACACAGCCACCACAATTCTGCCTTTAATGGCTAAATTAGGCTTTAAAATACACTGTGTAACAAAGATTACTTCAAATTGAAAGAATGGTAAGAACAATAAAAGGAAAATGAAGGTACCATCTTTCTGCAGTAGTGTCAGGTTGTCCTACAGCATCTCACTGTCTTAAAATGCATATAAAACAGCACGTCCACAAGAAGCTTTTGAGACAAACACCCCATTACTGCACAGGTGTATGAAGAAATCCTCGGCACCCCCCCATTTTCTTTTGCTGCAGCTTTACTTCATTTTCTTTTCCTTTGGAGAAAGAGGTAATTTCCAGATTAATGCTGTCTCTTTGTGAACAGACTTAACTAGGTTGCTCTATATCTTTTTGTCTTGGAGGCTGAATAATACACAGTGATAGCAATAGGAGTCATTTGCTCCTTTAAAAGCAGCTGATACTACATTTTCATTAGGCTCAGTAAAATGAAGAGGCTCAGTATGGATTAAGAACCTGAGTTTTACTGTCTCTGCTCTGTAGGTTTATGTGTACAGGAAAGACAGCCACATCTCCTGGAAGGTGAAGTTGCCCTGAATTTACTGTCATTATTTGGAAAGTTCTTCTGTGGACAGATACTCTTTGCTGAAAGAGAGCATTACTCAGTTGTAGAGTAGGAGGAGGAATGGGATGCCCAGGAGTCTTTGGGATTATGAATGGGATGTGAAAGGAGACTTCTTCCAGAGCCCTTTGCATTCAGGGACAGAGAGATGAGGAAATAACCAAGGACTAGACTTCGCTGCTGCACACATGCACTAGCAACTTCTGGATTTCCGTAAGTCTTTTGACAGAAATGCACATGAACTACATGTTCTGCCTCCTGGGCCTGCTGAATCTAGTGGGGAGGTGGCATAGGGTGTGCTGAGGCATTCTTAGATACAATTTTCCTTATTCTCATGAGAAAGATACTGATATAGTGGAGATCTCTGGTTCAGGCTTTAAATAAGCCAGAACCAAAGTAAAACCTATTTTTAGGTGACTTGAAAATATCCTGACATGTTTACCAAGCTGGCTTTGAACCAGCTAAAACATGTAAACAGTTAATACAATATATTGCCAAGACAGAGACTTCTGTTTTCTTACAGTGTGGGTTACAAAGTGCTTTTCTTTACCGCACAAGCACTAAAAAGGAAGGAAGATATCAATGTAAGCACCAGTGACATCTGACACGGTGTCAGTCTCCAAGCATCCTCCTGTTACATGCTAGCACCACAGTACCTTCTCCAAAGCCACATTTTGTATTCAGGCACATATCGAAAAAAATAAAACTACAGTGCACAGCCTTCAGTCTAGCTTTCTAATGCTATATTGCTTAATAATTTAAGGACAGTGATAGCCTAAAAATTGCAGTCTTAGCAGCTTCACATAACCTACATTAGACAGAGGGGGAATATCATATTTATTACGTACTCAAGATGTCTGACTTTATCAGGACAAAATCTTCTCTGTGTTTGGCACTATATCACTTAGAAGGGCTCAGCTATATGTTATGTATTACTAACAAATCCATCTATAATCATTTTAAGAGGCTGGTATTCATGGTCTCTGCTTCCCCCATTGCTACTCGTGGGGCCTCACTGAAATAAACAGCAGCTCTTCTGGGACAGACAGAGAGAGAGAGTGGAGCCAACTCGATTATCACAAGCAGTAGTGTTGGGCTGTCATGGTGCCTTGCTCCTGGTGGCTTTCCCGTTCCCGCGAAGGTGCCTGCCCTCAGTGGATCCCTCTGCCTGGCAGCTGTGGCACCAGGAGCAGTACAGCTTTCCTGTCACCAGCCCTACGGGCTCTGCTGCTTGGGTGGTGTGCTTTGCAGCCAAAGGGGGTATTTTCTGGTGTGATGCTTTTGGAAAGCATCTTTCCAGTTTTGAGGTTGTTTTTTCTATTAAGGGAAGTGTGACACCAGTGCAGGACTAAGAGGTTGTGGGAGTCACTTTTTAGCAAGGTAATTTCTGACTTCAGGGGACTTAGAATTCAAATTATAATATATCTTTATGTTCATACATTGTTAAGGTTTTATCAGTATTAAACCAGAAAAATATATTCATCTCTTGAGAATGCAAATGCTTCATGGGGCCTGCTACTGACAGTAGCAGAGAAAGAATGTCATTTCTGGGCTTAGAAGATCTGTAGAGAGAACTGATTTCCTTGGGAGATTACAATATTTCCATAAATAAGGCAGGGAATATTGTGGTATTGGCAGTGACACACACACAAAAATCTGTGTTCTGCCTCTCGTACTGGTTTCTTCTTGCAGGCTTTGTGACTTTATCTAGGTTTTGTTTTTCGACTGACAGTCATCCCACAATCTTTAGCTCAGCTGGAATTACCTGCTTGGATTCCTCTTGATTTTCTCAAAGAATTCCCAGCCTTCTGGATTTTGGCATTACTGTTAAATGTTTGCCACCTATCTCTGTGAGCTCTGGATTATGCTGCCGGCTGGCTGAGTTGGAAGAGTCTGCTCCCCTTTCATAGTTGCGATGATTAGCTGTTAATTCAGGTGCACTGTGCAGCCTCCAGATGCCTTCTTTGAAAAGGCCTCTGTTTTTCAGGAAGGATTGAATTCCCTCGGCTCAGAAGTGTTACATCTCTGCTGTTCTGTGCTGCGGCGGGGGGCAGCAGCCTTTATTTCCAGCAGGATGGCGTGAGAGTCGGCTGTCAGGGCACAGCTACAATGCCATACAATACAGTCGCCAGCCCCAGTAAATCAGCACAGCCAGTGCTTGCTGGGCTGCTGTCTGATTCAGTATATAACTCTTTTCACCACTGCAAAACTCATTCCTGAAATGTGGCATTGGTCAGCTGAATTTGCAGGACAAGGGATCAGCTAAATGTCACCGAACCGCGATAGCTCACATTGCTCTGTAACGTGGCAGCAGTGACAGGGTTATTAATAGGTATAGGTACCTGTTCTGGATGCTTTATGGGAGCACAGTGGGCATAAATGGCAGTGAAGGGATTTGTTTGTGGGTTGAGTGACTTCACAGGATAACAAATGTTATCGGCTGCCACGCTGTCAAGGACACAATTAATTCTGGTTGCGCGGTACAGTTAATTTGGTATGCATCTCAAATGTTTTCAATGAGGTTTGCATGCAGATCCAGTGGACCATAAGAAAAGTTTCTTTTTAGCCCTCAAATCTGCCTCATCTATTTTAACGTGATTCTAAAGGGACCTGACAGTGTCCCTTTATGTGAAACAGAGCTGCTGGTTGAAGTCAGAGGCACTCTGCTCTGTGCTCTCCCTCTCCCTGGGGACACTTGGGCTGATTGCCTTTTTGTAAGACTTCAAACTCTGCCGTATCAGCCTCCTAATCAGCTCCTAGAGCCCTCTGGGTGCAGGGCCATCACCCGTGAGTGGCCATCTGTAGCCTTTGGGGAGCTGCAGTTAGAGGGTGGTGCTGGCCCTTATTAATGGAAATGAAAGCCTGGTTTAACCATTCTGTTCAAATCTCTCGTGTATTTCTAGGGCATCAAATTTAAAATTGAAGTGCCTAACACAAGAATTCGGCTTTGTACATGTTGGAAAAAAGGTGCTGATTTATTTATTGCTATTCTTATTTAATTCATAGTAAGGAAATGGTAACACACAGAGTAACAGATTTTTAATTACCGTTCTTCCTAGCCACCCTCTGTCTCTTCTGTTTTCCACTTAGGTAGGAGAAAGTCAAGTTTGTTGTTAAAACAGCAAACTTGGTAGCAAAGAAAGAATGAACTCTTTGTTTAGGAACTCAAGTGTGGAGAGAGAGAAAAGCTCCTTGTAAAAAAAAAAGGAAGACAGGGAAGGGGCAGTAACTTAAATGCAGCTATTAAGCCATATTATTGGGACCCTGGGTTTGTTCTTAATGGAGGGAAATTAGCAATGCAAATATTTCTAGTCACCAATTATCCATTATATAAATAGGTCGGGAATTTGCACTGTTACTACCAGCCGAGTTGAAACCTTTTCTAAGCAGTTCATCAGCAGAGAGATTTTGGGGTTTTTTTCTGATTTGTATTCCTGTGGCTTGTTAAAGGTTTGAAGAGGGGGAGGAGAACAGGAGTAGGAGAAAAACAGGTTTAATGGGCTGTAAGGAGCAAAACTCTCTTCTGTTACTTCTACTGTAAACAAAACAATCAGCTGAAGCCTGGCTTTGTTTTAAAAAGGGAAAAAATGTAAATAGCAGTGATTCTCCTGTGCTCTTCGATACTTCATGTGCCTTCCATACAGGATTTTATCCTTGAAATATAAACCAGGAGGCATTACAGGCAGAACAACTCTCCCCAGCCAGTAGTTCTGCAGAGGATATAATTAATCCAGGCTGTGGTGGGAGGTGTGGAGTGCCATGCTGGTGGGCACCACGCATCAGTCCCCAAAACTCTTCCTTGGTAGGTCTTCAGAGCTTTTCAAGGCACCCAAATATTTTAGAAACTGCTTTTACCCAACGGATTTTGCTGAATGAAATATCTTATTCAGGCACCAGATGTTTCTGTTGAAAACTGAATACCCACACAGACGCGTGGAGATGCGCCTGCTTTCCTGTCTGCTGTTTAATTTTTAATTATATGAATCGAGCGATTGTGGGTTGCATGTTTTGTTCCAGTCTGCTCTTTCATGTTGCGTCCCCACTAAGAAACAGCAGCTTTTCTGGTGCAGAAAATCACAATATAACCCAACACAGTTGTACTGACAAAAAAGGGGTTTTTGTGAATTTGGCATTTGTATTATGGCACACAGTAGCTCAGGCTGTGGAATAACTCTTCTATCCTACAACATACTTGCGACCTCTCCTGCAGAGGAGGGGTCCTCAACCCTGGGTAATTCTTTGGACTAGCCATACATTTAGAATTTTAAAAATAAATAAAGGGGAAGGTAAAGGAATTTTTAGGCTTGTGTTCACGCTCTTCTTCTGGAGACTATAAGTCACTGGCTTACCCATGGGAGGAGATAGGCCCTAAGCTTCTGCTGGGATCTCTGCTGTATTAGCAACGTTCTTCAAGGCTTTATGATGTGTCACAACTGCCCAATGAACTAGGAGAACGGAATTAAAGACTGGCTGCACAGATAGCGTGAGTGCTTTCTTCTGCTGAAGATTCCTAGCAGGTGTACACGTAGTGCATGTGCTGGTGAGGTGGGTGTTGTGTTCTACCACTGATGCTCTGGGAATGTTGCTGTCCCTGAGGTCCATGAAGAGACGCAGTCCGAACTCAGGCTTAGAGGCAGAAAACCTCATTTATCCTCAGTTTCATTCCAGCAGCCAGACTTTGGTGTTGGAATCCAGGCACACAGAGTGCTGTAACTACATTATGGATCCTTCAGTGAGCAGTTCCCTGGCTTGCAAAGGAAGTGTTCCAGGTGAAGGATTGGCTTCGCTGATACTTTTGGAGTGACAGACTGGGGTTCAGATACATGTGTTGCTCTGTATCAGTTTTCTCTGCAAGAAGAGGTGGTCCTATTCCCTTGACACTTTTTACCACATTGGGTTATGTGGAATTAGCCGAGATGCCCACAGAAGTTCGTGAGGGTGGCACTGGAAAGTCAATAACCAGTGCACTGCACGATACCATTTCCCTGTTGCACGCAGTAGGACGTGTTTGCAAGGGCTTCTCAGTAGTGTTTGGATGTGGTGGCAGGCCAAGCCAGGCTGTGATCCTGCCTGCAACTGGTGTGGTCCCATGCAAGACAAATTGTTTCACCACGGTCTGAGTTTTGCCCATTGTTAATCGGCATATTTGTCTGAAGCAGAGCAAAGCAAAATCCTTTTTCCTGATTATGTTAACCTTGTAGTTAATAAAATGTTCTGCAGCAATGGTTAACCACACTCATACATGGAGGAGGTAGCTGAAGGCTCGGGGCTTATTCTCCTGGTCAGTAGCTGTGTGGTCTGTGCATTATGGATCATATAGTTTTGTATGGGAACAGTTTTAGCTTGATCGTAATATACTACTTCATCTAAACTCACCCTTTAAAAGAACACACAGGGTGGGAGGGGGAGTGGTGTTCACAAAGGTTTCTGCTCCTCAACATTTCCCAAGAAGAGACGTAGCATCTGCTCCTCTCCCTTGGCTGTAGATCGTGCTGCTCTCATTATTCTCTGTTTTCAGCTGCCGTGTCAGATCAGGCCATCGGCCCATCTACTCCAGGGCTGTGCCTGCTCGTGTTTGAGAGCTCATCCACACTGCTCCTGCACTTAGCTCAGTAACTAGCACCAAACACGTGCAAAGAAGATGAATTTCTCCTGGCTTTCCTATCCTATCTCCTGGCATCTGCTTGTGCCTCAAAGCACTTACCCTTCAGTGGGAGCTGAACATGAGGAGCTGTGCTACCACAGTGCTTCTGCTGACAGAGAGTCCTAAGACTCATGAGTTGTCCTGTCATCCTCTTCTTTGAATTCATCATGTGATCTATGTGCACCTACGTCTTGGACAATTCGGGAACCCACATACCTTGAGAAGGTTTTATTTTAGTGCTTTAGAAGGGAGCATTATCATCACTTGTCAAAAATAAATTATGAAGGCAGCTTGTCTCCGCATGCTTAACCCAATGAGGGATAACAGCTCTCAAGGGATAGCAGTTCCTATTTAAAAGCTAAAGAATGATAATTTTCTTTCAAATATCCTCAGAGATTTACATGTCATTAGCCCATGCTCCCAAAGCTGGCAGACCCCAAAACACTGAAAACTGAACTAGAGAACTAATTTCTTCCTGAAAACAAAGATGAGAGAGATCCTCCCTCACACTTGGAGATTAGGAAAAAAGTGCAAGATTGTTGGGGAAAGCTAAGCAATTGAAACCCCATTGAGCTCCCAGGAAGGACAGTTTTCCCCTTGTGTGCTGTTCACTCTGGAGCCCTGTGTGCAGTTCAAGGGATAACCTGTATTAAAACAATTAATAATTGGATCTTGGATGCTTAAAGGAAAATTATATCTCCAGAGTGTTGCGGGAGAAGTGACAGCAGGAGTTGGGAAGTGTACCCTGCTTGGGATGAAATGAGCCTGCGATGGCACTGCTGGGCTTGAGTTGTGTTGGCTTTAGGACGATTCATGGCAAGCAACAAGAACATGAGGAAAGAAACCCAAGGTTAGTAAAGAAGCAAACTTTTTGTTATATTATGCAATTCTTGGCTCTTCAATCTGTGACTCAGCGATTGGGTTTTTTCCTGTCTGCTTGTGTGATGGGATGCAGATGTCAGGCAGGTACGTGTGAAATGGTGGCAGAGTAGCTTGCTGATGGTGTCATCAAACCGTGTAAGTCATGTACTTCTACGGAGAGAAAGTGATCCTGCTGTGACAGTTCACTTAGTTTGTGGAGCCAAGGAAGTCTGGATAGCCCCCGGCCAGGAGAGCTTATTGTGAAAGCACTGCCAAGCGATGCTTTCTGCACACTTCGTTGGCATGGCAGCATGACAAACTTCTGGAAAGGGCAGAAGTGAAGAAGAGAGAAATTGCCAAGCCCATGTGTGTTGGGAAAAGTATGTGTATGTGTGAGTTCACACACAGAATATTGATAACATCTCTTTCCAGCATGCTGAGCCAGTTGTCACTGTGTGCCAGTCCCTGAATTTCATACATTGCCTAGCAAGCTTGAACTTCTTAGCCTTCCCTTCAAGGCTTTCATGCTTGCATCTTGCTGCTTTTGTCTATCTGTCATGGCCTCCTCCTGTCTCCTTAAAGCTGCCTTTGTTGTCTTTTTTCACCCACAACTTCACCTTTCCTATCACATGATGGTGAGGTTGGACTAGCCAGGCTTGAATACCCCGAGTGCCCTGGTGGGAAAGGCCCACTGCAGTACGAAGTGGTGATGGGGGAAAAGCCTGCAACATCTTCAGTCACTGTTTCAGTTGCTGTTGATGAGGGTACAAGAGGACCTGAGTTTGTGTTATGTGCAGGTGTTGATAGGTGCTGTTTTCTTAAAATGAAAGATGCTAGAAGTCACATACAAAGGCTGTGCATTTTTAAACTTCTAAAAATTGGAGACTCCTGTTTAATAAAACTTAAAATACTAGGGAAGTCCAAATAGAAATGTTATACTCTCTTGCTAATACTTAAAAAACCCAAGTGGTTGACCCAATTAATTAAGCCTAATATTTGTGTTAGATCAAAATATTTTTTTATTTTGTGACAGATTTTGTCTGTAAAGACCCGGGGTGTTACTAAGCCAATTCCAGTTAGTGTGGATTTATGGAAAGTGCTTCCATTTTTTGACACTGCAAGTTTAATTTATAAAGATAACTGTGCAGTAGTGACATGTTAACTTTTGTAAGGCATTTGACTTAATGCATCTGATTGGAATTCGTGGTGCTGAAAGATGGTGTGTCACCTTTGATCAGTGACCAGAACTAAGAAGCCATTCTCTTTGGACAGTCATCAGACAGGGATGTTTCTAGTGGGCCTTGGCAGGGACTGGCACTGACGCCAATGCTAGGTTACTCCTCTATCAAAGAAAGAGAGATGGGAAGTAAATCTGATATTTGTGGATGACAAATGTAAGGAGATGATTGGTGCAGAGGGTAAAGTTTTTACATGGCTTTCTAACTAAAAGCTTTTCCAGAGCCATGCAGAAGGCTGCACAGTCTTTGGGCAGAGTAATCCAGCTTTCCATCATACAGAAGCAGCCCTTTTTGATGTGGTGCCTGCAGCTGAGGCTTCCTTGTGACTTGCTCAGCTTTTCAGCCTGCTGAAATGGACTGCAATGTGTCCTTGGACCTAGACAGAAAAGTCAGGGAAAATCCTCACTTTGGTACAGGGAAGATCAAAAGAGCATCTAGTTGTCAGTGTTTTAAGAGGAATACTAAATTTGGGGTAAGAGAGGTGCAAACATAATCTAAGATTGAGAAAAATGTGACGTAATGGTAGACTGGAGGAGATCAATTTGCTTTCTTTATTAATATGAAGATGATGAGGAATTTGATTATGGTTTATAAATCATTTCATGGGGAGTAGAAAGCCTTTTTAAGGGTTTCTTAATCAAGTGAAAAAACGTATTACAAGGACTTAATAGCTGGAAACTTTAAATCACAGCAAATTGAAATGGAAGCAAGGCAGAGGTCTCTAGCAGGCAAGGTGGTCAAGGTGGAACAATCGAGCACTGGAAGTGACGAATTCTCCATCTTCATGTGACTTTAATGATGCCTGGATTATATTCTTGGAGGTATTTTAAAGCATACATTTTCATCATGAATAGCAAGACTGTGCTGTTTTACAGTCTGTGATGAAACAAGGTATCAGACTGATGATCTTGTGTTCCCTCAAGACCTTAAAATCTCTTTTTGTATCTGGGTATACAGCTCTTCTTTGTATTCCTTGGCTGGTATATTGAATAAACTGGGAGAAAAAAACCCACATGAATCTGGCACTGTTTCCAATTCAAGGAGGTTCAGGAAGGTCAGCATACAGAAATATGCAGGTGGCAGCCTTAGGCAGAGCTTTGCAGAAAAGTATGGAGATCTTAAATGTGTGAGGGTAGTCAACACAGAAGATGGTGAAGTGGTTCCTGTGGGAAGGAGCTTGAGCAGAACTCACCTGAGCAACCAGTAGGGATGAGGGTTAGTTGCTGGTTTCTTGGGTGGATTTAGAAGATCAAGAGAGGAGCTGTTGTACTCATTGGGAGACAAACAGTCAGTGTAGTAACTTCACAGGGTGAAGATGAGAGAAAAATGGAGTGATTTTAATGTAATATAGGATAGGAAATGCGTAGCAGCCTGGAAGGCCAAGGAAGAGGGACTTCAGGCAGATCAACAGGGACAGCACTAATACTGCCAAGGAAACTGAAAGGAGAAAAAGGAGAACTGGGAAAGATGGGCTGCTCAGCTTTCATCGTGGTGATGCTGAGTGACAGCAAGGCAGAATGTTGTAAAGAAAGGCTGTGGAGGGAGTCCACCCGTGTGATGCAGGGAGAAGTTTGAGATTTCTGCAGACCCTCTGCCTCCCCTGCTGTGTTATTTGTATCTTCTGAAAGGGGTTGCAGAAGTTGTGCTGAATAAATATGGTACAATATAATGCCCTTAATGGTGGCTGTCAGTCAATAGGGATCTTGCACTGTTGTAATATGTTTACACCACAATTATTAGAAACTAAAGGGCCAGGGCTGAAGAGAATACTCTGCCAGTAATCTTAGCTGCTACTTAGCTAAATGACAGATACAAATCCTGAACCCCAAAAAAGGAAAAGCTATCTGGGCAAACAGCAGTAATTTGTCTGTAGATTCATTTTACAGCTAATCAAAGTGGGATATAACAAGCTTGTAGCATCTGGCAGTCTATAAATGGTATGAGGAAACCTTTAACTCTTTGACTTTCTGACAATGCTGCTATGATTTAAACAACTCTCATGTTAAACACTGAGGAGTGAAAAGGCAGGACAGAAAAGAGAAAATTGTTCAGTTGTGGGGCCTTACATTTTTTGAAGAAGAGACTGTTGTTCTTTCATGCACACAGGACACAACAGAATGAAACTCGGATCTTTTGCAAGACCTGTATGTTCGAGAAACACTAAAAACCTACAGCTCTAGTTCTTGCCCACGAAGCTCACTGAGACAGAAAACATCTTGGAAACAGATTTTCATCTTTAGGAATTCAGTTCATGTCAAGTAATTGTTAACATAAGAAGACCTGCAATTATGTGAAGTATAGTAAGGCTGGCTGCTTTGTAGCTTTAAAAAAAGTCCTTGACCAAAAGGGTCACTTTTTAATATCATCCCAGCAGCCAGAAAGCTATAGTGTAAACACCCAAGTAGTTAAGTTCAAATGGGTTCTCTGTTCTTTCTGAGGGAATTCTGCTGGGCGAATCATAGGTGCATTGCCTGCAGCATGCACACCACTGGGAACTATGTAATTTCACTGTTTCCTAGTGCAGAAGTCTGCATAGAAAGGAGTAGAACCTCTGAGAAGTAGTGGCTTGAAATTAGAAACAGTATTTTAAGGCTGAACAATGTTTTGCTTGGAAGAGTAGTTTGAGGCTTTGGTATATGTTATGCCTATACAGATTTGCAGCTAACCTGATAGCAGGAGAGATTATGGGGGATATATAGAGCTTGTTCCTATCCATTTTTTATTAATTCTCTTTGTGTGTATCTGCCTTTCTCCTCGATGGATGCAGAACCTTTCAACAAGGGTTTCCTTGGTGTTGTTTGTAGCTACTTTTCTTTACTCTTCTTATTCCTAAGGTCTTATCAGATAAAGTTCTCTGAAATTCTGATGCTGTTTTAATGTGGTTCTTAATCTTAACTTTGCCTTGTCCATATGTAATCATCAATCATTATTATGGCTTGTTAAGCACTAGTAATGTTCTTGGCCTTGCACATCGCAGAAAAGGAGAATGACTGCTGGCAAGATGAACTAATAGGTTAGGGATGTGCTGGGAAACGTCAGAGGAGGGAGAAATGTGAAGGTCTTTAGTTTTGTATGATTGTTACTATTGACTCCCTTTTTCTGAGCACTCTGAGATTTGAGCACCTGCCTTTTCTCGTCCATCCATCCAATTACTTTGTTTTCATTCTGTTCTGTATTTTAAATCATGGCAAACTAAGGTGGAGGAGGTTTTTGTGCTGCATTTCTGCACCTTTTTCTAATTCATCCCTGGTTTTGTATAGGTATGGCTGTGCCCCAGCACACATTTGTGCAGAGAATTTGGAAGCAGTTCACCAAGGCTTTCCAATTGTCCACCTGTGAAGCACGGTTTGTGTAGCTGCGAGCAGAGCAGGCTCTGTCTCAGGGGAGGACAAGGACTTAGGCTTGTATTCAGAGTGATTGGCAGGAAACCCCATTCTTAGAAATACAGTAGGAATGTCACACCAGAACACTTGGGAAGACAGAGATATATATAGAACTCCCTTTCATTCAGCTATTGTCTAATGGAGTTTCTGCCTATTACCTGAAGTTAGGGAGTGTATTCATTATCTAGTGCATAATGTGGTTGATTGCAGGCTTTAAAGTAGGCAGTGGTGTTTATAAATCAACAAAAGTTGGCCAGAATCAAAGCTGAAGTATCCGTAATGATGTGTAATCAGCTATTAGGAACAGTTACAACAGCAGTCCTCTGTCAGCTTCCCTAAAACAAAGCACGTAATCTGCCAGTAATAATGATAAATGTCCTCAGAGATGTTATGAATCGAACCTCGGTACTTCCAGTAATATTTATTGAAGACTCTCTGACCTGTTCAGTGTCCCCTTATGCACTGCTTATCTTCCATTGCTCTTTGTATCCAAGATCTGTTTTGAATTTTTACAGAATACTCACTTCAGCCGTATTTTTGAAAGGGAACATGACATCTAGTCCCCTGGAGTCCTCTGAATGAGCACTTTATCAGTGAATCAGCCTTGAAATGTTACAATGCTGGTTTAGTATTTGTCAGCGTCTGTATAAAACATGCACAAAGCCAAACCATAAAGAACTCAACACTTAAACAAAATGTGATAAGCATCTGAATTGCCCTGAGAGCTTGAGAGCTTACTTGAGCTTCAAAGATTACCATGGGCATTTGTTTCACTGGTTTTTCCTGGCTCTTGGTGTAGCTTGCACCTTTGCTTTCAGGCAGAAAGCCAGTGCACTTCTGTCAGAATAGCCCAGAAACAAGTTACTGGGGGACCACAGATTTTTCTAGTCACACAAGAGTACCCTGAATTGGTAAAACTGCTGAATACAATACTGAACTATCTTTGCTTACAGTAGTTTTACCGATGGAGCGCTGGATTCTGATCCTGTTGAATTGATGCCCTTCTTTGGCCTCTCTTAAAAGTAGGGGTTACAGTGGATGTCATCTTGTTTTCTTGAAATACAGAGATTTACTCCCACCTCCATTTAATCTAGCTGTAAGCTTGCTTCCAGCTGGAACAAAGCACTCCTTAAGTTTGGGCAGTGATATCTTGAGCTACTGGAAAGGGGCCAGTCCAAAGCACTTGATGTCAAGGAGATTTAATATAAAATTTCTCCTCAGAAGAATGTGAACTTGGTGCCAAAGGCCTTGATTAAGACCATTTCTAAGCCTGTTGGACATTGTCAGATGCCTTTCCTGGTGATATAATTAGTTTTGTAGGAAAGTTTAGTGTCAGCTCAGGAAACAGTTGTGGAGAGAGAGTATTGCTGACTTTCAACAGTATGTTACGTGAGAATTCAGTTTTAAAAGCATTTTTCTCAAGTATTCACAATTCTCATGAATCATGGAGTAACAGTTTCAAAATTATCCTATACAGGCCATGCTGAAGAAATCTTAATTATCCAAAAGGATACATGAAATGGTGCCTTGGAGTTTGCCCCAAGTGTAGGGACTGTGGGACCAATACATGCTGGGGCGTCGCAGAGGAGGTCATGGAGGATCTTTCACAAGGGTGGAATAAGGAGGAAAGACAGAAAAACTGGTTGAAATGCAGGTGCCAAATATCATCTCTGTAGAGACAGCAGAAGGCAGGGTGGTATCTCCTTTTGTAAGAGGAGCCGTCAGTAGAGCTGTGCCCCCATAGCACCATTCAGGCTCTTCCTCAGGGCCCTTGCAGGCAGGGTGCTGCTCTTCAGCCCTGCTGTCAGCATGCCAGCTTTAAAGGCACAAAATGGAAATCAGTCCTGCCTTGGGATGGGACAGCTCTGCTGGCCAGCTTGGGCAGGGAAACTCACCTTTTTTAAGGCGTACATCTTCTAGAAGTGGAAGCGCCATGGAGTGCTGTCCTGGGTGGTAGAGAACAGAGCATAAAATGGGGTCCCCTGCTGTGTGAGGGGACAGAAACCGAAGCATGGGTGTGCTGAAAGCTGAAATCACAGTCTGTCACCTTGCTGCATCTATTGCTACCTCCATGGGCTAGTTGTGTGCACCACTGCAGCATGAGCAATGTACAGCTGTCGTGGGGTAGGATTATAACCAGTGCTCAGAGGTTGTTGTTCCATAGATCCCCTCAAATCATTAATCATTACATCTCTCTTCTATGATTCTTTCTAGGCAAGGCAGACTTTTTTTTCATACAGAGAAGATTAAAATCTATGTTGCCATTTTGAAAACATAGATGATGATTTCTTCGTCATCTGAAATGTGCTGTTTTCAAGTATAACAGCTTGGCTTGGAGGAGGCAGCAGAGAGGATCCCACCTGCAGCATGTCTGCACACTTGCACACAGTCTTTACCAAACGCTGACTCCATCTGTCATGACAGAGTAAAAATAATTCCACAACGCTGTATGCTCTGCAGTCTCACTAATATAGAGTCATGCTTAGTAATAAATCAAATGCTTAGGTGTCATGTTTCATCCCATGCAATTAAACTTCATAAAACCTCTGAAAAATGTATTTTAACATAACAGCAGTTCACTGTGAGAACCTCTAGTGTGTGTTTGTCATGGTCAATTCAAACATTTGTGTGATGCACTGAGTGTGACAGTGATTAAAGGATCATTATTTCAGCATTGATGCAGGTTCATGGTTATTTAACAAAGCTCCAGGTTAGCTGTATGGAAAATACTAATCTAACCTATTCTGTATGTGAAATAAACATGCAATTAAGCCCAGGTCATGTCAGTTGGGGTCAGCAAGCACTCGCTTTGTTTTTTTTCTGTGGAGCAGTGACATTTACAGTGTTGGACTGCGGTGCCTAAACCCTTCCTTAGGCTTCCTGAGTCAAGTCTTTATAAAGCAATGCTCATGCAGAGAAGGTAACTCATGTTTGGAGTGTTACTTAACCTCATCTTCTTCCTTGGAAGCTGGCTGTTTAAAAAACACCTGATGTAATTCTTGCCAAGAGAGCTTTTTCTGCATGCTTCACTGTCTTACAGAGGGTCTTTGTGATTTTTGACATTTCTGTGATGGAGCACTAAGTAGTATGAATTTGAGGTCATAAGGGAAAACAAAAATAAAATTTGCATGCAATTCTGGGTTGTTTTCATAGCTGGTGAATAAGCTCTGGCATTAGGATGTAGTTGTGATTCACTCAAGTAAAAGGTCATCAGCAGATCAAAATGAGAGCTAAATACCTTGACAAAAATATCTACCATGGGTCATTTTTTACTTCTTCTGTGAGCTTTACTTCAGGAAAGCATTATAATACTCTCTAACATGTAACATTTCTACAGTGAACAAGAGCATTCTTGCTAGGGCTGTGAAAACTGGTTTGCTGCTGAAATGTTCCGTAGTAGGGAGAACCCCAACAGTGTGTTTTTTCTTTAAAAATAGAATGAAAGCACTTGAAGGACTTTCCTAATTATTATTTTTGTATAACAGTATGAAAAAATAATTCAATGTTTTATGGTAGCCTGTGGAGTTACTACTTCTGGTATTCTGTAAATAAAATATTTTGACACAGTTGTGATGTGGAGTGTCGAAGCTGTCTGCCTCACATGGGCACTGTGTAATTACCCATCCTAATCGCAATTATGTAATCTACTATGTTGTTACAAGATTAGGGTATCTATTTATGTAGCTGGATCCCTGAAACATTCAAAGCACGGAAAATTACTGTGGGGAAATAAAGGAAACGTAAACATTTGAAAATTCCATTTAGGAAAGGCCATTAGGGTTAGGAGACATGCTGCCAAAATCAAGGGTATGGGCAATCAGAGGGGAGGCAGCGCATGTAGGCACAAAGCAGCGCTGTGCCGGTGCCAGTCCTGCTCTTGTGCACGTCAGGCAGGCTCCTGCCTTGCAGGGAGCTGTACAACCATTCTGGCTGTGCCTTTTGGGCCACCCAAAACCTGTTGTGCTCACCGGGCTCCAGTGGTTCATGGCACTGCCCTGGAGCTGAGCATCTCAGGGGGATGAAGCCTCAGCTTAGTCTTTGCCACTGCCAAGGAGTGGCTCAAGCTGGCTGCAGTGTGAAGGCTTGGAGGTTGCTCCTTTGTCTCTAATTGTCTGCCTCATCAAGGGAAGCTGTTCACTTCAGGTCAAAACTTGGTGCCATTTTCAAATTAAAGTTCATTGTTGAAGGCTCCAGTCTGAGATTTGTTCTTCTGTGACAGTTTTTCAGTTAGAATTGCAGTGACTTATTCTCTCTCTGCTTTCTTTGCCAGGTAGGGAGTGAATAGATTACCCAGGGTTCAGCCCTTCAGCTGGTAACAGAAGCTTCTCGCTCAAAGGGAGACTGGTCATTGTATGCCTCGACCCAGCCCATCATGTCAGGCCATTTCACTGAGTACAGAGGAGACACGTGGAGAGAATTCAACAAGGAAAAGTGTTTTGTGCTTTAGGGAGAAAGCCCTATAGCAGGCTGGGAGAAAAAGCAAAAGAATTATTCACAGTGCTTATAACTTGAAGGGTCTCAGAAGAATAGAAGTCTTAGGCTGGAGGCTTTCATCATGAATGTGGATTTGAAAACAAGACCAGGTTTTTGACCTAACTTAAGCAATCCACACAGGAAAGATACCCTTGCAGAAGTGGTTAATGCAAGCAGAGGGGATGATTAAATGAGTTAGACCTTGTAAAAGGATCCATTTATCGCGGCTGTGTACCGGGGGAGCTGCCATCCTCGGGAGGCTGGCAGGGGGATTTGCAGAGCCTTCCTTTGTAGGTCATGGCTTCCAATTTGTCTTAACTTGCTACTGATTAAAAGTTAGCAGCGAATCCCCCTCTATTAGCTGTCAGAAATGAACTTGTTACCTCAGTATTGCTCCAGCAGGTTCAGCCTTTTGCAGAGTAAGATTTGCCATCACAGTGACCCTCTCCCCAGCAGACAGCCAGAGACAAAAAACCCTGTTTTTCTCTTCTGGGGTTGGGTCCCCAGAGACATTAAAGGTATTTGTGGCTCCACAAGAGATCTTTCAGGTGATTATACAAAATTACTTTCTTTCACAGGGCTCCAGGTCTGTCAAAGGGGACTGTGATGCATCCTCTTTGTAAAACCCTCGAGTTCTGTTGAAGAATAGTGCCATGGGAGAAACACGGAGGTAGTGGTGAGGGTTTCCTGGAGTGCAGAGAAAGTGCACAGGTCAGACTGTGTGACATACCCTTTTAGTGTATTTTCTAGCATTTTTTTATATCTGGTGCCCCGCGCCAGTCACTGTGAAATGCCCTGACAAAGAGCATATTCCCCATGGATGGGGAGGGGGGGCTAACAACTTCTCTTGAAGTCTTCAGTACTTCATCATCAGTGCCAGAGCCCATGCATCCAGAGCAAAAAGGGGTCTCTTGGAAACAAAAGAGAGGAGACCAACAAGAGTATCGGAATAGCAGATCTCTTGTCCAGAGCTCTTTTGTTCTTTCATGGTCTCTGTGCTCTTTTTTTTTTTTTTTTTTTTAATGTACACGATATTTCACCTCTAAACCAAATACAGCTATTCATTAATACCAGTCAAGACTTGCCATGGAGTTTTCAAATGAGACAATTGTGCTGAGTCAGACAGATGACACATCCTCCTTCTCACGTTACATTGCCTAAAATAGAGATCTTTTTAGAAGCAGAATTTGAGTGCATCGTGTCTCATACTTGCACAGGGATGCCAAAAAAACTACTTCTCAGGCCACAAAGTGATTTCACTGCAGATTCAAACATCTCCTGTTTTAATAATATATCCTATTTGAGTGACTTATTTCAGGTGTTGAAAGGGTAGATAACAATGGTTTAGAGGAAGTCTTTCCCAAAGGCTCCAATAGCAGTTTGGTACTTATCTCCCCAGTAGATTTTAATGGGAATTAAGCACCTACAAGTCATTTTTTTGCCTTAGAAAATCTTTCCTGCAGGCTATAGAAGAAGATTGGTAGCATTAAAAATGATGACATTTATCCAAGAAATGGCAAAAGGGAGCACAATAACCCTGCACTTCACAGGTGCTTTTCATCAAAAAAGAAGCCCCGCATCTTCACAAATCCAAGATACAAATGTTGCTGCATCCTGACATTTGACCAATTCGGTGAATTCTTTAAGACCTTGTATCAATGCTACATGCCAGCTAAAGGCACGAAGTGAGGTATGTGTGCTGCCTCATTTCTCACTGCAGCGTATTTTGACAGTGGAAGTCAGAGTTGTGATCCGAACAAGCAGGGTGAAAATATTCTATAGTCTGAAGCATCTTACAATGCTAAGGAAAATGTAAGTGATGTGTAGGTTATCAGGATAGAAGATTCTACTGCCTGCTCCTTCCATTAGTCTCCGGGTGGGTTAGTGGTTAATTATAACCTGCCACTTGGGGTTTTCCCCATGTGACTAGCAATGATTTCCCTATTCCTAGATTAATTAAAATGTTAAATAAGATCTGTCCCTAACACCAGTCTCAGGGGTAGCATGTTATCATTTATCTTTGCCCTTTAGTTATGGACATTTAGTAAGTTTTCAGCCATCTCCACCAGGATTTAATCCCAGTCAGCTTCAGGTTTTGGGATGGCTTTAAAGAAGTGCTATAGCACACTTTTCTTCCGTTGACTGTGTAGTCCAACCAGAAGGAAAAGCTTGGTTTACTCCTTCTCACCTGCTGTTTTTGTATCCCAAATGAGTCCTGGGTTCCTGCTAGCACTTCAGCATAGGCAGGTTTGTCACTCACATTTGTTGTTACAGTGTTGTCATTACAGGGCAGTGATTCCTGGATCACCCTTTTTCCCTTTTCTTGCAGTAGCTTCTTTTGCTTTTTGGATTCTCAGATGACTTAGCTCTCTACATATTTTAAAATAATTTCAATTAATATAGTAAATTTGCTAGCTAATTCCCATAACACGTTTGCATTAAAACTAAAAGCTGAGTTTTCTTTCCTATACTTTTTTTCTTTAAAAGTGCTGAGGAGCTCAAGCTTGAATCCTAAATGAAGCTAAGTTCTCCCTTTTTTACCAGACCTATTTTTTTGTTACTTAGTTCTGCTATCTCCTCATTTCCCACAACTTTCATGGCAGCATTAAGTCATTCTGGATTTTCCACTTTCTTGACTCGTCTGTGCTGCTTTTTCTTGTTTTGATCCTGTGTTGTTTCTGTCATGCTTGGGTTTTTTTTAGCTCCTTGTTTTGTGGTGGAGCCACGCTGCCCTCCCCGTTCCCACAGACCAGGCTGGCTGAGTTGGTGGGAGAATCTGTCTACACAGAGCATATGTATAACAAATTTAGCTATTAATAAATGACTGTATGACAGTTACTATTTCTGTACCACTTCCTTTTGGAGGAGCTGCATGTCAAAACCTGCACATTACCAGAACTCTCTCTAATTTCACTTTTCTTGTGACTCAGTGGCAATAGCATGTACTCTTTTATTTGGCCATCACAGGGGAATGGTAATAGATTTTCCTTGAAATCATTTTCCCTCATCATTTCCCATTACAGCAGTATACTTTGGCTTATAAGGATTTACTCATACCCTTCTGCTGAAACAGTTTCTTGTACTGCAAAAGCGGTGTAGCAGAGCTACATTTGCCTTGAAGCTGACTGAAGATTTTCCTACTGTTTTTTAAGTCTAAATTCCATTTTAACAAATACAAAGGAAAACCTGGGAGGAGGCAGAGGAAGATGGTTTATTTCCTGTGATCCCAAATGGACATTCCTCTGTTGTCTCACACTCCAATATTTTGGATGCTCTAAAATGTTTTGAGTTGAAATGCAGGGGGAATATGAACACACATTAAAGCTGGTTTCCCCTGAGAACTGTAGCAATCATGTACTGGTTGTTTTGAAAATGGAGGATTGCAGTGAAAACTAATTCCACCCTGTGATGCCTTAGCAGTGCTTTGAGATTCTGCTTGTGTAAGAAATGATGGGCTGGTGAGATTTAAGAGCAGAAAGATGCAAGCACCTAGGAGTACAAATAAAAGTATTTCTGACTTCACCTTAATAATTGCTATCAAAAATATATCCTGGCATTGATAACGAAAGCAAAAGAGCAGCTGACAGAAGTCAGCTGGAAGGCACAAGGATTAGCTGGTGACATTCTGATCTGTACAATTATGTGGATGCTATTAACATTTAAATAGTTTAAAAATCAGCTCACTGAAATACGGAATTGTGTGCTTGAACTGAAAAAATGCTGTCATTCTACCTGACTCAGTGATAATTGCCTAGTAAGTGCTAAACGTAGTGAAATTGCAGCAGAGGCTCAGAAATGCAGGCTA
Organism: Pachycephala philippinensis; assembly: GCA_013397055.1. Classification (NCBI taxonomy): domain Eukaryota; kingdom Metazoa; phylum Chordata; class Aves; order Passeriformes; genus Pachycephala; species Pachycephala philippinensis. Next base: position 143,314 of record VWZT01010886.1, on the reverse strand, counting down.
GGAACCAGGGATGGGAATGAAAGCAACATTCATCTTAAAACAAATTCAANAAAACCAAACCAGAAAACAAGCTTTTAAAATGCCAAGTTTGATGTAACCAAAAAAGCAAATAAGTGGTGGTGGATTTCAGCTGAAGGAATCAGGGATAAAATCTTCACTGTGAGTATAGCTGTTTTCTCACTGTCACACACACACGAGTGCACATGTCTGCTCGTATGCATGCTGCAGCCAAAGGGTCTTTCCCCCCCAGTTCTTAGCCAAAGTCTGTACAGATGCTTGAGTTTGCCTGTGTGAAAGCAGATTTGCTGGATAAATCACAGTTCTGTTTGGCAACAAGTCACTGCTGCTGTTAGCACATTTGAAAACTGAGTTGTTCACTCTGCATCTTTGCTCCTCACGGTTGGATTTGCCTGGCTTACTGAAGCTGATCTGCCTCACTGGGACGGTCCATCGGAGTTGGGCTGCCCTCTCTGTGCAGTCAGACCACAGCCCTGCAGAGCTTGTCCCTTCTGGTGGCTTTGCATCTGTGCTGAGCCTCCTCCTGGCACAGAAAGGCTCATTTTCTCCAGGGACCAGCTGCAGGAGAACTGGACACAAGATGCAGAGATAATCCAAAGGGTTTCACAGGAATACAGGAGATGGGACCCGACGGTGACCTTTCCAGATTAACTCATAGCCCAGTGACAGGGCACACTCCCTGTGCTGCTTGGGTTTGGTGCAGCTCAGAGGGCCAGGCAGGGCACAGCAGAGGCAGCATTTGCAAATCCAGGCTGACTGAGGAATTGCCTTAGGGATCCTAACAGGATAAACAGCAGCACTTTTATTTTCCTTAATAAGAAAGGAAGCATGTATGTGCAGCTGTAACTGTCTGTGTTCCAGAGCCATAAGTCTCTGTCAGCTTCAGTGCATGCTGCATTCCTCATACAGTTAATGCAGCAGCACCTGGGAGAAAATATGGTCGAAGTCACCTACAGGCTCAGCCAAAATAAGCTGAATCAAGAACCATCTTGCTGTCACCGCAGCAGCTGCCTCAGTGTGAGAACACCTTGGTAGGAAGCTGCTTCAGAGAAACTGTCATGTCAGTGTGCTTGGAGATGTGTCTGGATTCGGAGTGCATCTCCCTAAATCCATTGGCTCTATTTAAAGCATTTTGCTTGAACATACATGCCATCTCTTTAGAAAAGCTTGCTTTTTTACTGTCATGTTTCTACAGAGTTCATCTTATTTGGAAGGGCGGGGGATGTTTGTTACTTCCATCTTTCACTCCAGGTAGTGAAGAGGAAAGGTTTTGACTTTAGAATGAGAAGTTTGGTGGTGGTAGTCTCTCTGCTACCACCACTGCAGGCTCAGTGAAAAACAGAGTAAAACTGGGATATTACTTCAGCGATATAGCAATTCAGGATTTTACATGTAATTCTATTAATGATGTATGAGCCAGAATAGATGCCAGCCTTCTCTCCTAGAGCTACATTTATTTTGCAAAACAATAGGATGGGAAGATGTTTAGCTTCATTTTTGTAAATATACTTAGCAGACATGACTGATTATACACAGGGAACAGAACAGTTATGTTAAAAAAATGGTACAGTCATTTTTCTGCCTATAGCCACATTTCAAAACCACAGAGAATTATTTGTAGATCACTGAGAAGTATTAAATGACTGTATTTGACTGTATTCAAGGAAATTAAATTTCATTGAATATTCTGTTAATATGCAGAGATGCAAAAACAAAAGATGCAAAGGTCAGAACTTCTTTGCATCTTTACTTTTCCATCAGAGAATACCACAGACAAACAAGAAATTTTTAAAAAACCTAACCACGTCTTGCAGGTTTGGGTAAGGGAGGAATTTGAGCTATTCCAGAGGGGTAGAAGAAAATTTAGATAAAATATGAGAATTTTCTTTTTTTGCTAATAGCAATAGGCATTGATTGCTGTAAGCAGGCTGCCAGGACTGGGGGAGGTCAGCTCCAATGCAGAGGCTCTCCTGTGAGAGTTACCTCAGCAGCAGGTCCTCAGGCCAGGAAATCCTTGATCCACATTCAGTGGATGTATTTCTGCTGTGGGCAGTGCATCAACTCTCTGCCAGTGCCAGTGGAGAAGCAAGGTGTGCTTTGTTACACTCCTTGGCACAGATGGGAAGATCCTGTGATCCTCACACATGTGTTCTCTATTTCTGCATATCTGGAAAGGCTGAACTCTACTGCTGGTTTTGTCAAGAGATTTCATAGTGATTAATATTTGACCAGCTCTTAAAAGGTAATGGAAACTCGTTGTCGTATCTTCCCTATTCAACTCCTGCCACACACATCTGAATTTATTTTCTTCCTGATTGGCTTTAAAGGTGTGTAATCATGCGAGACTTAGACTGTTGACAGCACAATTTCAATTCCTAACAGCCACCCAACAGACAGTCCTCCTAAGCAGGAGCAGAGTGCAGGTTCCCACTGTCCCCTGGCTTTAATAGATGCACTGCTATCTCAGTTTCATTAGTCGTCTCACCTCTGAACACAGCATTGAAATGTTATCAGCTTCTCTCTTGGTCTTTCATATTCCTGCCATGCTCGTGTGCGGCTGGAAGCGAGCTGGCTGGATCCTTGTAAAGCTGAGGATACACCTGCACCACACAATGTGGCTCAGTGCACAAGTGCTCTGCTGGCTCTCAAAAAGGATCTTGTTTTGGTGGTGTGGAGATAAGCATGGGCTACTGTACCTTGCTTGTGAGTTACCCCAGTTCAGCAGTGCCTGAGCTATCTGCCATGGCTTTAGGCCAGGGTTCAACTTTGATAGACTTGGGCTATGCTGCTCCAGTTCAACCAGGAGATGTTCTGCAGGACAGATTTTGCATCACTGGCATTCATATCTGTAGCAGGAACGGCTTGATGCTTTCTAGTGACAGTAAACAGTCCATGTGTCACAGCTCAGCAGCGTAAGAGCAAGGACGGAACAGGAGCCTAGTGCTCAGGCTGCTGTTGTAACTCAAGTGGAGCTGCCTGGAGCCCTGAAGGTTCTTTTTGCTTTTTGCATTAACTACTGTTTCTTTATTTTCTTCCATTATTTTTCAACTGCAAAATACCAACAATGTTTTTTGTTTTGGTTTTTTTTTTTCCTTTTATAGCACCTTTAAGTGGCTCTAGCTCTTTGACTTTAGACAAATATCTATCATCAGGCAGGTTGTTTTAGGTCTGCCTACTTTTAGCCCAATGCATAAAGAGAAGTATTACTGCTGATCTCATTTTGAAATGTTACTAAGAGTGAAAATGAAATTACTGCAGGTCATTTTGAAGCAGGAGCAGGGTTTGTAGTCAGAAGCAATGTTTCAGTGTTACTGGGGAGAAGTGAACTGATGACAAAACCAACAGTGAGGAGGAGGCCTTTGCTGCTTTTAGCAGCACCCTGTGCATCTACCTGCACTGTCCATCCTCTCCAGGGACAGGAGTCACTGTGTTCATGAAGTGTTCTGGGCAGCCTGAGCTTTGTTTCGAAGGATTGTCTTTGAGATACGTTGATTATCAATATTTAAAAGGGCTCAATTAGAAGTTCAAGCATATTACAGAGTGCAGCTAATGAGAGCCATGGTGTGAAATATAACAGCACTCTGGTGGTGACACTGTTACAGCATCACAGTTAATGACCAAAATATTAAAGAACTTATTGAAGTTCAATCATCAATCAAGGTAAATTGATTCTTCTGGCAAAGAATGCAAATGTGTTCTTTTGATACTGTGTGAATACCAACCAACTACCCAGGCTTGGCTCATGCTCATTTCTATGGTTATCAATTTATGAACAGCTGTGTGAGCTATGGTGAAAGGAAGAGGGGAGTAGCAATAATTAACATTCCATTTTACTAATTACTGGCTGAAGTTGTCACCATAATCCTGATTGCTAGATTTTTGCTCAGAGTGTTCCTTCCTCCCTTTTGCATGTTGTCTCCATCATTGTCTCTGTTGAACCTGGGGCTAATTTCAACAGAAGAAGTTGGAGAGGGGATGAACAGTTTTAAGTCTTTCTGCAATCAGTGTTTCCTTCAGACGCTAAATGTGTGTGAAAGTGAGACTGAGAGTCTGTCTTGGTCAAAGTTGCCATTATAATCAAGATATCAGTGGAGTAGAGGCTTGTTCCCCTGCTGTCAGGAGGTCATCAGTGCCTCTTCAGATCCTGCTCTGGTTCTCTTTAACCTTTCTCATGCAGTTTGCTCTGTTGGGCCCTGCACTCAAAGGTCTCACACAACTTCTCCTCTCCAGTAGTTTGTTTCTTTCACTTTCTTAGTTCTTTGGCTGTGCCAGTACAATCAGCCTTTGCTTTGTTCACTGGTGTAGATCTTGCCTGTAGCTGTGGTGTCCTGGGCACAGAGCTTACCTGTCCTTCCTGGACTCTGCTGTACACCTGGGGTGTTCTTCCCATATCTCTCTGAAACCTATAAACACAAGCACAAAGCCTGCTACTTTAGTATGATCTCTCCTCCTCCTAAGCATGTTGTGTTACTGTCACGTGGGGTAAGTTTTGGGGGTTCATTATGTTTGACGGGATGTAAGCTTCAGAACAAGATGAAAATCCTCAGAGGCTGCAGCTGGTTTCCAGCACTGTGACACACTGCAGGTCAAACGTAGGGGTTTCAAACATGCCCGTGCTTGGATGTCCCCTGTCACCAGCACCGTGCAGTACTTGAGCTGTGCCACCTCCCAGCTGCACTTGGCACCCCCTGAGGGTTCCTTGCAGGGGTGCTTTGTTGGTTTCCAGTGTGGGCAGCAGGGTCAGAGTGTCCTCCCACCTGAGTCATTGCAGAGGCCTGGTGGGCATTAGTGATAAACTCCCATGCTGCTTATACAAATGTCACATTATGCTCTTGTAATGACAACCAAGAACAAGCCATTCCTCACGTCACAAGGACGAGGAGCTGGCACCATGACCATGGCTAGCCACTCCTGAAATCCTGCCAGGACTGATAATATAAAAACCAAAATTGCTGTAGAAAGAATTATATTTGTTATATTTCATAAAAAATACCCTCATTAAACATTTCTCTGAAAGACCAAACTGTCAGAAATAGATTTAGGCTTATAATTGATTTTTCCTGAGTGGACTGCTGTCCATCCCAGTCTTCGAATGAGCCTCATTTATATGTGAAGTGCATGTTGAGTATGTGTAGGAGCTGTAGAAAATGGGGACAGAAGAGCTAAGTTGTTGCTGGGAAGGAAGGAAGTACAAATGAGAGTGAGAGGTCAGCCATTCTTCCTAGGAGTACAGATTTTATTTAGGAGATGGTTCTTGTCCTTTGTTCCACTGCCCGAAGTTACTCTAAGGACAAGTGCAGTAACAAATGTTTCACGTGCCCATATTTTTTTCTGACAATGAGGAATGCAGGCCCTAACTACAATATGGGGTACGTAAAAGGCCACAAGACGTAATCTGCAAATGGAAAAATACTCCATGCAACAAAAGACTTCAAGCTCTGTGTGCTGCACTTAGCAGAGAGAGGAGCAAGAGGTGAAATATTTGTGGAGTATGAGTGCCTAAAGTGAGAGAAGGTGCTAGCTGCAAGGAATGGCTGTTTAATCCATCAGGCAGAACAAGAATCAATAACTGTAAGCTGAAACCAGAGAAAGTCAAGCAGAAATAAGGCTCAGATCTCCAACAGTGGGGCTGATTTGCCACTGGAAGTATTGGCTTCTCTCCCTCTTGATGTTGCCTGACGCTGAACACATTTCTGCAAGACCTTTCAGGCCAGCATACGTGGAAATAGAGCACAAAGCGAGTGTGTAGGGCTGCTGCATGAAATTTGCCATGGTAGGTCAGGCAAGGTGACCAAATACTCTTTCTGGTCTTGTGATTTTTACCTGAAAATATACCAGGTAATTTTTGGATTCACTTAGTTTTGTGCTTCTCATTAGATCTTCTCCTTGAAAGCAGCAAAGAACTGATTTTCACTCGGGTTATTTTGAAGTGTCAATGAAATGAAATTTGTGCTTATCAGTAAGTAACGTCCACTGGGGTGGCATGGAGAGAAAAACAGAAAGGAGTCATACAAATTGGCAGCAGATCTTCCTTTCTGTCTTTGTTGGCACACTGCTTCAATCACAAGGTTAACTAGGTCCATCTTGCAGTTTCATCTCTGCATTGGATGGCAACTTAAATTCCTCAACGGTAAAAGTGCAGGTCCCTGCTCTGGGGTCCCAGAAAGATGGTAGCTGTGCTAAAACTCACACTGCTGGATCAGCGTGCCTTGAGTCCTAACGGGACATCCAGAGTGGGTGTTCCTGTTTCAGGTGAGAGTGAGCCATGGAACTGGCTCAGTAGTGGTCCTGGGAGGTCACTGTAAAACAGACAGTGTGCAGTGCTGGTTTGGGACTTCCCAGGTAAGTCATAGTAAAGGGAAGGGCTGAGTTTTGAGACCATGTTCTGTCAGAGATTGACCACTAACAACAAACCCCAATTTTCATCCCATTGACATGGAACATAACTGAAAACAGCTCATTCAGGAAAGGAGGGCAGGGTTAGATGGGATACATGTATGCAGGGCTCACATGTCATCATTCTTCCAGGAAAGGAATTTTTCTCAAGGTTGCTAGAGAGAAATTGGCAGCCCTGAGAGTGGGAAATGGTGTAGCTGCAATGCTGCAGCTGGTAGAAAATGCTGTCAAGTTTCCTCAACGGTCAGTTAAGAGGGAAAGAAAACGGCACAGAACTGCCAGCACATCTGGCATAAACTAAAGTTTTTACTAAAGGATCCATCCTCCAGCTTGGCCAATTACGCACTATCCTAGAACAAACTCTGTGGAAAACCTGACAGGTAACAGATGGTGCAAGGAACCTAACTTTGCTCGTTGGCTCCTGCCAGTCATGCTCCAGTTAGCAAAAGCACCGCTGCTCCCCTGAGTTAGGTGGCCTGTAGGAGCACTGCTGTGGGCTAAGCTGAGCCTGTGCCAGCAGGGTTGTTCTCAGGTTATTTGACACTGACTGCCTTGTTTGGCATGTCAGTAACCTCAGTTGTCAGGTATGGATTTTGATATGTCCCTTTTTCCTCTGGTAATGGCTCATGACTACCATGTCACTGTTCCATTTTTAGGTTAAGAACACAAAGCTCACCGTTTCTCCTGCAGTCATTACTCACTATCAGGCTATTTCCATTAAATTATTGTATGTCTCCTATTACTTGTAGCTATAGTTAAGAAAACCACAGAGAGATGTTAGGGTCATTTTCATGCTTGGTGGAACCAAGACCCATACCCCAGTGGTCCCATGATATGAACTTGCCACAGTGTTTCAGGTCAGTTGAACGTGCTCAGGCAGGAGCAACATCTGCTGCACTGAGCAGGAAACAGCTAGTTAACAGTAAATGGAGCACTCAGAGATGGGAAGCAGAAATATTCCACCTCTTATTACCGCCATCTGCTTTTTTCCCATTGAGGCATGTGGCATACTTCACTTCAACCTAATGCCAGCTCTGCCCAGAGGGGTTTAGATGAAACATGAAATTCCTTTCTTCCTAATACTGTGCTTGTGAAGTTGCCTGACCATACATCTTTGTCATTTTCCTTCAAGGTGAAAACCAAAACAAACTAAAAAAACCTCGTTATGGGGACCCTATTACTTTCTACCTCTGTCTGCATTTCCATAATGACTTAATGCTTTCTGGTAATCAGATGTGGTGAGTGTAGTTTTTTGGGGGGTTGCAATGGTTGCATTCATATTGACACTTTCTCCCTCACTGCTGGCATCACAATCAGCTTATCTCTGCGCAGTCATTGGGATGGTGTAGCTGCTGAGTTACTTCAGCTTGGTGCCTGGTTAGACTCTTTCTCTCCAGAAAGATGTTTAAAGACTTACCAAACTAGTCCAGTCAATTGTGTTCCCGTCCAGTCTGTTCCCACTGAGGAGAGCGTGGGAAGCAGACTGGCAGCTATGGCCACTTCCACCTTCTGAGCTGAAGAGCATCTTTGAGACTCTTGTGGACTTTAGGCCTGTGGGAGCCATCTGGCCTAGCCTGCACGTCCTTATGAGTTCTTCTTTCAATTGGTGCCTTGCCTAGACCTTCTACATCTTCCCTTCACTCCCTCCTTCTGCCATGTAAAATGCCACATTTCCTCATTAGCACAAATTTCTGTGGTGGCTGAATTGTGTGCAGTGTTAAAATCTGGACTATGGTTGTCAAAGCCAGGATGCTTAGAAAGGAATGGCTTTTTACAGAGCCATATGCAGCTCAAGCATAATTTGAAAAAGAAAATCTGTCAGTAAAGACAGCACACACTTAACTGACTTTTTTTTTTTTTAATGTATTTTACAGAGCCATGTAACACTTGCAAATATCTACTGTAACCACAGCCCTAGCTTCCTTATGAGCATGCGTAGTGGGCAGTAGTTTTCCCTGGGCATTTGAGGATACGCTCCATGGAAAGAAGGCAGCAGCTTTGTTGGAGACACACAGCAGCAATGACTGGAAGCTGAGTTAGGCATTAGCATGTCCTAAACCCCTGTTCCTACAGAGCTGTGCATTGCTCAGGACTGGCAGTCCTTCCCACTCTCTTTGGATGTGCAGGGGTTAATAAGCTGCATGTGCTGCCTCAGCACAGCAGCTTTCCCTCTCCTGCACTGTGAACTCTGCAAGCTTTCTCTGTGTCCTCACTGCAGTTCATAAGCTCTCTCTGCCAGGGATGCTCTAGAGCACCTTCAGCTTCAAAAAAAGAGTTGTCACGAATATTTTTAAATATAGACAGCCAGTGTCTTGGAAGTACTCAAATACAGATTGCTAAATGAAGAATTCAACTAGAATGCTTTGAGATAGTTTTCTAGGAAAGCTGTGAGCGTTGGCGACCTTCTCTCTAACTCCAAGATATGTATTTATTTGACTTCAGAATCCCTTCAAAATTTCTGCTTAGTACCTTGTACTAGGTGATTCTTCCACTTGAAAACAGTGCAGTTAATTAGTCATAAATATGCAGTCACTGGCCACTTGCCATGGGTAGATACATACCACTGAAATACAATCTGTGAATTTTGGTATTGCTGTAGGTGCTATAGAACATTCAAAATTAATGTCTTTAAATGAGTATCCCATGGGAGGTTATGGTAATACTGATGTCCTCTTAAAACTCAGGATTGTTGAAAACACGCGTGAAATAATGGGTAATAAGAATTCATATAATCATCTCTGAAAAGTTAAGCATGAATCAGCAAGAATTGATTGCGTTAAAAAATAGGGGTTTAATGATCCAAAGAGCAGCAACAGTGGTACTGTTCTGTTCTTTAGTATGTAGCCCTGCAGAAAGGATTACCATGATGCCATGTAACAAAAACGTTAGAAAATCTAGTACAACTGTTAAAAACACCAGTTTCAAGAGGTTTTTGATGATTATGGAAGGAATTGCACCAGATTTCTGCTAGTGCAAAAAGTCCCTCTATAGTACAATAATTGGAACTGTGTGAACTGTGAAGCCTTAGGATTGCAGTTTCATAGAAAGAGGTGCATGCCATGCTTCCTACTACATTATGTATTCTCCCCGGAGTGCTTCCTTCTTGATGAGTTTCAGGGTTTCAGGTATGGAAAAGATGAGCTGTTACATTTGCAAAAAATCATTGCCTACAATCAGGTATCATTCCAAGAGCTAAGTCTTTGCAATTAGGAAAGGGAGCAAAGCACTTGCCGTGTTGCTGTGGTACGAAGTGGTGTGAGACAAATCGAAACAGGGCAGTGTGGGTTTTGATTGTGTGTACATGGGGCAGCTGCAGGTAGTGTTGCAACTAAATGTGTCTGTTACCACATGGTATCCCTTCTCTTCACAGTGTTTTGTGCTGTGCTTTTGGGGGTGTTGATTTTGCTGGCTTGGAGTTTGTACAGGCAACCATTCCTGTACAACCAGTAGTTGCAGGTGCCAGTCCTTTGCAAAGACAGCCAGCCAGGGCAGTTCCCTGCACTCTTCATTTGGTTTTAGTACTTGTGCACATCCCTAGCATGGCCAAGATGGGGCATGTGCTCACTTGCAGCAGGCTGGGCTTAAGTCTTTGGTCACCAGCAGCCATCCCATGACAAGGCTTTGAGGCTTCCTGCAGGGCCGGCAGCTAACTTACTCCAAGGTCCCCAGCCACCATTCGGGAGATGAGCAAAAGGGCTTGTTTAGGTGAGGTGTCTGTCAAAGAGGCATTTGATATCCAGTCTCACTTTCTCCCCACAGGGTGGCTTAATTCAGAGACTGCCACCTATGGAGAGGGGTATCATTCAGAGTGAAATTACAGACAACTGACGCGATCCCTGTCCTCGTAAATCCCTAATAATTGTGACAAATGTCTGGAGCGCCGCAGGCTCGCCTTGCTGTGCCAGCTGCCCTGTGAGCCCGGCAGCAGTGACAGGGCCAGCAGTGTGTGAGGCAGTGACAGTGTGGCCCTGTCCCAGGGCTGCTGGGACTCGCTGCTGTCACCCAACCTGGGGCTTTTAACTGTTTTCTGGCAGCACACAGGATCAGATCTGGTGAAAGCAGCCCAAATGGCAGCACTTGTTTCCTGCTGCCCGATTCGTTCATATTGATTACAGACCCCAGTGGAAAGCCACAGCTGAAATAGCAGAGTTTGCTGCCAGTTTCACTGCATCAGCAGAATCCTGAGATTTTAGTAGCATGAGATCAGAAGGCAGATTAGGTCATCTATCCCGATGTCTTCACATCTCAGCCAGTCACCAGATAGTCCTGTGGTACACACAGGCCTCTTTTTGTGCAGCAATCCATCCCATGAGAATGGAGGGCTCAGGGGAGCTGCTCATGCCAAGGTCCACATGAAGCAAGGGGTGTGTGTGCAAGGGGCTCGTGCCGTCCCTGCAAGCTGCACTGGGCTGCTGTGGTGGGGAAACAGCCCTTCCTCTCCCACAGGCTCCATCTGCTTTTTCTCCCCAGAGATCTGTTAGTTTCTGATTCCTCAGCTTTCTGCAGGTTTCATGGGATCATTCCTGATGCCACCCCAACCACCCCTCTTCCCAGTCCTGTGATATAGCTATGACTGCTCTCTGCTGCTTCAAGGAGAGCTGGGAAGGAAGCAAAATACTGGGCACACCACAAATAAAATTCCTCCCTGAGCAAAGTAAGCAGTTTTTGGAAGCCCTGGGCCACAGGAATTGATGAGAAGCCTCCGGCCCGCTCAGTGATGCAGGTGCTGCGTTGGCTTCACAGCCCAGGTGGCACACTCTGGCCCAAGAGCCCAAACTACTTCTACACATGTGCTCTAGGGATGCAGCTTCTCCAGCAGTGAAAAAATCTTTTACAAATTTTTTTAATTTCCTCTGAAAAATCCCAAGCACCAGGGAATCCATCATCCTTCCTGGTGATGACTCAGTTTTGACTCAGCTTTCTGAGGAGGATTTGATGCCTGTCCCTGGGGTGTTGTGTGGTTCTGGGGATGGAGGGCAGCAGCAGAGCCGTGCCAGCACCTGGACAGCCATCAAATCGGCCCAGCACCCTGTCAAAGGTCACGGGCCATGGCTGTGTGGTGGAAGGAGATGCAGTCTCTGTGATACATTTTTCTTCCTTGCACTCATATTTGACTCTCATTTTAGCAGCTGGTAAAACACATGCAAAAGAACATGTGGGGTTCTGTCCCAGTGTATTGTTCCTCCCCTTTTGATGTTGCATTGAACTTGTTTACTCAGGAATTTCTTTTTTATTTCCAAATTAAGGATGTGAAATTCCTTTCATTTTAAGATTTTTTTAAAAAAGATATTAAAATATCTATGGGGCTGCCACACGGAGATCAATTCTTCCGGAAAGTGTGGTATTTAAAGCTAATCTTTTCAGTTTGTAGATTGCTTACTATGTGTGGTGCTAAGGTCTTGAATCGCTTTTCTTGGCCAGGGTGCTAAAAGCTCTAGGGGAAGAGGAGGAGTGTGAGAGGTGCAGCTGCATTTAAAACTGAAGTGCTCATTTTGAAATATCTCCCTGTAGGGATGGGAATTTTTCTCCCCAAAACAAGTATTTGGTTTCAGGCTGGCTGGAGACACATCCTTGAGGAAATAAAGGGAAAAAAAAAAACTGTCTGCAGATTCATTTTTCCATTACTTGGAAGTCATCTTGTATGTAATTTAGATTGGTCTTAACGAGGCATAAAGTCACTTTCAGAAATTGATGACTCTTCGTTTGCTTCTCTAAAATGAGGGCCTGGAGCCTTCCCTTTGTTCCTTCGGTGGGATCATCGGATCTGATTGCAGAAACCCGATGAAGCTCTTAATCCAAGCACCAAGTAACCACAGCTCTGGCCTTCTCCTCTTTATTGATCTTGCGGCCGGGCCACATTTCTATTTCAGCCTAGTATATACTCCATGTTTCCTTATCTCTAGTGAAACTCATCCCTGGCCTTTTTGGATTTGTTAACTCTTTAGTCACCTAATGTTGTCTTGTAGGGTTCACAGAGTCTGGGTGTGCAGAGAGGACTTCTCCCATCCCCAGCTCTGATTTTGCAGTTGTGTGGGCAGAGCAGGACACAAGACACCCAGGGAGTTGGGGTCTGTGCTAATCACGATATACTCATAGCCTCCACTTCCACCTCTTTTTATCTCTTTTCTCCCCTACTGCAAAGCAGGGTGCTGGCACTGTCCTTGTAGCCACATCATGGTGAGTCCCTGGCACTTGCAGTGTTCCTGACTGCAGTGGATTTGCCTCGGCAGCCTGGCAGGTAGATGAGCCCAAAGGGCAGCCAGGGCCTGTGAGAGATGCTGCATGTTGTACATTCCCTGGTTCCTGATTTGTGAGTTCAAGCACACGGAGATGCCAGCAGGTGTGAATTTTTCATTGCTCCGTCCTCCCCGTGCCCCAGCGTGCCGTGAGCTGCAGTTTGCCGACTTGCTGCTTCGTAGCAGGAAAGGTCAGGAACCTCATAAACAAGGTGAGAAGCAGAGTGGGGCGGGCACGGCCACCCGGGCTGCTGATTCCTCCTGACATTAGAGTGCTAATGAATGTTCTGTCATGGTCCCGTGAATATTGCAGGAAGCCTGCGCCTCCCGCCTCCCCTGCCTTCGAGTTACCAAGGTTACCTGACGTGACTTTCCCGGGAGAGAGGAGCGATAGCTGCAGGTCGGCGGGCGGCTCTGGAGAGCATCCCGCCTGCACAGCGGCATGGGGAGTGTGACCAGTGCAGCCTTGCCATCCTCCCGCTCCCTTTGGCTGCTGCCGTTCCCCTCGCTCCCGCCCCACGCTGCCTAAGAAGTCATCGGTTTCATTTTATTTTAGAGTTTTTTGAGTAAGGATCATATTAATTTTGTTTTGCTTGCATAACCCGGACTGTTATCATCCGACTAATTACTCACATTTTCCTTCAGACAGCAAATGGGAGAGATAAAACTGCAGCAGGTTTATGTGATTTCTGCTTATCAAATTACTGTAATTATTTGAAGAATGGCTTAAAATTGTATGGAGTAATGAATTTAATTATGAGTTTGCAGCGATGCCTTGTGCTGCATGCAGCTTGCAAATGGGCAAGTTTACGAGGAGCTCTTCACAAAGCAGCAGCAGGCGGGATTGCAGCACGCTCCTGGGAAGAGCCTCCAGCACCTCCATACCAAGGGGGGTGCGGCACGCTTTGCAGCTTGGCTTGACAAATGGTGCTCGTCATTCACCTGATCAGCTCACTTAGTCCAATGCTAATACAAAGCCAGCAAGACAAAGTGCCGGCAGCCACCTGGTTGTGGCATGCTGCAGCTGGTTGCCTTTGCTGATCTCCTCAGCCCCGGGGTGTGCGGGGGACCAGCTCCCTTCCCGGACCTCCACACCTCCGTGTTCAGGAGATCAGCCTTGCGGGGAGCTGTCAGGGAAGGCAGTTCAGGCACTGCTGACAAACCTGTCTCACCAGAGCCACAGCCTGTTTCAACCTGCTCCAGGCATTCAGAGCAGTGTTTGCCACCTCTCCACTCCACACTAGGAACAGCAGATTTTTTTCACCTCCCCCGGAGGTGCACGGGGACCTGTCTGACTCCTCCGAGCTGTGGAGCACATTCTCTGCTCCCAGGATGTCCCCAAACCCTCCAAGGCAATTAATTTTCTCTGCGTGCTTGTACTTTTCTTTACACCCCTGCTTAGTTCCAGGTGCTCTAGAAATGTGCGTTCTGCACTCCCCCAAAGGGCTCCAGCCCCTCCTGAGTTTGGCGAACAGGGACATGGCCACTCTCCATCCCCACAGCTGTAGGGCCAGTTGAACAGCTCCAGACACATTCCTGTGGGCTGCTCCCTGCCTCTTGTGCACATATGTGGAAACTTTGTGCTTCCTGTTAGTTGAGGTAGTAACAATATATGAGATTTCAGTCCTTGATCTGTTGGCTAAAATATAGACGGCAATGAGACATTTGTAGGAATAGTGAGATCTACAGGCAGATGGTGTGGACTGGACAATATTTTTAGTGCCTTTTTTCATTACATGCTGCTGCATTTGATGCAGCTGGTGCTAAGTAACTGGCTAAATAGCTAGAAAGATGTCCAGAAAGGTGCAAATCCAGATGAAACGCTGTCTTTCAGAGCAGGATTGTTTTAAAAGCAGGTATGCTCCTGAGAGCCCAGCAAAGGTGGACCACACTGACATTCCCAACAAAACCGTTGTGGAGATAGACATAGGGCCGATAGAGTGAAGAGATTTGGGCTAGATGCAGCTAGGCAGTGGAACAAAAATGCAACCCCAGAAAACTGAAACTGGATGTATAGGAAGTGGAAAAACTGCGGGAACTTCAGATCTGTTCATCGATTCATAAAGAATTATTGGTTCATCTGGTACAACCTGACTGTCATCTTGTTCTGTGTGGCATCCCTCATAACAGGTTAGATAGTTCAGGCTTAACTACTTAAAATATTGCATATGAAAGGCAAAAGAATAAGTGGCCACGGGACATTCAATGTCTGAAACCTTTGCAAGGATGAAATGGCTCAGAGATGATGCTAATAAATGGTTTGTGGTCTACAGCGCAGTGATTACACTGCTAATTTTGGGAGGCTTTAAATTTAAATAAAGGTAGCTACCTTAAGAGGTTACCAAATTTTGAAAGTGCAAGCCTGCCCTAATTTGATATATAAGCAAAACTGGCCTCACATGCAAAGACAAGAAGGCATTAGCAGTTAAAATCCTTGTCTTTCTTGACACGTGAATAAGGGAGTTTGTGTGCAGGATGGAGTCGTACATGATATTATGTCTGTCTAAATGCAAGGTCAAAGCAGATTCTAAATAGTATTGACTTTTCAAAGAGCTTGTCACAAGGCAGACCTGAATTCTGCATAATCTCTGCAGTTTTATGTAAGTGAGGAAGAAGTACAATGAGGGCGCCAAAAAGGAATGTTGTTGAAGCCATAAACCAGGTGCAATTTTTGGCAGTCTTTCCATAAACCTGCTTAAGGCAGGAAGAAAGAAAGCCCACTTTCATTTGGAAGACTCATAAAGATTTGTGCAACAAATGCTGTAATTGTGAGTGTGTTGATGGTGGTCATAAATAGAGCTGAGTGAGAGGAGATTGCAGGATGTAGCCGCTTGCCCCGAGTCCGGCCGGCTGTGACTCCCAGGCTGACCTCCAGCCGTGGCCAGCCCCTGTGTCTCTCCAAGGAGAGTGTGTTTTCTCCTTCCCATACTGATGTGACCTGGTTCAGCATGTGGCACAAGGGGAAGAGAATACGTTAAGCACCAGAGTGTGAGATTTCATTGCCCTTAGTGTTTTTAGCCTTTATAGCTACAAATGTTATTAAATATCATAAAATTGTCCAGGTTTCTTTAAGTTCAGCTACAGCACTTTTCCAAATTTGTGCTTCGATGAAAAAAGAAGACAGCAAAGCTTGTCTATGAAAAAGTGAGAAAATAAGAGTTATCTTAGATTCTTAAAAGAAGTTTGAAAACGTGAAATAAAATTAGCAGTAATATTTTGCACACAAAGCTGCCTTCAGGAGGGATCTGTATCAAAATGAATAATGGTGGCTAATGTTTTCTTCTCTCAGTCATTTTTAAAGGTCACTTCATGATCAAAATCTACTTGCTAATTTAATTTCTATTCTCAGTGTAAATGTAAGATGATGCTGTTATTCTGATGCAGGTGGTTTGCAGGGGAGAATCAACCCTTTGTGCTCGATGTGTCACGATTTGGGTCCAAAGCTTATGCCTGTGGTGGCTGAGCGTCCCAGGCTGGTAGGGCCCTAGTTCCCAGCCAGGGTTTCTCAGGTGTTTTAATCAGAGGGTTCTCTGACCTTTCTGAAAAAAATTTTTAGACTATCCAGTGCAATGTTGCCTTATGGTACCAAATAAAACATTGTATTTTTCACATGCTTCATTTATTTTTCTGGTTTTCTTGCTGCTTGAATATGGGGGCAGGCAAATGGTGTTGATTTGCCATTCTGTAGCAAACCGGGGTTGTTCATGAGCCACAAGTTGAGGGGGAGCTTTCTTGCTCTCCCTTCCTTACATTACCTTAGAGATTTTCTCCCCTCACCTCTTTCCATTGTTTTAGGATGCATGTTTCTGTCACAAGGCATGGAATCAGTTATGTTGCTGAGCAGAGCTTAGCAAAAAAACAAGAGAAGAAGAAACCTAGGAAATGAAATGTTTTGGAGAGTCGTATTAGCTTTGGGTCAAGGACTCAACAGGCAGTATGAAACTTGGGATTTTCAGCTCTCACATGGCAACATTGATGGCTTTTTCTGGGATATCCCCTTCCTGCTTTGTCACGGGGAATGTGTAGGTTCTGTAGAGACCTGCCTCGGGTCTGCTGTTGGGGAGATGTGGTGAAAATCCCAACAGCTGCCTGTCTGTCTGCTGGAGAGCCCTGTCTGCATTGTGAAAGCCTCAAGAGCAGGCAGCTCAGATTGCATGGGTTTGTGGTTTCCCTGCCATTTCTGTCTCCTAGAGAAACCCCTGAGATCTTCCCCCAGATGCTGAGCCACGGGTCTGGTCACGAGGAACTGAGCGCTGTCTGGAGAAGACTGGGACTGTGTTGGTTTTCACAGATAGGATGAGGATCTGCTTTGTTTTCCCTCAGGCAGGTCATGGGTCTAAAAACCCCTTTCTGAAAGGACAGACGGTGTTTTCCCGAGGAGTCTGAGGCCCCCGTGATCATCTCCACCATCAGAGACTCCTTGTGCAGGGTGTCTCCTCCTGGCATTTTGTATTGTTGTTGGCTCAGTAAAAGTGAGCAGCTGAGATTCAGCCAATTCCACTTCTGTCCTTGGCAAGGGTGTCCTCTTGTCCCAGGCACCCCATCAGCTCTGCAGATCCCATCTCTGTCTTTAGGGCTGCATTACAGTTTGCCCTGCAAAGGGTTTGTTGCTGATACTCTGAAAAGGTACACACGGTTTTGTTTACTTGGT
The DNA here is from genome assembly GCA_013397055.1 of Pachycephala philippinensis. Taxonomy (NCBI): domain Eukaryota; kingdom Metazoa; phylum Chordata; class Aves; order Passeriformes; genus Pachycephala; species Pachycephala philippinensis. The sequence continues at coordinate 126,013 of VWZT01010886.1, read as the reverse complement.
GCATGAAGGTTGCCTAAGGCAGGAGTGCCAGCACTTTTCCTCCAGCTGAATTGTCCTGATGCCTGTGGCCTATGCACTGTATGGTAAGCTGGGGAAATAAGGATTCACATTATTTTTTTTCTGCAAGGAGATACCTGCCCCTGATATCCTCTAGGAAAGACTTAGAGCGGCCTCTGCTTACGGAAAGTTTTCTTTTCTGTTAGTGGTTGCAGCTGGGAAAGCCATGCCTCATCTCTTGCTTGTAATTACATCAGTAGAGTGTCTTGGGAGAAGGTTAAATAGTCTTTTGTATATCAAATAAAGCCAGTGAACTTCACTGAAATCATTTAATGAAAACAGTCCTGATTATCTGTATATACTGCTGTGTGGTATTTTAAAAGAAGATCTTAAAGGGAAACGTGGAATTGTTTAAGGCCTCTAAAGACTATAGTGCAGAGGCTATGCAGAAAATGCCTTTATAATCTAGGATCTGAAGTAGGCTTTGAATCCAATTGTGTTTTTTGCTGTTGTAAAACATGAGAGATTTTGATACAGTAACTCGGATTTGATTCAGAATTTTCTTATTAACTGTTCTTCATGCACATCATATTTTAGAGACTGAGCTAAAGGGCTCTGCACATCAAGGGTGGAACTGAACTCAAGGACAGAGCTGTTAAGGTGTGTAATAATCAAGAGAGGAGAATTAATTGTCTTTAATTTGGCATAAATCCCAGGGACCATAACTTAGGTTATTAGGAATTCAGGGCCTATTTCCAATTAGTTACAGCCAAGCATGCTCGCATATCCAGCTTCGGGAGTCTAATCCGTGAGTGTGTTAGCACAGCGATGGTTGACATGCTAATAAAGGACAGCACTGCCTGACCCCTGCGTGTGTGGTCACTGCCAGCCCATGTTTGCCCAGCAGTAAATCAAACTGTGCCATTGCTTTATCGTTTCTGACACCTTGCAGTGAGCAGCTCAGTGTGTCTCAGCTGCTTGGGCAGTCTGTGCAGACAGAATCACCTGGGCCATGCTGGAGCAGGTCAGAGAGGCTGCTGAGGCTTTTACATGCTTTTTTAGTCTTTGAGCTTCCTTCTAAGACATCTGCTCCAGCAAAGCCCGGGTGTCTGCCCTTTAGGTGTATGAAATGTAAATAGTGCAATTGTTATCTGTACCGGAAAATCTGGTCTAACCTGAGCTGGGTTAAAGGAAGATGTAGCAACCGTTTCCTGAGTTGGCAGCAGCAGCAAAAGCACGTACTGCGACTGCGTGGCTCCAAATGCAACACCTCCGTGCTGAAAACGTGGGAAAGTATGAGGGACTGCTCAGCCATGGCCAGCCAGTCACCCCTGCACGTACCTGCAGAGTGGGGCAGAGGTGCCACATCCCGTCCCACAGCAGGGCTGGCTACTTCATATGTGCCGGGAAATGGGGAAAAACCACAGTAATAGCACCCTTACTGTAAAGCTCTGTGTAAACATCTGAGGGAAGCGTGGGCCTGGAGAGTCCTTAGGACTTGCAAGCTCTTGCAAGCCAGGCTGTGTGTAGCTTCCATCAAAACACTGGGCTGAAAAAGGGCTGGTGGGAACAGTTGTAGCCATGTGTGTATGTGAGGGGTGGAAGGAAAGGTGGTTCAGAGCAAGGGAGACAAACCAATTCATGCACTCAATTCCCCCTGTAATCATTTTCTGAGACCTGCAACCCCATAGAGCTTTAGCCCCTGTCTGTCAAATGCTGCCTGCCAGTCAGTCAGGAATGAAACAATTCTCAGATAGGGCAAGTACAGCATCCCCTTATAGCTGTTTTCAATTCTGTTTATCCTGAACCTTGACTTTAATTGCATGAGTAGAGCCTGAGAAGTCCACAGGGGCTACCTCCTCCCCACCCCCTTATGTGATCTCCCATATGAAAAAGAATAAGAATTAAGGAAACCTCAATACCTACTGTGGAAGCTGCTCCTTCCAGGCACTAGTCTATGGAGCTAGTGCAGGGATCTTCCTATAGAAAGCTGGAATGACAATGCAGTTGGAAAATGGCAGGTTGTCTTTAAGACTTCAAGGGCAACAATCCTTCCATTTTCAAGAGGGGGGAAAACCTTTTTAAAGCTTCCCTTAATTTAATTTTCCAGCACAGTGAAGCTGAAGCTTGCCAAATCCAGGTATCTGTGTAGCTTTCTTGGTCTGTATTTTGCAGATGTAACATTTTGGGGGAAAAGGCAGGGACCGTATTTAAAGAAAACACAACCTTACACCTGGCAAGTCAGAATTCAATGCCACCAAACTGTGCAACCCTCCTCACTTGCCAGGGAAAGGCGGGGGAAACCCACAGTTTCTGTAGTAATCATTTGATAAAATGAGCCTTTGACTAACAGCAAATGTGTCTGAAGTTAGGGAATGCATTTTCCCTGAACAGAAAAGGAATTTCAGCTGATTTGGTTATGTTGAGATGAATACCACAGGACCCAAGAGGTGTCTTTTTTTTTTTTTTTTTATCCACTTGGTCTTGATGTGATTTCACTTCCAGCTTTCCATTTATCTGTTGCATGCTCTTTAATTCATGAGGGCCTGCACTGGGGATTTGTTTAAAACCTTGGCTGAAATTGTCAGCCACTCCTTTTATTGCACATCTCTCTGAAAAGATGGGTGTTGTGGCAAAGCAGTAAATAGGATATTGAGCCTCTGCAACACTTGCTATCTGTAAAAAGAAGAGTAGGTCCTCTGTTAAACTCTGAGCAATTACATCATCCCAGCGTTAAAAACCATCACTTGTCTGGCAACAATGTCTGACTTGTGTTTGCATGTAGCCATTGGCTTACTGTGGGGCTTTGGCCGTGGGCCTTTCTTCATCCTACTGTCTCTGAAAGCCTCTTAGGGTAACCAGAGTCTCCATCTAAAGTGGTGTTGGAGACAGTGCAATTAATGGATTTTCTAGAAAGCCATGGCTTAACATAAGACATAAAACTCATAAGAGAATATTTCTGTCTTTGGTCAAGGCTTGATGTGTTTTCTCTTTTATAAGAAGTCAGTGCCCCACCAAGTAAATAAAGTTATTTACCCAAGATATTTTCTGTGATGGAGTATTTTAAAATTTCTGTGTGGAAAGCAGTGACGACATATCTGTTTGGTGTTGAGGGTAAATTAAAGCTGTTTTTACAGTTCTTGAGTGATTTCCATGCTAGCAGACCTTCTGTGCCTGAGCTGGCTGCAACAGAAAAAGTCCACTAAAACTTCACATTTATTGTTTCATTTGAAAATAGAATTTCTCTGAAAAAAGGTATGGGAGAAACTTTATCAGAGTCACAGAGCTGCCTTATGTCAATATGTGAATATGTCTTAGAGATTTTAAAGGTTATTTTCTGTCTGAATACCATAAAGAAATAATGCTTTTGACTATAAATTTAATTTGTGTTTTACTGTATTGGCCTTTACTGGGACTGGTTCTATGTACTGTTTTTGCTAGCTATTTTATATGATTTATGAGCATTTGCTCAAAACAGTTTGCTACAAGTAAGGAAATGGCAGACAGAGCCACGTGCATGAAAATCTATTAATAAGGCAGGAAGGGATGGTGCTGGAGGAATGGTGTAGAGTAAGGGAAGAGGCAATATGGGGAGGTAGCAGAGCAGGCTGTTCAGCAGCTGGGCTGATGCTTTTTAGTTTGTTGGCTGCAGAGAGCCTTGCTTTTGTAAGAATTGTGTTCATCCTCCTTTCCCACACCCACACACCTTGATTGCTGGCTTTGGGATTCAAAGTCTCACGGCATCACAGAGCAACTCCATCCCATAGCTTGGCAATTTTGGAGGCTGACTCCAAAAAGTTTCATTTCAGTCTTTGAGATCAGAGAACAAAAACAGGTTTCAGGAGGACATTCTTTGGGAGCAGAGGGAATCCTTGTTCTCCTTTCGAAGCTCTGGCTGGTTGTGAATGCCATGAGTAGAGTTTTTTGTGCTTTCTCTAACAACTCTCTAGCTCCTCCCCAGTACAACTTTTAAGTTTCAGTTTCCAACCTGGGCAGCTTTCCAGCCACTCTGCCCCCAGCCTGTAGCTCTGCATGGTGTTGTTTTGACCCAAGTGCAGGACCCAGCACTTGGCCTTGTTGAACCTCATAGCGTTGGCCTCAGCCCGTCAATCCAGCCTGTGCAGATCCCTCAGCAGAGCCTTCCGACCCTCCACGAGATGGACACTTCCACCCAGCCTGCTGTGGGCTGCAGACTGACAGGGTATCCTCAATCCCCGTGCTCTTTGCTAGCTTCCAGTTACCTGGTACCTCAAGGGTTTTTGTTTGGGGATCTCAGGGAGGGTGAAAGACAGACAGGAGGGAGGTCATTCTCTCCTTAAAAAGTCAGCAGTCATTGCTCATCCGTGTTATCTGAATACCTTCCTTTTTCTGTAGCTTAGATGCAAGGAGAAGCTTTTTTTCTAAGCTAAGAAGAAAGTGCTTTTTCTTTCCCATGTTGGAACAATTGCTGGAAAAGAAGACTTTTTCAGTAGGACATTTTGTCAAAACACACAACTTGTTCACATCCTTAATCAAAGTTTTTGCTTGAGACGTGCTGGCCAGTGATGCTCTGACAGGCTGCAGTGTTCCCCAGAGAAGGAGAAGCCACTGGACTGACAATGATGCAACAGGCTGCAGAAACTAAGCAAATCAGGTTTTAGCATGATATAGCCCTTTCAGTAGGAGTTAAGTGACCGAAAATCTTGCATTCTGGCCTGTGAAGTGGAAATGAACAGATTCAGTATTCCAGGTGAGTGGCAACAGGAATGCTTCACTTTAATCTGAAACTTGATGTTAGAAAGCATGGGAGAGCTCTGCTGTCAGATTAACTCCATTCTCATGCACTTTTCCTTGCACTGAACTGCAACCAAACATACATGGATCAAAAGTCAAATGCTCCATTAATTTAACCACACGTTGGATTTAATGGCATATGGTAATGCATTATTGATTGCGCATCTTAAAAATGAAAATCTCTATGCTAATAGCACCTCACATCAGTGCAGGTAGTATGAAAAATGCAGTGGATTAATAAATGACTTCGACTGCGAGTAAGAGGTGTTGCCATGCTTTTCCTTGTAAAGATTGAAGTTTTGGGTGTGTTCTAGTGGGAGTGTGTTTATATGTTCTGTCACAAGGAAACGTGCAGTAGGAATAGTTACGTTGTATTTCTCAGTATAAAATATTAAAAAGCAGCAATGGTTTGAAAACAGTTCTACAGGCAGTTATATTCAACAGCTGGTACCAACAATGGCACAGTCCTCCCTGAAAGCACAGCATGGTCGACTTTTACTGTTCCTTTTCTGTGGAGTCTTAATAGCTGGCTGCAAAACCCTTCTGAATTCATGTGTTTGAAGAACTTTTGTGAGTTTTTTCAATGCATACTTCCAGCTGATGAGGGGTTTTTTTTGTAGTAGTTACTGAAAGAGCCTAGCCTTATTTATCAGCTGTTGGATATGACCCAGAAAACTCTATTTTTACCTACTTGAAATTATGCTGTAATTTTGAGGGAGGAAATAAAAAAGTTATTTTTTTTCTCACCAAACAAGGATTTTAAAAAGGGTGCTTGCTCAGCCAGGGAATCTTGCAGATATATTCTGTTTCTGTGCAAGCTCTTCCTCATCCACATTTTTGACGTTTCTTGATATACTTTTTGCTGTGCTGTACACTGAACCCTTAAATGACTCTCAGTGCCATACAGTCTAAGCTCTTTTTAGTACTTCACTAACATGAGCAACTAGTTTCTCTGGTCTTTCAGGAAAATGCTTGTTTTGATCTGTCTTTGGCTTTGAGTTGTATGTGGACACTGCTTTACACGTAGGGCAGAGTAGTGGGCTTGGGTTCAGAGCAGGAGGTCCAGGCTGGTCCTCACATCCTAAGGCTTTGTCTCACACTTCCCACTACTCTGTGAGGCTGTGTCATCAGCTTGGAGAAGCTCTGCCCTGTGGCATAGAGTTTGTTTAGCCTGAGCAGAGAAGTTTCTGCTATAATCCTCATGCTGCAGTTTTTAAATTCTTTTAGATATGTTTGGTCTCAGTCTTGGAAAAACTTGAGTTTAGGACCAAGGCTGCAAGTGTGACTGTCATTATGAGGAAACCAGAATGGGAAGCCAGAAGAGGTAGCCAGATTGACAGAAGGATGTTGTGGTAGTAGGGATTTCGTAAACGTCACCTCTGACTGTTGCAATCTCATCTGATCAAGCTGTAAATAATTGTTTTCTTCCAGGATGGGTTGAGGTCTCCTAGTTGGCAGCAGACTCCACAACTGACACAATACAGGGCAGAAGTTGTTATTACTTAGAAGATCCCTAAACGAAGCAGTGCAGCAGTGGGTTGTGGGTGCATACCTTTAATTTGGCCGGGTTTGTGACTTACTTCTGCTCTGAGTCAGCTTCAGCAGCTGTTAATCATCTTTGTGTTGCCTCTGACAAGCACAAGGTTATCTGTGAAGGAGAGAGGAATTGCCTGTTCACCACTGGAGCTGTGGCTGGTCTCAGAAGATCTGGCAGTGCTTCCAAAGACACTGGATCAGAGGAGTGCAAGGCCATGGTAGTGGATGAAACTTTCCCCAGAGGGGGTTTTCTCACGCCTTCCCTTGGGCTCTGTGTAAGGGAGAGAGAGATGTGGAGAGAGACAACTGTTGCCTCATCAGGGCCTCTAGAGCTGAGGCTCTTTTCTGTGTCCCAGCCTGAATCTAGACTGGATTAGTTATCCTGTGAGAAGCTTAGAGGTAGCTATGACTGATAATGTGTCTGGTGTACCCGGGGAGGGCTTTGGTAGTGGCATGCTGCAGTACTTCTCAAAGGGAAGTAGGACGTATTTCCTAATGGAAATTTCCTCATTTCACGCATCTGTGGCATCATCTTTTGTCCTGGCCAGTTCCTTGTAGCAGGTCAAGAGGCATCATGAGGCCCAAAGGAAGGTTGCTTGGATGACAACAGCATATCTAAGGGCTGGGAGAAACTGCTTGTTTCATCCCGTTGGGATGCAGTGCCCCCTCGAGCCTGGAGCACCAAGGTTGCCCGCGGTGGGAGGGAGCCCTGGGTGCCAGTGCATGGCAGGTGAGGGGTGCTCAGCCCTGGGAGGGGACGGGTTGCTGCAGTGACTGTGTTACCTTAGCAGTGCAGGGACTTGGCAGGAGCACAGCCTGATTCCTCATCAGAGCAAGTTGGGAGGTGCTGCTTTGTCTGCACCTGCCTCTGCAAAGCCATCCTGCTCCCCTCTGAGATAAACAGGTGCTTGGGAATGGCCACCTCCGCTACTGAGAAAGTATTGGTGGCTTGTAAAGGGAGATAATTGATGTCCAGACATGAGAGGACAGTGCCAACAGTGCTCTTCTGGCATTGGAAGGGTAGCCCTGTCTCCATCAGGTGTTTTATGGACTCATAACCTCTGGAACAAGCAGGTCCCGTGAGCTCCCACGCTGTGAGCCCCTGGAGCAGGAATCTGCTTGATAGTTTATCCTCTTCTGCCGTGTCTAGTCTCGTATTTTCTTGAATTTTCCTTACAGTACATTCTTTGTTTTGAACTGACTCAGATTCCTCCTTTTGTGAGCTGTTTTGCTGCTGCTGTGATCTTTCTAAGAGATAGCAAATACCTTGTTTACTGTAAGCTCTTGTGCAGTAATTCATGTGGTTACACCGTGAAACAGAGAAGTCCTTCTGGAGCTTGTTTCCACACCCACCCATTCATCCGTGCCCTTCTCCCCATTTTCAGTACACGGCTTCAGCATGTCACGTTGGCATGATGTCATACAAAGCCAGCAGATTTGTCATTAAAAGCCTTGTCATCAATAGATGACTGTTTGTATTTTCTGCCTGCCTGAAAGTGTTTTATACTTGCTAACCCCGTAATTAAGACTTTGTTGCCTTTGAAACAGGTTGGTTTCACTGCCCCACCTTTTCCTTAGGCAATTACAAGGCGGTGCCAATGTCGAGGGGGGTATTCATTAGCCTGGATGAGACTTGGCTCTGGCAGCCAGCTCACACAAATGCGCTCCACCCGGCGCTCCCCACATGGGCGGTAGCCCAACACTGGGCAGCCTTTGGAGGCCATGAATTTGGATAATCTTTGTGGCTCAGCTCTTAAGGGACTTGTGTAAGAAGGATGCAGAAAGAGAGCATTGCCTCAAAATGGCTGATAAAATGCTCTTTGTGCAGCTTCAGTTGAACCTGAACAGAGCGATGTCAGGGTTTTCTTATCATGTAAAGTGATGCCGTTCTTCTGGGCCGCTGGATTGCTCGACTGCTTTTGATTGTCTTGCGGTAATTGAATAGCTGTGCTGTGTAACCTGTGCTGAAGGAATCAGGGCTGTTTATTCAGCAAACAGATGTCCTGCTTTGTGGTGTGCTTACAATGTTACTGGCTTGCGTCTTTTCATTCGTTAATATTGCTGACTACCCCGGCTATCGTCCTTGCACTGATAATTCTGCGTTTGCTAATGCGTTTCAGTGTCTCAAAGGGAGACTTGGAAGCTTGCAAAATTTGCAAAGTAATTCCATTGATCCGTCAAGTTTGAGTCTGCCAGTAGACAAGGGTTATCCCTGCAACATCCCGTGTTACAGTGCATCAGACCACTACATCTGGGCAGGATCAGTTCAGCCCTGGTGACGTGAACTGGGTGTGATCCCAGCCTGCCTCACCGAATGGGTAAGGAACATGTGAAATCGCTTTTGGTATGTGTATCCTGCTCCTGTGCAATGCTGACCACAGTCAAACACATTTATCAGAGATCTCTCTGCCCTCAATCCATTTCCTGTCTTGTCCCTAGCACCACACACTCCTGAGTGGTTTCAGATAGCTGGCAGAATTGAAAACAAAGCAGCTTTGTGTTTTAATCATCCCTACTGAGACCCTAAAATTGATGTTGGGCTGGAAGTTCCTCAGCTGATGCAGGCTGGCGGCAGCCAGTGGCCCAGATAAGCCATTTGCAGCCCTGTGTAGGGATAAGGCCCAATATCTCACTTGAAGGGAGTTGAGAACACCCCTTCCAGTGGGGCAGTGGTTTTGATAGATTGTAAGAGATTTAACCTCGCAGCTGTAGCTGTAATGTACAGAAAAGCTACTTTTTCCTATTTTCAAATTATATTTGGTATCATTTTTTAACTCTCCCTCAGCAGTCTGAGCAATTGGACTCGTGATAGTAAGCAGGCCTGGCTTTTATAGGAAGAAGAATGTGACAAATAACTCCCATAAACGTGTTTACCGTTTGCACTATCATTTCTAAAATACCATTTTCTACGCTGGCACAGAGGAAATTCACAGTGGTAGGGGGAAGGTTTTACAGGTGCCAAGTCAGGATATGACCCCCCAAAACACAACTGCTTGGCTGCAAGACCAGTGAGTACTGTGTTTTGCTGGTAGCAGTCTGATATTCAGCTCCTCCAACTTTTCTGTCCTGTGAGAGTTTACAAGTTTTCAGCAAGATCCTGGGGGTAATCCTGCAGGATTCAGCTGTCAACAGCTGTGCTCACCACAGACTCCTCTGCAGGCCTTTTTTGCAAGCAGCTGTTATCTACACACCATTCCATGCTGGGGCTGATCTGTGCTTCTTGTAAGACGTAAATTGCAATTGCCTCTATGTCCCTTATCATCACTTGATATTTCGAGTGATGCAGAAAATGAGGACACACCGAGGGGTATGTCTCTCACAGCAGCATCCTCAGGAGAGGTAGTTTTCTGGGGAGCTGGGGAACAAGCCATGTAATTGTAGCTGCTCTGAAGGAGGTCTCAGCCCCAGTTTGGGGCTGTGGGAAAGGTTTCTTACCTTAGCTTTTCCCTGAAAGATGAGAAATGTGTGGCACAAAAGAGCTGTATGAGAGCAGGGGTTAGATTTCTGTCACCTCAGAAAGAAGATTAGCAAAGGGAGCTGTCAAGTGAGAGGCAATATCCTCTGCCCATGCTGTCATGCTAGATGCCAGAGGGACATTCCTGTCTCCTTGGTGACTGCTGCTAGCAAGACCTCAGCCTGGTTGTGGATTTTCCAAGTTTCACTTTGTAACTGCAAAACCCACCCATTTGTTCTTTTCTCTCTTTTTGTTTCCCTCTCCTTTCCTCCTGCTTCTCTCCTCTATTCCTGCTTTCCTCTGTAATTTCTGCTTCTGCTGCTGTAGTCCATGGAGGCAGTTAGAGCTTGCAGTGCCCCAAAAAATCCTGTTGTGCCTAGATTTTGCCTGCTCTAACCTAACGCCTGCCTTATGAAAGTATCTGAAACCCAGAAGTAAAAACTAGTTTCGATGGTATGCGCTTGAAAGCAGATTCATAGCCTGTTCTAATGTGCATTGAAGGCACACCGGCTATCCTCGAATAAAACCAAGTGCTGACAAACTCATTTTCTCAAATAAGAGTATCCTCGTATTGGCTGGAATAGGAGGTTGGCTATTACTGACAAGCTCTATGTGCAGACAAGTTAGTACAATGAGCAAGGGCTGAAAGGATCCGAGGCATGACTGAGCCTCATAATTATACCTAGATTAGACTTTTGCCTGAGGGCAAGGCACGGCAAGAACAGCTCTGAACTCCTATCATTGCCTGTAGTGTTTGAACACAGACACATCCCTCGCCGTCCCGGTGAAGTCAGCAGCGCCAAGCCTGGCTGGAACAAAGCCCCGTTATCTCTACAGGAGTGCTGCTGACAGGGCAGGAGTGGGCTTGTTCTGGGCTGTGCTCTGTGGTGTGACCAGCTCAGGTTTTCTCCAAAGCCACTCTTTTCCAGGAGGGTTTTGTGGCTCTTTGCCAGAGCCACACAATACAGGGGAGACCTGGAGTGGTTGATGTTTCCCCTTAAATGATGGTACAGGTACATCTTGGACCACCTCTGGAGAAGGAGCTTGTCCTCCCCTTTAGCTAGAGCCCCAGATGCTCTGACCTTCTCCCCAGTGCATCTCCCCTGAAGCTACCACAGAACCAACAGCAGGGGAACTCCAGCCTCTGGGTGTCTGAGGTGTCATCAGAGACCAGCTGTCAGATTTCCCCAGGCATCTCATCACACAGTGATGTGAGCTGGGAGTGCAGCCTCCCGGAGTCACACTGCTGCTCAAACACCAGAGCTGCCTCTGTGTTTGATTGACAGGGGGTCAATCAAGTCCTTGCTTGGTAGATGCCGGCATGCCAGCACTGCTTGCTGGAGTTTTGGTGGTTTCAAGCTCCAGGCGTGCATGGAAACGGGGCTGTACCAGTACCAGTGCTAGCCCAGGGAACCTGCTGTGGCTCTGACTGTGAACGATGCACCATTTCTCTGCCACTGTCATTTGCCACAATAGTTTTGGGGCTTGTATGCAGTTAAGAGGAAAAAGACTGTGCACTGCATGAACCTTGCATGGCTGGCTGTGCTTTTCTGTGTCCAGCATGGGGTGTGGGTACTGAGGATCATCACGTGGTGGTAACCTGTGCCCTCTGCTCAGGGGATGAGTGCCCAGTGTTCTCACATGGGCTCTGTCATGATTTGGTCTTGCAGGGGGTGGATGGTGTGGGAGCAGCACTGTACTGAGTTTTGGAGTCTAGAAGAGGCTTGAGCCAGGAGTTGTAGTACAGCAGAGGCAGCTTTGCTGCTGGGTGTTTGTAATCAGTGTCTCCCTGTTGTACTCAGCGAAGTCAAGGTTAGATGGTGTCATTTCTGCTGGTCTGTGGCTCATCACAAACTGCTAATTTTGATTGAACAGTCACTCCAGCACAGCAGACTGGTTGTGTACCTGTGGATCAGACACTGTGAAGGACTCTCTGGTCTCTCCCCTGTCTATGGGCAGGGATTATTGCAGACGGGAAGAGATTTCTTGCACAAATGCTGGTTTCAGGTTTGCTATTAGCTATGTGCTAAGCCTCCACACGGACTTTGGACAAAGTTAACTGGGTGATACTTAGCTCAGTGTGTTCTTTGTAAAATCTTGTGCAAACCAGAAAAGATTGTCAATGGTAATCATGGTGATTAGATTAGATCACTTCAGGGTTTCAGCCTCCCCAGAGTAAACATCTGTTTTCAATAACCTAAATAGCAAGGTGCTGCACTAGAGGCAAACTGGGCCTTAATCCAAGGGACTGTCATTATTTACTGCTTTTTCTCTGTATCTTCCTTTGCTTTTCAGTCTATACCGTGTTGTACTTCTGTGTGTACCCTTCTTTTCTTTCTTTTCAGCCATGTAGGAGTATACATCGTGGTTGCTCAGTATCGAGTGCTTCTGTTGCTTGCTATTGAATGCTGGTGCTGGTGTCATTCCAGTTAAGCTCTATGTACCTTTTGTCTCTGAAAATCAATGGAGAGCAAATTTTAAAAGAACTAGTTTTCATAGTACCTTTCATTTAAAAAAAAAATAATCCCATTTATGTTTGCTCATGATGAGAGAGGTTTCTCAGGAGGTCGATCTGGGAGACAAAATACAGTTTGTGCTTTTAGTAAACATCAGGAACCTTTTTTCCTGTAGAAAAACCTTGAATGCTTTATAGTCGCTCTCATCTAAATGATATTCTCAAGCATACTTTTGTTTCCAGCAGATGTTGCCTTGTGCTGCAGTCTTGATTTGCAAACAAGTCAAGGGTCTTGGGAATTCTCTTGAGATCTTAGTTAGACATATGCAAGATTAGCTACCACAGGCCATGTTCGTGCTGCAGGTGTGGCAGTAGAGGTAGAAGGAAGCACCTGAGGTGACCTATTGCTAGTATCTTCCTGTGAGGAGTGAGGGGTACAGTTCCAGATGTGCAGTGATAGCAGGAAAAATCAGATTGCAGCAAGTTCAGACTCCTCTGGGACTTGGGAAGATGCTAAGGTATTGTTTGTTTAAACACTGCAGTGAGCCAGGAGCCTTGCAGAATCAGATTTGCCAAAGAAGTTTGCTTAAGGTTCCTTAAAACAGGGAAAAAAGAAACATACTGAAAATAATTGAGTTTCTGGTGCTTTAAAAGCTTCTTAATGTTCCTCAAGTTCTTTTTTTTCTGCGAAAGTATGTTCTTTTGATTGCAGTTCAGGCTTAGCAGAGTACAGTACATCTTGCCACAGAATGAATAAATGAGCTCAGTTCTGCAGCTGCTATTGAATGACGATGTTGGAGCATGCCTTGGCTTATCAGTGAAGGCTGCCTAATGTATTCCACCCAGCCTACCTGACCGTGCTCTGCAGCAGCAAACCCAATTAACTGTTTTTCTACCTGTTGTATGAATGGTTTTAGCAGTTCAGGGAGGGCTTTGTTTCATAGTATTGTAGTAAGCCATGCCGGAGCATGCACTGGCCATTTGTCAGACGCCTCTGTTGCTCTCTACAGCCCAGAAAATGCACCAGGAGCTTGCCACGGCACAGTCTGGTCGGGCGGCTCATGAGCAGAGTGTGGCTCATTAGCTTTCCATTCATTAGTTTCTAAAAGCCTTCAGAATCAGATTTGGAGGCATGAGTAAGAAATTTACAGTCTATCCTACCAGTGTGACAGAATGTTGCTAGTCAAAAAAAAAAGACAAAATGGGCCTCTCTGGACCTTTCTGAGGGGTTTTATTGTTTAGTTGTTGTTTTTCAAGATGCCTCAAACTATCTGGCTTTGTGTTTGTCTGTTGTCTTCAACTTAGTCCTCCCACAAAAAGTCAAATACCTGCTTTTACTGAATTATTAACAACAATGGATGGAGCTTATGTATCAAAGAAAATTATGGACGTTTCCCAAGGTAATTGATTTAAATGGAGTTAAATTTAGTGGAAGCTTCTATTGGTGTAATGAATGCTCATTATAGAGCCTAATGTGCTTTAAGGGCTTGATAACCTTCTCAGTAGGGAAGTCAGGCTGCTGTTTTCCAGCAGAGGCACAGATGCTGTACCGTGGCACTGCTGTCACTGCAACTGTGTCCCATTGCTGTGCTGGAGTGTTTCTCTTTAACCTTGTGTGTTTTTCCCTCTTGCAGAAGACCACCTCCCAGCTGGCTTCCCAACCATTGACATGGGCCCGCAGCTGAAGGTGGTGGAAAAGGCCCGCACAGCCACAATGCTCTGTGCTGCCAGTGGTAACCCTGATCCCGAAATCTCCTGGTTCAAGGACTTCCTGCCCGTCGACACTGCAACCAGCAATGGGCGAATCAAGCAGCTCCGCTCGGGTAAGGTAGCAAAGCAAGTAAGCCTTCCCAGCCTCCTCACTCTTCTCCCTTTTCTCTTTACATGATGCTATTATTTTCTCCCTGAAATGCAATTCTGAACCCAAATGTCAATTTGTTCTGAGCTTGTTTCTTTTACAATGTAAAAACAGTTTTTGGAGCTGATCCTCTCTGGCACGATATCGTGGCTTGTTAAAAGGAGACATTAGAGTGGACATGCCTTTTGGAACATCACCTGGATATCTTCTTTGGTACTGTCTTGATATTGCCCCAAATCCTTGGTAGGCTCAGACATTTCACTACCAACTCAGTGGGTCTCAGGTATTTTTTAATAGGAGCACAGTGCAAATCAGGATAATGAGATACTGGTTGAGATTTTACAATCTGTGGTCATATGCAACTTTACTCCTTATACAGACTCTGCAAGGCAGTGCTGTGCTTTCCATTCAGCTCGTTACCATCCTTACTCTGCGACACCACAAGAATAAAGAGAAATCCAAAAAGCAGCAATTCTGTGGATTTCAAAGGAAGGTGGACACAGTTTTGAAATACACCATTTCTTGTTGATTCTTTTGTGTGACAAGCCAAATACTAGCTTTTGAAATACAGATGGTTATTTCTTAGGGGTGGCTAAGAATGCACTCATTTTAGCAAGGAATTCTTGTTTTTCTACTGCACTGTTCAGTCTCCCAGGACTCTAAGGCCCATTAGAGAATTAAAGAAAATAAAACATTGCTTTATTCACTGATGAAGTGGAGCTCCCCAGTGTGAATTGGAGTGGCTGTTTAACAACGCACAGCACGACAACACAGCAGCTTTAGTCTGGGAGAAAAAGCCCCCAGTACCCTACACAAAGTAGAGAAGGGACCAGAGCTGGAACAACTTTGGTCTAGAGAGGTCTCATGCTTAAATATGAGGCAGACTGCCTTGCCTGGCCACGATTATCTCTGGGCACTCAAAAGCCATTTATTATGAGTGCTGCTGCCAGGGCATCACCATCTTCTTTTTACCAAGGTGGATGTCTTGAAACATTTCTCCATAGCAGGAGCCTTGTGCATACATCTGATGATGCTTGGATGATAAGAAGTAGGTTTGTACTTGGAAGAGTGGGTAAGTGAGACATCACTCTCAGCAAAAATAGAACCCAGCCTGACACTCCTGATCCCACCTTGATGTACCAGTGAATACTAATTATACTAATGCATTTATAGTTTATGAAATTTCCCAGTGACCTTTAGCTTATCCCCCCCACAACATGGTTTAATCTTGATCTGTTTGTGCTGGAAGAAAATATCACACTTGTTAGTTATTCTGAGAAGCTTTAGGAAGCAGCAATAGGAAAGTGCACATGGATGTGTTTCACTTCGTAGCTGACTAAATCAGCATCAGAAATTACCATAAATGAGCAGCAAGGCAGCCTCTGATGCACTTGCTGTACGTTCTCCAGCCTCCTTTTCACAGGCACTTGGCTGCCTCTCTACCAGCTGCTTCACAAGTTTGGTGAAATGGAAAGTTTAAAAACAAACTAGTAAAGCCTGTCACAGTGTCCAAGTTTTGATTCCTATTCGCTGTTCTTGAGCAACATCTCAATTGAATATTTCACCTGGGATTCAAACTCTAGAGCTGGCTGCTTGCTGAAGACACAGTAATTACCAAGGGAGGTGTCAAGGGAACCTTTTAGAAATCAATGAGCAGCACACATCCTCAGACTCACGAAAGAAATTGATTAGCTCTCTAATGTAGTATGGGAGATTTCTACAGTTCAGTGCAAGAGACTTCCAAATATGAGTTTGAAGTTTTGTTTTCAGGGATCTGGTGATACGATGCAAAATTCACCAAGGCTCTGCTCCACCCTGGCATGAGTGGGGAGCATGAAGTTTGCAGCTTCTCATAGGCCAGAGACTCAGCCCCTGCTTGCATTTGTGGCTTTTTCCTGTATTTGTAGTGGACGTAAAGTAGGGCCTGCACTTGGAAGTGCCTGAGCCCACTTGGGTGACTGCAGCACCCTGTATGAGCAGTGTGATGGCTTGGGCAGTTTCCCATTCGTTCTGCAAGGTGCTAATTGAGCTCTCCAACACTACACCCTAGTTGGGCAGAGTTGCTTTTCAAAGAAAAGAGTATTTAAATAGATACCTCATTATATGGTAGAGTTTAATAGTTTGCAAAGTCTCTGCTCCATTAAGATTGTATCTTATAGTCAGCCTGGCATATCTGCATGAATGTCAGTTTATACTATCTCAATCTAAATATACACTCATTTAATTTCATTTAATTAAAACCCAATAAAAGCGAGACAGATGTAATGTAGTTAAAATAGCTACAGCACATTGTGAGCCCAATACTGTGTATATAGTGTCCGACCGCCAGTGAGTACATCATATATTAGTATTCAGATGTACAAAATATAGGTCACGAAGGTCAAAGCAGCTTTGGAGTCTGACTTAGAGAGGGGGTTGAGGGATGATTTTGTTTCTTCAGTCTCCTAGTTTGGAATAAATAGTTAGAGGTAAAGAAGCAGCATGTTTGGGAAAGGTGCTCTCTTCTGACACTCACAGTTATGTGGGCTGGCAGTGCTCTGGGGGCTTCAGGCAGGTCTTTGAACTTGCATGCAGTCAGATCGTGTGCCCCAGGGGGCTCTGAACATCAGTTTCTAGAGTTCTGTTCATCTTCTGTCAAGGTGCTAGAGTTTGTGGTTTAAGAGATCCAAGCCATCACCTTAGGCTTTTTTAGCCCCAGCAAACTAGTGTCTTTGTCAGGAGCAAATGTACAGTTTGTAAATCTGCCGTGTATCCTTTTCCACCTCATTCAGTAATTATATCTATATGTGTGTATATTTGTTTTTCCTATTACACCTTCTGACAGCATAACTCTATATTTGGAGGGCTTTTACAACTCTTTCTCACCCTTACTTAGGTTTTTCTTCCCAAGTAAAGCTTAATTCTATTTTAAGTCCAGTTCTTGGGTAGTTTTGCCAGTAAATGTTAGGCTAATAGCTATAGAGATGAGAACACAAATAAATACAGGGTTTCATCTCTCTTATCACAGTCTGCAAGTGCAGTGACTCAGGACAACTCCCTGTTCTCCCCCCAGGGTGTGTAGCTTCACTCATTGCCTCTCAGTCCATGACACAGTATCTAAGGCCTGCTCTGGGCTGGGAAACCTCCCCAGCATGCTAACACAGTTATAACTTGTTTGGCTGAACTGATTTTAAAACTGTCCAGGCATTGTGGTATTGCAGATGATACATACATGAGTTCTGGCAGCCAGAGTCAGTGCTGCACCTCTAACCATGTTTTAAAATTAGTTAATGATGTGGTGGATACTCTCTGAGTATAGATCAGATTGTGCTGATGCTTTACAGTTCTATACAGATTCTTGGATCAGAAGCTCCTGAGGACTTCAAAGCAATTCAGTTGGAATTCATACTCTCAAAGCTCTTGAATGTCTCCTGTGAGTTTCATAGCTGAAGAATTGCTCTTCGACCTTGCTCTTCAGAAAACTTCTGAACAAAATGTCAGATTAGAATAAATAGCTATTCTGACTGTTAACATATATCTTTACCATGTAAGGAAACTCCAGAAATTCTTAAAGCATTATCTTCCATCTAATAGAGAACTTGGTGTTACAAAAAGTATCATTCTCTTTTAATCACTTTCAATTAACTGAGTTACAGAACCATGCCCTAGATCCTAGTGTGACTTTCAGGCAATTAACTGCGAGTAAAGTATTAGAGAAGACTCTGCAGGTGACTTCAGTCACTCTCTGGAAAAGTGAAGGTGCTTCTAACAAAGAAGCAGCGGGAGCTGGCTCCCCATATCACCTTGGTGCATTTGGGCTCTCAGAGTTACCAGCAAGCATTTTCATTTAGGCTTGATCCTATCAGTAGAAGCACTACTTGCCTGGAAACAAAAGGAATACCCAACATGCACAGAGCAAACATGCAAAAAGAGGTGGTGCCTCTTTATCCCAGTGAAGTAGCCCTGATGTCCATGTCCTGCTTCACTGGCAATACCCAGCAGTCAGCATCCAGCAGATGTTCAGCTCCTAGCAAGGAACAGCTTTGAGCCGAGACATCAGATAGGCATCGACTTGGAACAAGATGTAAGGACAGCCTAAAAGAATGGAGATTGAGTATTATTATCCAAAAGGATCAGGGAACCCACACAAGGATGGATGCTGTCTCAGAAAGGACTGACTGGAAAAGGGTTGAAGTAATATAGTGGCCAACAACAGCCAGTTGACAGCTGAAATTCTGTCTCCTGGAAGAACCGAAACTGCACACCTGGGTCTTGCTGTGTGAGGTGTACACAGCAGTTGTGGAATACATTCAAACTCCCTGTGGCATCTGGTGGCAAACAGTCTTTCCTGTAGTACTTGCACTCTTGAAAAGAGTTTCCCCTAAAACAAAGCTAGGAAGTAGCCAAAAGCACTGTCAGAGTTCTCTGGAATTCAGTGTTGCACTGCCCTAGTGCTCACTTGCAGCTAGCACGAGCCTTGGTTTATCTGCTGATGTTGCTTTGGAGAGATTCTTTGGTGGTTTAGGTTCCTACAAAGAAGTGGTGTGTTGGTAAGCCTGTGGTGATTTTGTCAGCAGAGTGAAGTCCCTTCTCCAACAGAACTTCTCCACACTGGGAAATACTGACACGAATAACCCCGGGGGTTTTCCAGTGTATCATCCTGTGTTTTTCCTTGCTTTGGGTGTCTGACTGGGTGCTTCTAATACACAGAGAATGTCAGGGCCAGCATTTATTCCTGACTAAGGTGAATGTATGGGGTGTTACTCAGTGTTTGTTATCATAAGGAGGAAATAAACTCTCCTTCCTTATGACTGTCTCAAACCTTTCAAACACAAGGAATTGGGTTTGAAGTTTGGTCTTGGGGTGCCCTTTGCATAAATCAGCCTGGTGATCACAGGGCACAAGTTGGCCTCAGTAACCATTTGAGTCATGACACCTCCATCACGTGATGGACACTGTTACGTTGGCACTCTGTGGCCTGTGTGCTGCGATTTGATCCCTTTGAGGGACACACCCTAAAAGGACAACAGCCAGAGATGAATCGTCATATGATGTGAAGGATGAAGGGAAACTTCTTTATTTGTTCTTTGTTTGTTCCTTCTGGATGAGGAAATTTGGGTCCAACTGAAAAGCCTTGTGCATGCTCTGTAATGGTGTCCTCTAAGTGAAAAGTTAATGTCTTAATTTTGCAAAGGTGAGAGAGACATGGAACAAACGCTGCAGTAAATACAGCAAGCCTCTGTGTTGCTCCCACAAGGGTTGAATTGCGTTCAGAAGCCAGGAGGATTGGGATTCAACTCATGAAAAAATAAACTGGCCACATTTAACATTTTAGGGAATCTGCTCCAAGTATGCAGTTGCTTCTAGAGCTCTGTATAGACAATTGCATAATAGAGAAAGGGTTGAGCCTCTACAGGGAGGAGATATAAAGATTTGCTGCAAATCTTTTCATTCTAGGACAGAGCAACAAACCCTCTTTCAGCCAGATGAGAGATAAGGGAGTCATGTTTTCAGCCCCTTGGGCTTGTGCTCAAAGTCACTGCACCGTTCCCATGGGAAGTGACACACTGTGGTGATGCTTTTCTTAACTCTGAAAATTGTGGAACCGATGGGGTAGGGGACACACGACACACCAGAGGGGGAATGCCCTAGACCAAACAGAGCAAAAATATCGCTTGGCAAACTTTCCAAACAGGCAAAGAGAAATAACCCTGTTTTCCATGGCTGTGCTATTCCATGCAAGTATCTCTGGGTATAACTGTTCTGTTAAGGGTAGCAGTAGTTACTAAGATAGATAAGTAAGCAACAGATTTATTATTGCAAGAGGGAGATTATCCACAACTTCAGTCACTGCGAGATTTTTCCTGATGCTTCAGTCATCTCTGGATAGAAGACATCAGAAAATGTAACACAACGTAAAGTTAAAATGGGGTAGTGTCATCTTGGCAGAGGAAAATGCTAAATGAGTAGTTTGAATTGCTGCTCCTGCTTTGAAAAAGGGACTCTGCCTAAAGGAGGGGTAGTTAGGAAAGAAAAGGAATAAGTATAAATATTGTAATTACTTTTTAAGAGGCAAGTTAAATGTGCTTAAAATATGCCTTCTTTGTATTTACAGAAATTCTTTTCTGTCTTTCTTTCCCATTGGGTGATCATTGTTGTGGATAATGGAATGAGCTGTAAATCTGAGATACACGACACTCTTGTATGCATACTGGTATTTATTAATCAATACACTGAACATGATTTGACACACTGTGTCCTGTTTAACCCTATTTTTCTGTCTGTTTAAACTCCTCAGTTTTCTTTGGTAAGTGCTTGGTATTCAGATCCTACAAATCTGCATAAAACCAACACATACCATGAACTGCCTACAGATTCAATTTGCATGAATTTCTCCCTTATACTAACAGCCTTCATATGTGCAAATTAAGACCAAGGGGACAAAAGTGGGGATTAGAAGGGTTCCCTGCCAATTTGCCCAGCTGGAGCTTCTCCATCATGCTTCAGTATTGATGGTACACTGAACTCAAGACACTGACCGGTGGAGCCTCCACTTGCTAAATACCTTGACCTCATAAAACGAACCTTTATAGATGGTTGCAACAGGATAATTTAACCTCACTCCCAGAGAAGCCCTCCTTATAAGATACTCTTCATTACAGCATGTAAAATTATCTCCAGTGCCTTATAAAGAGGGTAGGGATTCCTTTCTTCCGCCAACTTCCAAATTAGGCAGGAACAACAGAGGTCTGGCTAGCGTGCCATAGTCACATTACCAGAAAACACTTCGTTTCGAAATATTTCTGTATGTAAAGTTAATTCTGCATGACACCAATTTCTTTGCCAGAGGGAACCTGATGCCAGGGTTATGTGAATGTGGAGAATGACTCAAAACTGATTTATTACGCTTTCCTCTTAGTTTAATATCTTTAAGCAAGCAGATTTTGTCCCACTGGTCATTCTAACCTCAAAGCCAAATTGCACTGAGTGCCCACAACCATGCGCTTTCCACCCCTCCTGCCCAGCACACTCACAGTCACACAGCCCCAGGACACACCCTCCTTGTTCTGTATGAGGAATGAAGGGGCACTGCACCATCTCCCCAAAGTGTCCTCCATCTCAACTGCTTGAACAGTGGTGTGGGTGAATGCAAGTGGCGAGGCCAGCCAGCAGTGCCACCTCGGTAGCTTAGTTTGGCCCCTGTTCATGAGGGTGGGGACTTCAATGGCAAGATGCAGGGCTGGATGCTGCACTCTGGAAAGCAATAAGCTTTACTAACCTCCTGAGAATGTCACTCTGACTTTTATTGCACATCAGTTTCTTTTTGTTTATTCCTGTCGCGCTAATACAAATTCTAGCTTTAAAAAAACTTTCTGCTTTTAAGTTATAATTTTCTTCCTTTCCTCTTTGTACTAATGCTTCTCTCTAATCTTATTTGCATTCAAATTACCTCACCAGGTGGTACACCGATCAGAGGTAAGAATGCTGAAATGTGCCTCCAGTTGTCACGTCACTCCATCTCCTGTCTGCCTTGTCCCTTCTCCTCCGGTGTTTCTCATCTCCAGCTTTTACTCTCAGCCCTAACTCTGCCGGTGCTCTCGCTCATCTGCACTCTCCCACTAGTGTGTTTATTTCGGTTGGGTTTCAGCGTGATTTCTCGTAGACTCATCCATTGCAATTTTGCACTGTTGAAAGGGGGTTATTCAACGGAAAGTTTGCAAAAGTTTGGAAAATGGTCCCAGGCCTCCACCACAGGAGAGTTGACATCTCTTGCAGCTCCTGAAAGTCTCTGAATTTCCCACACAGTTGTGACCTCTGAGGTCTTGTGTCTTGGGGGTTTTAGATGGATTGCTTTGATGTAAGTGTATGGAGGTAACATTTTCACAAGAGAACAGTCAAATTCATCTGTGCTGCTGCTGATGGTCATGAAAAACTAATTGGAAGGAGAAAAATTCTTGCAAGGTTGAGCAAATGTGACTCTGCAGTAAGGAGCACCTTTGTGTTCCGCATGTTTCTCTTTCAAGTGTACTCACCCTCTAATGTGATGGCAGAGTGGAGAACCACTGACCTAGACCCCCCTTTCTGAGCTGGGCATGCCGATGTTGTTCTGCAGCATTAAGATTTGTTTTAAATAGACAAATCAGAAGCACATCTGGCTCTTTAAGCCTTCATTAATTAAACCCACCCCTGGTTTGACAGCCCAGCCCAGTCTGGTGTGCAGTCCCTGGCTAGTTTTCACAGCCTGTATGCACCAGTAATGACTTTCCAATTGGAGTGTTGTTTTTTCTAGCCTAAACACTCAAAGCTGTCTCTTTAGATTAACTTTAGCATGTTAATCAGTGTTATGTGCTAAGGCCCTTCTGAATTCTCTTGTGATTTTGGTTACCCCTCTTGATTGACCTCTGGATTTCTTGACAGAATGGCTTCTACCTATAAATCAACAAAACCTCATTCGTTCAGATTTCCCCCTTCTCCCTTTTCCTCCCCCTTTTCCCCGAATCACTGCTGGAAGTTAATAATCTGACTCTTGGAACTGGTTCTGTTGCTGGGGGTTAATGTTTTCAGCTCCTGTTAAGTGATTTCAGAGTAAATGTGAATTGCTGTTTGATACGTATTTGCATTAAGTTGCCTCTGTAGCAAATCTGGGTCAGGGAAAAAGACTGCAAACCTTATTTTTATATGAATGGGCTTACCATATCTGTCATTCCTCCCTTTGGAACCCTTGAGATTGACAGCTGTGATGTTACAAACTCCTTAAAACTATTTCTTCATCTCCTATTTCTACTCGAAATGCTAAAATGAAGTGACAGATGGAATGCTAACTCACCATCCGCTCTGAGCTCCGGGCCGAGCACGCTGGGTGTGCAGCCATCCCAGGGCCTCCCCGCACGCTTTGCTGCACGCCTGTCCTGGCTGATGACATTAGTGACTCAGCACCAGAACCACATGGATGCTCCATACGTCCTGCTTGGGAACCGACCGCATCTCTGTGGAAAGAACCATCCATCTCATAAAAACATAAGTTTCCCGCACCCCCACCCCCTTCCCACCCCCGTCTGAGTCCTGATGAGGTATTTTAAGAGTGTTCTTGACATTATTTAAAATATATGTGTCCTGTTTGAATGTCAAAGATGACATTTCTGTGAGAGCAAACAGAAGCCACGTGCTGCTCTCTGGCTTCTCCTAGAGGATTTCTGTCAGCCTGATGCCTTTTATTTAAAATGGAGGTCATTGAATTTCTAAAGATAATGACAGATTAGATGAAAGTGCTTTTATGATGGTGAGGTTGTGTCCATGTAGAAGTGACTGTTCTGCCATGTTCTATACCCAGCTGCACTCTTGTTCCTCATTAAGGTAAGTTTGATGCTTTGGAATCCATTAATTTGGTCTGAAAGGAAGGGTGAAGTAATTACTCTTAATGAACCCTTTTGGTAATAATGTTGGGGGGGAAGGGGTGGTTTTGGTTTGATTTAATTGCTGCTGTGACTGTCGCTAGGAGTTGTGTGTCTGGAGTTCTTGGGATGGTATCCAAGACTTGTCTGTCAGAGCGGTGGCAAACCCACCTGGAGGGAACAGCGTGTGGTTAGACAGAGAATGACCTGAGATATTCTACCATGCACCCCTCCAAACAGGAGGAGATTTTTACCTCTAAACAAACTCATTTGACCTTACCCCACATATTTGGTCCCTTCTGTCCAAGCCATCTCTGGCTTCCCTGAAATGGGAGGAGCTCCCATCCATAATTCAGAATTTCCGTTTGTAGCTTCACTCTTTACCCCTCCGGGATGGTCCCAGAATGTAATTTAATCTTGAAATCCCTCTTTGCTCATCAGAAAGACACAGAGCTGGCAAATGCCTGTCAGATTAGGCAAGAGCTGGCTTCTTAAGGTGACCCACAGATAGTATCAGTAAATCCATGTTTAAGCAAGTTCTGCCCCATTTATATTTTGAAAGTAGAATATAAGATGTTCATTTCCAGCATTTCTCTGCAATTTAACTCACTCAACTTTGTGAAACATGGCTTCTTTTTCCTGCCCTGGGCTGTAAGAGAGAGCAGAACGCAGTTGTGTTTCTAGTGAGTGCTGGACTGAACAGGCACTAGATCGGATACGCGAGGAGGTAAAGAAATATCATCATCTCAGGCATTATCCCTTTCCAGTCAGATTTATTTGTTACTTTTCTGTCACCACAGGAAATATCAGAGGTTCCTATACATAAGAGTATTTCTTCCCTGCAGACGTCAGCGTAGCAGAGGTCTGTCTGAATTAACTTTAGATCAGCTCACTTGGGTGTCAGAAGCTGTCTGGGAAGCCAGGTAAACACCCGCACCGACTTCTGTATAGCTGTAGCTAAACCTTTTCCAGTCCCAAGTGAACTGGTTTAAATATAGCTCCATTATTCCGACGCTATCCTGCGAGCTGGAGCGTAAAGCTATCCAAAGAGATTAGAGGAAGCTAAAAGAATTTTGCTGTTTCTTTTTGAGTATGTGTTTGTACATTTGCTTGTACTTTGTGTATTATAGGATTTTTGTCCTGTTTCTTGAGCTTTTCCAGTCACCAAAAGAAAGCAAAAGAAAAGCAATTTAAAAATGAGATCTGCTTGCAGGAGAAGTGTCAGGGGGAGGCTGGGTGGAGTAGTGCTTGGAAATGCTTGTAATGCCATGTTTCTTACTGTCACATTCAGATTGACTCATGTCCCTTTAGAAGCACACAGAGGTGTTACTGTGCTTTTGACAGTGCTGTAGTTTTGCTTCTGAGGCAGAGTCCCCCGGGATTCCCTGTGCCTGCTAGTGAGAGATCAGAGCATCCTGAAACTCTGCTGTCTAAGAGGAGGCTGTGGAGAATGCTGGGTCTCATCTCCTCCCTCTCTGCCCCAGTCCAGCTCATGGCAGCAGTCAGGTACTATCAGCAGCTGCCTCTGGTGCTCAGGAGAGTGATTTCTCAGCAGTGCTGCCATCCAGAACAGGCCCCTTGTATGCCAATCCCCGTCCTCGCAGGCATAATAACCATAATGAACACTAACAATGAAAATGTATTTGTAGTTACCTTGTTTTGCATATTTGGCAGTGCCGATAGCTGGTGGAGGCTAGGTATGATCCTCTGTAACAGCTGGGAGATGCTGCTGTTATAAATTACCAAAAATAGTGAATGTGGGAAATGCTTATTTTCATTTTTAGTGACTCTCACATGGTTTGGTGGTTTTTCACAGCTCCCACAGCAAGTGTTCGTTATCTCAGGCAGCAGCCAGGATGTCAGAGTCCAACTCCCCCACTGTCAGGGCTTCACATTGTTTCTTTGTCCACCATATTCACATTTATGAGTCCTTATTTGATCTGGGATTGTCTCTGACCCTGCTCCACAGCTCCCTGGATTTTTATAGAGAAATTCTCATTCCCTAGGAGGGAATTTTTAGCAAAAGGGATTGGGACCCACACCTGAGCACTTGTGGAAGAGGCAACTGGCTGAAGAGGGAACTAAGAATACTGCTGGAGGAGAAGTCAGGCAGTATTTATGTGAAGGAAGCTGGTGGGAAGCAGGGGAAAAGAAAAGGGAGGGTTTTAGGATAACCATATGCTGTAGTGTGCAGGTGGGCAAAATTTACCTCTTTGCTGAGAGGAAGAGCCCTGGTCAGATAGCTGGGTTCATTACATCTGCATTGCAAGTCCTTTCCTTAGATGAGTGCTGTGTCTGCAGCCTGGTTTCTCTGACTCTTGGATACTTACAAGAGCATTTAATTCCTTGTCCGATTTTATAACCAGGGCAAAACGTCAGTCCCCTCTTTGTGAGCCCGGAGGACTGAGGCTGTGAATGCCCTGATAGAGAAGAAGAGCTGTTCCCACTGCTAGGGATAGAGCTCCGACCTGAACTGATACAGAGAAGTGTTGCCCCAGGAGCTGCAGTGTTTGGCTCCATGCGGTGCTCTCTGGGAGAAGAGGGCACAAGCACCCAATGAGCTACAGAGCAGGATTTCAGAGAGATCAATTTGTATGGCAGCTCAGAGCCTTTGACATTTGGTTTGTCACCCGGAGAAGAGAGTGACAAGCCCTCCATGGTACAACAGTACCCAGCACTGCCAAAAAGCATCCCTTATCAGGATCCGCCTTCCCTGTGCTTTCTCTGTGCAGGGCACTTTTTAAATGCTTCTTTTAACCACTGTCACTGCAACTAATGATTCTGCCTCAGCACAAGTATATTTGAATAGATAAGTATCTTGGAAAGCTGCTAAAGGGGCTGCTGTCTGTGCCCGAGTTAAAGAGCAAAAGAAAAGCTAGGAGAGGAGGGGAGGGGCTGGCAAGGAGATACCGGCGGAGTAAAGAGGAATAAGGAATATAAAATAAGGAGTGCTTGTCAGTCAGCGGGGCTGACTCCTGCCCTCAGCCCCAGAAAACTCTGCCTTGTCACCATTCTCCCTGGCACTGGAGAGCAGCCAGGGGTTTTTCTCAGGAGCTGTCAGCTCTCTGATAAGCTGAGATGTGTTATCAGGAGCAGGTCTGAGGCACGAGCAAGACTGACGTGCCATGGCAGCATGGTGAGGAACTGTTCCCCTCTTCCTCTGGAGCCCTGCTGCAGTTCAGGTGCGGAGGAGCAGCAGAGGTCGAGTGGTGCTCAGCAAGGACAGGTTTCACTCTGATGTGCACATGCTGCTGCAGAGCCCCACGAGCTCCCAAGCAAGCTGTTCACTGCTCCTCTGTGTGTTTGTATCTGTGTCCTGGTGGTAGATGGTCCTCATGCATCCACCGAAGCCCTGCTATCCGATCGCACATCAAGACTCGGCCACACAGATCTCGGCCACAAGGCACCTGGCACGGGAGCACTGGAGGAGTCCGTGTGAGAAGTCTGCAGGAACATCCTGTGTAAACAAGACTTCACTCAGCAACTTATGCAACATAAATCCCAAAGTAATGAATAAAAGTAAATCAGCCTTCCTAGCACTGGTTTGCAGAGGCGCAGAAGATTATGAGATGTTGACAGGGTTAGGAATAGAAATCAGGTCCTTTGCACTTCTCGAGGCAAAGAATTCACCATGCTCTTGAGCGTCTTTGGATGCAGCTTCCATGAATTTCAGGGAAAGATGCTACTCAGAACTCAGCTCTTAATTTTCCTGTACTCCTTGTCCAGCCTAGACATGAACCCTCCAAGAGATGATGTCTTTCTCTGGGATCACTGAACTGCGGGTGAGAGCGTTTTGTAGGAAGTTTTTTTCCAAGTCTCAGATGCATTTCTGTCTCCAGCTTTCTGATTCCAGAAATGTCTGAGCTTCTTAACTTTATTCATAAATCTTTGTACTCTGAGACACTCTACACTTGCCTGGACCCATCACTTAGTTGTAGGTTGTCCTTCAAGAAAATCCCTACAGCCCTGCTGACTGCCATCAGTTTACCATGATCCTTCCAGTTTCTGCTGGCTGTCAGCTATGCTGCAGGATCTGTATGTTTGTCTAATGATGATTTATTGCAGTACCTGTTTTCTTTCTGGTTCATTTGAGAGGTTTGTGTTAACTTCCTTCTGCTCTGGGTTCTTGTCTTCCTCCTGACACACCATAATTTGAATAGTCATGCCAACCCAGACAAACCCAGAGTCCCTTGCCCAATGTCCCTGAGCAGTTTGTAGGCAGTTGCTGACATGTTGCTTGTTTATAGTGTGATTCTAGAAATTGGTCCATGTTGACAGGCAGTAACAGCATTTCTTTTGAAACTCCCCTCATTCTCTTCATCCTCTTAAGTTTTTTCTTTCTACTATTGAGGTCCCTAAAGATGAAAAATAGTTTGACTGACATTTAAGAGGCATGGTGACTGTGAGTGTAAAGGGTGAAAAAATACCGGTAATATGTATTGAATGGCTAAAAGGGTCATATAAAAAGGTATGTGTTTATGGCAGAATTACCTAGGGATCTTACTTTTTTTCTAGACAGACACTACTATCACTTGAAGCTGGCTCTGCTTCCAGCCCAGCCAGTTGGGTTTTTTGTTAAGCTTGGGTATGTTTTGCAGCAGACAACTTTTCCCAGCTTGATGGAAGCACTTGGAATGAGCTCTGCAGCACATGCATGCCCAAGGAGTGATGAGCAGGAATTACAGAGGGGTAATACATGGTGAGTTCTGGGAAAATCTTCCTGACAGAGAGCATAACCAGGCGGTGGCATCAATTCCTTGAGGAAGTGGAGAAAGACCTATCACTTGGCACATTTAAAATGGGATTGGACACAACACAAGTACATTTACAACAGGGAGCAATCCTGCCCTGGCCCCCAGGGATGCATGAGGTAACCTAATAGGTCTTTTCCATTTCTAGATTCTCTGATTCTCTCTATCTTGTCAATGCTGGGAAGCTTCGTCCTGCTCCACTGCCTATCATGCTGCTGTCTGCTTGAAGATGTTTTTCCCAGACAGGGTGTAGAAATTCACTGTTCTTCCTGAATTAAGCAGCAGAGTTCTGTAGGCTTCAGCCTGTGTGTGTCCAGAGCGCTGTGGCCAGGCAAGCTGGCAGGTCCTTTTGTTAGTAGGTGGACTTTTGCAAACAAGCTTTCTCTGTCTAGCTGAAGCCTCATTTCCAGCACTAATGCAACAATAGGGAGGGCTCTGTACATCATTTTTATTATATGGCAGAACCCAGGGAAGTTCATTTTTCCCCATGACATATAGGCTTATGCTACAGTCTCAATTTATCCTTCTAAATAATGTAGGTGGCAGTGGTTGATTCACATTAGTTTTTCTTCTGTTCTGATGATATGAAAAACTGAGTTTGACCTCTGCAGCTTGAACCAGCAAGAAGGGAGAAGGCAATTTCACCAGCTATTCTCAGTGCGGCTCTCGGTGGTCATTTTGAACCGTGGCGGGCAGAAATGAGTTCAGATCATTACAAGCAAAGGGGTTAACGTTTTTTAGTTTGGCATAGGGTTTGTGAGCAGAGTTCCCTTCTTGCAGACAATACTAACCAGCAGAATCTGAGCACTTGGAGGCACTTAAAAAATTATTCCCACAATGCCTGGGGAAAGCAGGCAGAGCAGCAGCCACTTCAGTGTCTGGCCAGAGGCCACACACTCCTGCAGTGCCAGGTTGCTGTCCTATGCGTCCTGCTTCTTTCTTTCTCTGCATCTCCATCTTTTAGTCTGCATATGGAGCCCAGTTAAGGGAGTTTAGGTGTGACCAGTTGTGTAGTCATTTGTGCTGGGCAAGAATTTGGATGGAGGGCCAGGCTGCCAGGCTGAGCGCTGCTGGACACGAGTGGAATAGGCTGCACAGATGAGAGAAAACCATCATTGCTTACTTCCACATCAGGGGTTCTGTACAGGTTCCCCATGTAAAGTGCTACTCTGCGTGCCCTGACAATTACTGCCATTGTTAGGATGTGCCCCTCATGCATTTGGCACTTCGGGGATGGGATCAGATCATGTCCCAAGGAACGTGCAGCCTGGGATAAGCAACAGTTCCTGACCCAAAGCTGGGGGAGCTGTTGCTGTCGGCGGTGCCAAGAGGCAATTAGGACTCAGACACGCGAGTGGTCATCAGAAAGGAATGGATTGATTGATTTATTTATTTAATAAAAGACGGGGTTTTATGTGTTTAGTTCTTTTAGTGTTTTCCTAAAAGGCAAGAGGTATTGGACCTCTAACTAACTACCTGTCAGGGTAATTGGTCAATTCACACATCATTCATTTCTCTAGTCAGTATCACAACAATTCTAATTATAAACGCAGGTGCAAGATTAGCAAAGTCTGTTTACAGAAAACCTTATCATGTTTTGCATAGTTTCGCATGAGAAAGAACAGAGCTCTCGCAAACTGCTGCTGAGAGCTGAAAACTTCTCCGCTAAAGCTTTTTAGCATCCATAGGGAGCAGGCACTGCTGGGACAAAGGGAGGGTGGCATTCACGCAAGCATCGTGCACCAAATCGGTTGTATTGCATTGGTGTGTATTTTTCATGTCTCAGACTGACTTTCTTATCTTTTTATATTGTATATAATGAAATCTGAAAAAATATGGACATCACTAACATGGAAAAAAGCTGACGAAAGGCAAAGTGTTTTCTCAAAAAGAGATGTCTTTTGGAGACATCACCAAGGAAGAGTGGTGAGGTGGGAGGGATGGGACTCTGCCAGTTTCTGCAGGAAAGTCGCAATTCGTTGAGTGTTTGCTAGGCTTTGTGTGGATCAGATAAGAAACAGCTACAGTTAAGTGTGTTTTGTGCTTGGCTGTTTTGATTAAAGACTTATTAAAGGTCCTTTTATTAGACAGGAGTCTCATATGAAGCTGTAATTAATATGTGTGTATGTGTATGTTTTTTCCTTTATTGAAACAAAGAATATAAGTGGTTGGGATGGTTAGAAATAAATCAGTAACTGGTTCCCTGAACATTAGAAAAATAACAATAATCAATTTCACAAGTTTCTAACAGCAGACTGGGTACCTTTGGCTGCATGCTGGTACCTTGTGGGTCCAGGGAACATCATGAAATATTTATCCAGGAAGATACCTTAAAAGCGTGGGGCATGACCTTCCTTTTCAGAGGCTGTTAGTTTGATTACCAGATTTGCCATAACCTGAATTATCTGTTTCATCTTGTTTGTGCACAGGAGCTCTGCAAATAGAGAACAGTGAGGAGTCAGACCAAGGCAAATATGAATGTGTTGCAACCAACAGCGCAGGAACCCTCTACTCTGCCCCAGCCAACCTTTATGTTCGAGGTAAGAGCAGCTTCCACCCAAGGAGGTCACTCTCCTTCTTCCCAAAATCTCCATGGTTTTCAGTGAAAGGAGAACATTCCCTGCCTTCATGCCCTGATTACACTGTGGATTGTGTGATGGGGCCTTTTGTTCAAAAACCAGCAGGTTAAGTTCACTGATATCTTTGATCCACGTTGTGTTTGACTCACATTTCTGGAAATCTGTTTTTGCTGTTTATATGGTGTTACGTAAAATGCTGAAATATGGGCAGAATTGGAATTCCTTTCTCCCTTGAACTCCTTAACTTCTGCGTCATAGTCATCTTGATTGGGACCAAGGGCTGCTTAATCCTCTCAGTATAAACTAACCTTTGGTGGAGTAGTGTAAAACTGGTCATGCTCTGGTCAGCCAGAGGTGCTCAGCTGTACTGAGCCGATATTTAGGCCTCTGCTTTGGAATGTGTACCTTTAAAAACTGAACAGCTTTTTGGAGTTGTCCTAATCCATCTTACATGCATCAATGATTAAGCCTCTGGGTATTAATGGCTCACACTGGGAACCTGCTGGAAATTAGCCACAATTCATGTAAAGCAATTTTTCTAATGCTTATGCTATGTTGCCAATTTAAAACTGTTTTCAACATACCAAAATAACTAGGTTTTATATTAGGATAGTCTCCTGGCAGTTTTGTTGCTCTACATTGAAGGTGTTTGAATTAGCTTGGAGAGAAGCAAGTGCTGAATTCCCTGTATACTTTCTGTTAATTTCAGCAAGAAAAAAAATGTGCTGCTTCATATGAAACTCTGTAGAACCAGAGTCATTGGTCAGGAACCCCTGGGAAATGTAGTCATGGGTTTTCCCAAGAAAAGAAAGAACATTCTTGTGCTCGTGCTTATTAGGAGGTTAGAACCAGATTTTATTTCCATATAGTAAATCAACAGAGTAATAATAAAATCTCATATTCATTTCTTCCTTCCTCTGATTTAAAGAAAGAAAGTACAATCTTGAGGCCGTATATGCATTGGTTAGCATGGAAAGAGGACATGAGAATGATGAAGTCTTCTCATGCTGTGTGATTGCTTCTAGGGGGTGGCTTCTGGCATTGTTTTTGTTGCTTATTATGGGGGACTGCTTTTTTATTTTGCAGCATAATTTGGATTATAAAAGTCTTTGGAAGACTGAAGTATCCAATTAAGCATATTCAGAAGATGAAACTATATCTATGCAGTGGAATCACTCATTTCACTCTCACCGTGTATTTATGGATTATTTTAAATTCCCTGTATTCTTGCAATTTCATTTTTCAGGCAAGCTGTACTAAAACTCATCCCAGATTGACCCTTTGCACTCTGAGAGAAAGGATTCTAGTTACCAGGTTGGCTGTTCTGGCATAGGTTTGTGTGGATATCCAGCTGTATTGCTGCGGTATTTGGGATGCTTTTGCTTCCTGTGACATGCTCAGACTGTCAATGTTCTATTTTCCATAGACATCTGGCTGAAAAAGGCACAAAAGCTTCAAGAGGTAGAAAAGCCTCTTCTTAACAACTTTATGATTCCTTACTAATGAACGCTCTTTGTTTAGCAAATGAATCCCAGAGGACTGAGGAGTGTGCTGGATTTTACACTTGGCTTGTGCTCAGCAAGGTTCATCTGTCCTGTTGGGGCTGAGCACGGGCTGTGGGTGGTCTGCACATGTGAGAGGATCCTCGTGTTCACCAACAAAAGCATGTTCTTAGACATGTTTTGCTGTTAACAGTTGTTTTTTTACACATAAATTTTTGGAACAAGGCTTTTTCTTGCACATAATCTTTACAATGTGAGTCTCCAACTTACATGATCCTGATAAAGTCCTGCTGTATATTTAAGACATGACACCCCATAAATTGTGAGGATGTTATCAGATGATATTTCCTGTGCATACTAGGTCCTCGATGGTATTTTTGCTTAGAGTTTCTGATAGCAAATTTATACCAAAAAAAAGGTCTTAGATTAGTTAAAGACTTCAAAAAGTTACTCAAACCAAGAATAGTATTTTATTTCTTTAATGCAAGGAAAAAAATAGAAATACCTTATTTTCTCAGGTCTGGGATGCAGGATAAAAGAACCCCTGTTTTTTTTTTTTGTGATAGTCCTACAGTATTGTCATTAAACAGATCAGTGACTTGCAGTAGAATCTTTAGAAAGTGCCTGCATCTTTACTAGGGAGGACATTAATTAATGCTAAATTACAGTGGAAATTAAGTCTGTGGGCTGCACCGCCGCTGCTTGGTGGTTTTATAATGATTGACCTCATTGTAGTGAATACCCAAGGAGTTATCCACTTCCTTGGGAAACATGGCTGAGGGCTGAGCAGCAGCACTGATTTCCAGTCTGTGTAGTTCTTGAGACTGCTTTTGCCTGCTCTCATTTACAGCTTATTGCTTTTCTAATAGTTCAAATGTTTGTTTGTCTCTTGACTCTTGGGATTTATGTTTTTGATCATGTTCTCCCCTTTCCTAGCCTCCCAGGTAATCCTTTGTGAGTGGGCTGTGTTAGAAAGCACAGGCTCATTAGCATCTTTATACTTTTCACGCTAACAAAGGAAGAGACTGGGTGCTGAGAAGGAGTATCCAGGCACTGCTCAGGGCTTTCTATATCAATGAAAAAACAGGAGGAGGAAGGAGCAGGCTACACCAGTGTCTTGGCTCTGTAAATCCTTTAGTGCCAGCACTTCTGCACAGATGGACTTCATTAAAAGTTAAAACATTTCCACACCAGGGATTTGTAAAGGAAAATGGATGCATTTTCCTTGGAGCTATTATTTTCATCTTACTAAGTGTTCGGGAAAGCAACCCTCGTAAGCCTTCTGCTTCTGGACTGATGGGTCTATCTGGCTGCTGCTGCTGAGCTGGGATGGGGCTGGGCTCAGCCCTGGAAGCTGACTGCCTCCCACTGCTGGAGGGTGGCACAAAACATCCAGACCATCAGAGGAGCAAGAACAGGGTGAAAGCAAGAGCAGGGAGCATGCCAGGGCAAGGTGGCTTTCTGGGGCATAGCAGGGACTTTGAAGGGAGCACAGTGGCGTATTCTGTCCTGCCCTTTAACCACAAGCACGATTGCCAGTGCTGGTGTGGATGTTATTGTTACCACCGTGAAGAAACACTCATCCATTCCTGGTCCATGGCTACATGTACCACAGTATATTGAAACAATGATTAGATTTGGGACTTGATGGTGCTGCAGGGAGAACGGATGGGAATAGAAACATATGGAAGATGTGATTCCTCTAATCCAGAGAGCTTACTGTCTAATTTAGCAGCAAAAGATCCAAGACATTGATTCAAGATATTCAAGAAATTGATTTAAGAGTAGAAGGCAGATTGGACCTAGTGTGGAAAAAAAAAAAGGTGGTGTCATTTTGTCATGCTCACTGGGAGTATAGTGTAATTGCACTGATTCACCTATACTTCTGGGGTTTTAGGAACACATTTCACTTTTCATTTGCCTGCAGCTTCAGGGACATCTGCACAAAGAGAAGCATTTTCAGCCAAAAGTCTTGTCCTGCGAAACACCTGTGAAAGTGGTGGCCTGTGTGGTACTCCCCTCAATAGATGCACTGTTACTTTACTCTTTCCCTATACAAAGGGGGTTTTCTACCCTTTCCTTTATCTACACATGAAGCAGATGAGTAGGAAGACTGTGTGCAAGAATAGACCATGGAGTTCACTAGAAGTGTTCCCCAGTGCTGCTTACAGCAGTGAGCAATGCCAGTGCTATTAGAGTAGTATTTATAGGACCACTGGCTGCATACTTGCCATCAAATGAGAAATCTGCTGTCCAGTTTTCTCTTCTTAAGTGCTGCTTTTCAGGCCTTCAAGGCACGGCCCAGTGGGCCAAATGCAGTGAGTTCTCTAGCCTAAAATGCTACACATACTGTAGAGAAGGAGCTGCACAGTTACTTTTAAAAAAAGGCCATTTAAAACTGAGTTTCTGTCTTGTCCCCAAATTGCAAACTAGTAAATGAGACTGCAGTAAATAGAAATGGTATTACTGCAAAAATCTGTGCTTTCTTGATCTGCTTTTTGAGAGGCCAGGCTAGTATTTCATTTGGCAGCAAGGAGCCCTGCTTGGAGTCTGAAGTTTTATTTGCCAAATTTCACCAAGGAGCCATCACCCAAAATGAAATTTGGATTGTTGCTCTGACCCTAGCAGCAATTCTCTGGCCTCTGCAGGGTTTTACCCTTGAGAACCTGGCAGTAGCTTAGGCTCAGACGCGGAGGGAGCTCCCTGAAATGGCTACTTGTGGCTGTATGATACTTACTGCAGCAGGGACCTTGTGTAAATAATAATAATTCGGCATGACTGACACAGGCCTGGAGCAGCAAGACTTGACGCCTTTAAAAAGAACATTTTCTGCTTATGTAATATTAAAGCAGCTAAAATAGCAACAGCAGTCAAAGCTCAAGGCTATTGCCAGGAGAAGAGTAAAAGCTGAGGACAGTGGTTGGACAGTCAGCAACCAAAAGTGGAGATGTCTGAAAAATGGCTAAATAACAAGGGAATACGTTTGTTTACAACCCAGCTATATGCACACTTCCGGCAATGTGCTCTGTTAAACCTGCCCCTCCTCAGGGCTGAAGGGGGTGACAGTACTTGACCAAGAGGGGCACTGCCAGTGCTTGAGGGCCTGGCACTGACCACAGGCAGGCAGAGACTGGACAGACTTGTGAGGGAGATGCCTGGATGACAGGAAACACGAACCAGCAGTTGGATCAGACTGGATGACCCTGACTGCTGCTCTGGACAGATGTCTGCCCTGGACCATCAGAAGAAGCAGAGGCAGGCTGCAGCAGAGGCCACAGAGCATAGCCCTCAGCAGCTGGCACATGGCTGAGGAGGCTGCGGGTCCGAAGGGCCACGACGTCCCTGTGTGTGCTCTGCACAGTCCTGACCTCGGGACAACGCTGCAGGGCAGCAGTGCAGCACAGACCAGTGACACCGGTGAACAAAGTGCACTCCTTTCCTTGGAATTTCAGTACTTTTAACTTCATTTCCTCTGCCCCAGGTACTTCTCCATGCTGAAGCTGTAGCCATGCTGTTGTAGTCAGAGCAGCTGTGGTGTGGGCAGGTGCACCTTGGCTGGTTGTGAGCAGGCTCGGGCCAGCACAGCCTGGGCTGTGCCACACATGACACGGTCACTGTGGCTCCTGCTGCTGTCACTGTGTATCCTCACACTGGAGCTGCCCAGCTCCAGAGCCAGAGAAGCACATGGAAGCTTCTGCCAAGTTTTCTCCTCCCCAAATATTACTGTGAATATTTTTGTCATATTTTCTCCTGGCCGGAAGTCTGTTCACCATCAGTGTGTTTCTATGAGCATTCTGCTATGCTGTAATGCTTGTAATGATCCTGGTTTAATAAATAATAGTTCTTTGTCCTTCAGCTAGCACATTCCATCCAGAAATTCCAGTGTGCTTTATAGAACTCAACTAAATAAGCTTAACAATTTTATTCCTTGCAAAGTCCTTTGATGGTTCAAAGTGCATTGCAAGGCTCAAGTCTGATTATTTGTAAAATGACCTTTATGGAAAATAGGAGAGGGACTGGTGGCTCAGTGTATGATAATGCAACACAAAAATGTACTTGAAAACCTCTTTCCCCCTCCTCCCCACATGACCTGCACAGACATCTGTGGAACAATTAGGCCTGCATATCTGTGCCAACTAAATGTCCATTTCCTCCCCTTCCATACCCACTTGCACAAAGGACTAAGAAATACATCTCTGGTGCTCTGAGATTTTCCGCTCATAATTGAATTCATGCATGCATATGTGTGCACTATGAATGGGAAAGGATGGTTGGGCACCCTGAGCATCCTGTCTGTCTCTCTAGGATGGAATATACTCATCACTGTGGCATGAGAGCATTGTTCATCGGATATAATGGAAGGTTGTCTTATTCTCGTGTAATCCGGCATAAAAAAGACAATCTGTCCTTTTGTTCCTGTATACCACTAAAAGCTGTAAAGGATAAAATTTGATTTATGTGGAGTCCTTGAGACACAAGATGTGCTTTTGGAGATAAGCAGGAACAGGTTCATCCCCCCTCTGGGTTTTTGTTAACCTCTCTGTCTTTTGGATTCCAAAGTGTCTGGGTCGGCCTTTATATTAATGCCTTGCATAGCACTAGAGGGTTTGCACACAGGACAGATGCTGGCAGTTCCCAGTAGAATTGCAGAGCCAGTTGGGATAAGGAACTTTCTTGATGCTTTCAGGGAAGTATTAGCTTCCCACTCTGAAAAGCTTTGGAAATGTGTTCCTTTGTTTGAGCTAGTGATCTAAACTCTTAGACCTGTACATTCATATCCTGGCCACAGCCCCCTGCGTTGTTTCAGGCAGCTAATGACCAAGGCTATTCAAAAGCAGAGCCCCCCATAAACCCAAATTCATTCTTTCTGCAACAAGCTGCTGTGGTTAGAGTATTGCTGCTGCTGCACAGACAAGCACATCTGTGGCAGAGTAAAAGCCAAATTCAATCGGCATAGGAATTTCTGCCTATAGAGCATGAGAGCCGTCTGACAGTCGGGGCTGGCAGACACGTGTCTGATACGGCCTCACTCTTTGCTTCTTTGCTGTTTCAGCTTGGATCTCAAGTGGAGCCCCGTTTTTACCTTCTGGAGTTTGCTATCCTCTGATGGCTTTTCTGCTGTGACTTGACTTGCACTTAGACTGGCGTGTTCAGCTCAGCTGCCAGGCAGCTCAGGTTCGTGAGAACACGGTAGCGTGCCTAGTGAGCTGTGGTATTCTGCACAGGGGATACTCCGGGCAACCCCAGGCTTAAATCCTCTGCCTCTGCCCCTGCATGGTGGGGGGCAGATGGTATTTACCATCGCTGCTCAGAGTCACTTGCTCTGTAAAAAAGCAGAAAAACTGTTGATAAAACATGCTTCTTAGCTTAGGAGTGACATTGATAGAGAACTGGAGATAAGGGACCAGGTGAATGGAACCTGTGAGGAGATGAAACTTTCAATTTACCATTTATCAAGTTTATCTCAGATAAAGCGGCAGCTGTTTAAGCCTTAACTAAGGGAAAAGCAAAGAGAACTTTCTGCCCAGGTGTTCCCTCTTGCTTTACAGATGTTCCAAAATAGCCTACTACTGCTTTTTATTGCTTATAATCCACTAATATAAAATGAGATTAGGAGATAATCCAGCAATTAATGATAAATAGCCGGTCCTAAACTTGTTCCTGTTTGGCAAACCAGAAAGTAATCTGTTTGAATTAGTGTGTTTCACATGTGTTTCCTCACCTTTCCAGCTCTAATCTGAAGTGTCAACACCTGGGGAAAGCCGCTGCTGGAGCCTACTCCTGTCCATGCCCACTGATGCAGTGTGATCCCTGCCAGATTCCCCAAAACAAAGCTCCTGGCTTTCTCCCAGCTGGAGCAGCACCCCTCACCTTGCCCCAAGGCAGGCCAAGTGGCACCACAGTGAGTCCTCTTGGTATGGTCGGGGTCCATCAGTCCTTCCCAAGGGCAGGGGCTTCAGCAGCAAGGACAGGTATTCCTGTAGCTGTTCCAGCATCATCCCTCAGTCTCACACCCTTCATCAGCCTCTTGCCCTTCAGTCTCACAGTCCCAATGGGTGCAGTGGGTTGGTCCATGCTGGCAGCACTTGGAGTCTGTGTTGCCCTGTTGCAGTGTTGGTGCTGCTTTCCAGAAATGCAGCCTTCCACAAGCACACCTGGTTTGCCAGAAGCACTGTCCTTCCCAGGCAAGGGCAGGAAACAAATCCTCCCTGTTGGGAAGAGCTGAGCAGAAGGCAGGAGCCCCTCACTGACTGCTGAAGCCATGCAGATGTGATACACTCCAT
Source organism: Pachycephala philippinensis (assembly GCA_013397055.1). Taxonomy (NCBI): domain Eukaryota; kingdom Metazoa; phylum Chordata; class Aves; order Passeriformes; genus Pachycephala; species Pachycephala philippinensis. The sequence goes on along the minus strand of VWZT01010886.1, from coordinate 87,453 downwards.
TAGATTAGGAAATAAAGTGCTGGCTTGGGAGCAGCAATAAAGAGGTTCCCTCCCATCACAGGGTCTCACAGGATCAAATGAGCCTTATGCTAATGTTTTGTAGACCAAGAGGTAAATTGCCTTTCTAAAGCAGGACAGAGGAAACCTGGACCTTAAGCTCAGGACTGTTTGTTTCAAAGATCTCTCGGTGGGGCTCATTGCTGGATGTGACCCTCACTTTTGGGCCAGTTAAGCTCTGAGTTGGCTGGTTCAAGTTCCCTGGTATGAGTTCAATTGAAAAAAATGTAAATAAGTGTTTTGCTGTTCTCCAGCAAGCTCCATTACACTTGGTAGGCCACTGTAGTAGCTTTTATTGGTAGCTTGTTGCCTTGCCTGTACCGTGTCAGTGTTGGTTAAAATCCTGTTCTCTGATTGCTGGAAATGGCTTACTGTACTGTTGCACTGTATATTGCCACATGCTGTTCTCTAATTTGCAGTGTTTCTGCTGGAAAGCAAATTCCTTCCCCCACCTTCTCCCTCCCCCATCAGAAATGTGACTCATAAGCAGTCTTTAACTATCAAATCCATTTGTGTATTCTCTCAGCGAGGGTTCGATTACAGTTGGTATGCCACAGATCTGTAGCTGGAGTGAGGTCACTCCTGCTAGAGAAATAAGATCTCCTTTGTCTATAAGGAAAATGCAACTAACCTTCTGCTGTCTCTCCCGCAGGAACAAAAACTGGGACCTGCTCAATTCTCTGGGTGTTTTTGTCCTTCTGATTTCTTGTCCATCTCTCACTCGCAGCACAATGTACCAATAAGGCTCTCTCAAAACTGAGCCCAGCTGAGACTGCGCATGTCTGTCACTTGCCTAATACCTCTCTGCTGCATTTAGCTCTTTGTTTGGAGAGGGGGAACAGCTCTTCATGGTAGAAGATTTTTTTGATTCACCACTTGGAGCATTTCTTTCATACTTTATTAAATTCGGATTTACATATACGGTCTTCCCAGTGTGTGGTCAATGGGTTTAAAGTGCCTTTGCCATCATCTCTGTAGCTGGAGTGGGTGTGTGGGAGCACATCAGTCTGTGTGATGGCTGGAGTCCTTTGCTCTGTGTGTGTGTGAGTGTTCTGCACATGTAAACATGTCTGTGCTTCCAGCATCTGGCCCGGAGCAGGGCTGTCGCTGCAGCACCCTCCATGTGGGGAGGTGTGGGATGTGCAGTCCCCTCTGCCCTGCCTGCAGGAGCGGTGAGTGGGTCTGGGAGGCGAGTGGCTGGCCCTGCTCCAGGCCAGGGCAGTGTGAGTGTGGCTCTCCTGTCCCTGCCGTGCAGTGGTGTGTGCGTGGTGGGAAGTCATGGCTGACCTCTGTAGTCTTGTCTTGTCGTTTCAGTGGTGTGCGGACAGATGAAGCTTGGCCTGTTTTTACTCTCTGTGTTTTTCCTTGTCTTTTTTTATTCCCTCCTCATCTTCATCGCACTCTGCCATCAAACAAAACAAACTTTCATCTCTCAGATCAGCGAGAAGGTTGGTCCTTTTCACTTCTTATCCATCTACAGTACGCCACGTCAGACGGGACTTTTCCACTAGGGAGAGGAGAGCCATCCCCAAAAGGGGAGGGGGCCCTGCAGACTGGCTCCTTTCCAGGCACAGCCACAGTGTGCCTGATGAAATCTGCTTACTGTTTGCTGTGACTCTGGTGATGGCATTGATACTTTGCTTGCATGCCTTTGTTGCTTGAGATTTAAAAGTGCACAGAATATATTTTGCATGCAAATAGCAGCCAGGGCAGTTTTGTCAAAGGCAGGGTAGGAAGAAGTGCATGCTGCTGTGTGGGGGGTCCTTCTCTAACCCTTTATCTGTGCTAGGTGCAAGTGTAATACCTCTAAACTGCTGCTGCTTTCTGGCTGGAGATCAAGAGCAGTCTTCGGAAGCATAGATCAGAATGATCACTCCCCTCACAAGCTGCTAGGGAGAGTGGCTTCCTCAATTCATCCTGTAGCTTTAAAAGTTTTTTAACTTTCTCTAGAGGCAAAAAGCTTACTTTTGATCTCAGCTGGAGGAGAACCCAGTGTGCTGCACTCGCTTGCCACAAGGCAGCAGGGTCAGCTGGCTGAGACGCAGATCCCTTGTGCTGAGGCAACTTCCCTGCTCCTCAGCAGTCCCTGCGCTGGGGTGGCCCATTTTCCATGCTCTGTCCATGCCCAGACAAGAGCCCTTTGCACGAGCAGGTCTGCCTCTCCTTTCTTCTCTGGAGCTGGGTCTTGCTGGCAGGAGAGCAGGGAGCTCTGGCAGCAGCCCCAGCCATACCAGAGATGGCTCAGGGAGGCTCCTGGTGACATGCACAGGAGCTCGTAGCCACTCAGCAAAACCTGACTTGTGCTTTGCTCTGCTCTGCTCTGTCCTGCTGCTCTCAGAGAGCCAGAGGTGAATAAAGGACAGTAGTGAAAGGCAACTCCAGCCTTTAAATTAAACCTAGCTCCAGACCTAGCTCCAGGCACTCATGATTTCATGCTGAGGAAAGCTGGTGTTTCTGGCAGAAGTCTGGGTTTAGTTTCTAGACATGGCTCCTTCACTGCACGGGTTCTGCATGGGTCTGTCCTTCCACACGCGCTGGAGGTGAGGGCTGCTCACACTGCTCCCCAGGTGGCACAGGGAGGAGACCCTGGCTTGTCTCATACAAGCTATCAGGCAGCTGGATGAATTGTCTTATGATCATCACTGGAACAAGTTTTAACAAATTGTCATAGCAGTTGTTCCAGTACACTGAGTTCGATCCCGTTTCTCTCCCTGGAACATGCTCTCATTTAGATTGTACTGAGGCACGGGACCTTTGTTGTTTACCTTCTAAAAATAGATTTTGTAGAGGGTAAAATTACCTCAGCCCAATGATAAAAAATGAGAACAAGGGAAAAAAGAGAAGAAATTAAAGCCAAGGCGCAAAGCTTCCCAGATTTCAGTGTATTTGGAGCACTGCTGTGATGGCTGAGACACCTCTAGGGACTAAACCTTTGACAGGGCACTTAAATGTTCTAGCCACATGGTTTAGCTGAAGGGAGGCAGCTGAGAATGGATATAAGCCAGCAGGAGTGGAGAATTTCTCGTTCTTTGTGTCGACCCTTCCTTCCCACTCCACCAAAAATACCTACATGCACAAATATTTAATGTGAAGCCAGAAATGAGTTTCTAAATATTCCATTGGGATTTGCCATGCTTATAATTTGTTTGGCACTGATAATTATATCTTACGTTTTTCCAGCTTTACTTAAAACTGTGTTCTGCTAACCCATGCATTTAATTATTGCTCTGTGACTGCTACAAGGTTATTTATTAACAAGTTATTTTATCTTGATACAGTGGATCTTTTCTCTTATTCCCCTCCTTAATGTTGTGTTATTTTCATCAGAGAAATTTCTGAGAGCGAATGCAAATTGCAGAGCTCCACAATCTTGCTCTCCCTTACTTTGCTATTAGTATGTCAGTATGCTGAATGCTGATGTGTCTCCAGTGCTGCACCACTGTAATGATATATCCTCTTTTATATGTGGTTGTCAGCACAAATAATTAGACCTAAAAGTTATAGCTGAAATATAATCCAAAAATGGCAAGGCCCTGTTTTGGAAATTGTCTATAAAATGTCAGCACTCAAGGATACATTGGGAGCATAAATAGTACAGCATTGTTTGAGCACAAGATTAGACTGTAAATGCATTTTTTCTGGTTCCAATTTTTCCTCTCCTGCTGTTGGTTCTGTCAATAGGTTGTGAGATTTCAGCAACTGCCTTTCCATTTGAAGTCCTTTAGTAAAATGATAGCACTGGGGAGAGATGAAAGGTGTCTACAGATGAGTAAACCATGCAGACCAATGATCATGTTTGAGGATAGCTCCTAAATTCACTGCTTCCCAACCTGGAGGAGGTGGTTCCTGAGGAAGGCGGGACTTCTGGCACATTACCAGTCTGGCAAGGGCAAGAACACACCCTGTGCTCGAGGGATCCTTCAGCTTGCCTGGCTCAAGTACCGAAATTGGACAGTCTCACACTCTCAAAGATGTGCCCCTGTGTCACACACTGCTGCTCATCCCAGTTGGGAGGTTAGAGCAGAGCCCCCCAGACTGTCCTTGTCTGTGCTGGGACTGGGGAGGAGCAGCAAGCCAGGCAGTCCTGGTTCTCCTCCAGAGCAAAAGAGACTTCAGGCTGCTGTTCCCTTGTGCAGAGGACAAGCAAAGGGGAGAGGATGTCAGGACAGTGGTGCAGGACCTGAGCAGCTGGAATTGCCTCAGAGAGGAGCAGAGGAGTGTGCAGAGCACAAGCACAGCTCTCCATCACCATGGGGCAGCACCCAGTGAGCGTGCCATGGGGTGCCAGGAAGGGGAGAGATGAGGCCCAGAATTAGATGCCAGGTAGGCATAGTGAAAAGGAAACCCAGAAGCAGGAGCAGGCAAGTAGAGGTGCCTGGATCTCTGCAAACCAGAGGGAAGGGTGTTAGCATTGTCATCTGCTCAGCTGTACTGTGGCCAAGGCAGCCAGCAGGAAAATTTGGAAATTTGGTTTCCCCTTCCCTAGCAGCACTACACGATTTTGGAAGCCTGGGCAGTCCTCCTGGCACTGTTGTGTTTCTAGCAGAGCCTCACTGGATGCCAGCAGTGTCTCAACACATGAGAGGGACTAACAGCACCAGCCTGAGAGCCCTGAGCTTAGAGCCTACATCTCTTGCAGACAGCAGCAGGGAGGAGGGTGTCCCTGGTTCTCCAAAGGGGTAACTTCACCCTCGGAGGGAACCTGAGACGTTGGGAAACAGCCACTCCCATGCTGAAAGGAGCCAGGCAATCTATTGAAGCTCTTTGCTCTCAAGGCAAGGAATGTGCATGTTAATGCATGCTGAATTATTAACATTTGTGGCTCTAGTGTTGCTTGCTCCCTCCTTTCTCCCAGCAGTCCCCCCTGTGAGTGGGGAACCAGACTCCACACTGTCTTTTCTCCCTGTCCTGTGGGATCCAGGGCATGGGCTCAGGTTGCACTGCACTCACTGCTCACTGCTCTGAGTTTCACTTCACTTCACTTCCTAAGGAATGTTCTCAGTGGGGAGGTATGCAGAATACTGGAGCAGCACAGAGCCCTTATGATGCCTGTTCTCAGGATGAATTATAATGAATCTCATTTTTGACAGTCTGCTGGTTTAACTAAACCCCTGAATTATAGTATTGTCCATTGAAATAATTTTAATATTCACAGCAATTTTCCCTGTGCTGTTCTTGCAAAACCTCCAAACCACCTTCTTCTGATCCTTATCCAGAAAGAGGATTAAAAAAATTATTGCAAATTCTTGTCAAGAAAATTGTAATTAAAAGGGAAATTTCATTGCTGCAAAAAATGAAGAACAACATTTTCTGGAGCACTTAAGGTAGCATCATGGACTGTGCTAACCCGTGTGATTTGACTTGTAAATTGGACAGAAATTCTAAGAATGCTGCTTTTTGAGGAGTTACACTGATTTAAATTATTACCAGACTCTTATGCTAGAAAAGCAAGCAACTTAAATTGCTGGCTTGAGCCTGAGGAATGTGTTGATGGTGCTCTGCAAGCTGCTGTGAGAGCTGTGCCAGCTCTTGCTAATGCTAACTGACAGCATCTCCTCTTCTCCCTCCGTACTGACTGGGACAAGAAGCTGCCAATTATTCCCCAAGAGGATGGGAGGCTCATGGAGCCCGTCCCTTCCTTTGCACGTACTCCTGACAAAGCATCGTCTGGGCCAGATCTCTCACCGAAGGCACTGCCCTGACCTCCCACCTCCCATGTAGAGAGCTGACCCCTACACAGGGCATCCATTTTTAGCAGCTGGGTGCCTTGGGCACTGCTGCTCTCTGGTGCGGAGCAGCGAGCCAATCTCAGCAGCTCTGCTGGTGTGCAAATGAGGGGAAGACGGCTCAGCCATTCTGGGCTGCAGAAATGCACCACAGAAGCCTGTTTAACCACCCATCTGTTGCCAGGCTGGAGAGCTGAGGCTCCGCACAATTTCCTGGCATCTGCAGGCTGCGGTGTGCAGGAGGCACAGCCCATGCCGATGCTGATGAGGGGGTCTCATACTGTTTCATCCACAGGACAGTTTTCCTTGCCATTCATCCCTTCTCTAGGCACAGGAATGCACCAACCGCCTCTGCTGCTCCCTTGTGTGTGACAGGGCAGAGAGACTTCCCATCACCCTGCAGAGCACTGCTGCAGGGCCCCCAGCCCCAGTGAATTGCCTGTCCCCTCCCTGCAGGGGAGCAGGTAGTGGTCAGCTGCTGACATCCCTCAGGAGAGACGGCACAGCCCCCACAGGCCCTGCCTCTGCAGGACACATCAAGGGTGACACGGCCCCAATGGGACTCGCACAGCCCCAGGAGCACCCTGAAAGCAGGCACTTGACAGGGGGACACAGTGTGTGGTGCAGGGGAGTCTGCAGCAGGCTGTGCTGTGTCTGGTCTCACAGGGCTGGAAGTGAAAATCTGTTTGTGTGTGCATGCTGGGCTCTGACCTTTGTGCATGGCCTTGTGTCCTTCAGTGTCTTGTCTTCCCAGGTCCCTGTATATGAGTACTTGTGCACCTTCCTTCTCCCTCTCCTGCCCTTCCGCCGATGTCTGTCTGACTGTAGTGGCCTCCAGTGCCTGCCAGCCTGTTTGCCTTGTGCATGTGTGTGAGTGCTCTGTGCACACCTATGGCTTTATCCTCAAAATTTGCTCTTTTTTTTCTGTTTTAACACAGCTTGGGTGGGTGGGTTTGGTCCTTTGATGGGGACAGAATTTGAACAGCATCTACCTGGAATAATTCGACGCCATGTTCATTGGAAAATAAAGCTGACTCTTAATGAATGGTGCTGGGATGCTTTGGTTGGAGATACATGCCATCATGTTAAACCATTGCCATGTCCATCAGGTTAAATCTGTATTCTCATGACCGCGTGGCATTTGAGTACACTTTCAGTTCTGTCTCATTTGGGGGAGCACTGCCCCATTGGTCAGGTAACACTTCACTGGTGATTGCTCATGTAGGTATTGATTTGAGATTTAATAATTGATTAAAAGAAGCATCCAGCAAGACTTTGGATTTATATAATCAAAAAAAAAAGCAAAGGAAGTTATCCTTAAGTTATCTTTACCCTGGCTGGTAAGGAGCTAATGAGCCCTGTTTTGTCACTGAGACAGTGTGTAGTACACACACGATGTTGACAGTATTGTCTAATTTATCACAAAGTCTTAGCTCTGTTGTACATGCAAGTGTGGGGGCTTCTGTGTTCAGTCTATTTCTGCAATCCTGATGGTTTGGGGATGAGTCATCAAAGAGAGCACTAGTGAAATTTGATTTGGGGAGAGCCAGCTTGGCAAGCGGAGCTGACACCTCTGCTGCTCACGGGGCTGTCAGCAGCTTTACTGTCTGTGGAGATGCCGCGGTGGCAGGAGCCAGGCCAGCAGAGCCGTGAGTCCCCAGGCCCCATCGCCCGTGGGCCGGCTGTGCCCGTGGCGTGCTGTGAGCTGGCCCTGCTCAGGCTCCTGCCCCATTCCCTCCTGCCCCCAGCGCTGTGGCAGCCGCTGCCCCGCCAGCCCAGCGCTCTGATGGAGGAGCAGAATTGGCAGGGAGAGGCTCCTCGGAGCCGGTCACTCGTGACCCCGGCCGCTGCTCGGGGGCTGCCTTTCCACTGGAGGAGGCTAGGGGAGAGCAGAGCTGCTGGGCAAGACACATTCAAGCAGTTTCCCTTTTTAACTACAGACTAAAATGAGCTTGCCCAGAGGAGACAAAGATTTACCGAGCACAGTTGTTTCTCTACCCTTCTTAAATAGGCCCATAACACTAACCCTGAAGAAGGGACCTCATTTCTCAGTGTCATTTTCCTGACGGGAATGCATATGGCAGGCAGCTTTAGAGCTTTATTGTAGCTGAGAGTTGCTTACAAATAAGTCTTGAATGAAATACCCAGCAAGGGATTGATATGAAGAGAAGCTGTGCAATGCAATAAGGAGGAATACATCTCCCGAAGAGCTGCCACAAAGGTGGGAAAGGTTCTGCCAGCCCAGCTCTCTTCTGTCAAAATGGATATGATCTCACATCTGTCAGGATTAGTTCTCTCCTGCCCAGCAAGGTGATCTCTTCAGGCCCTGACAATGTCATGCAGTTCTGGTGACTATTTTTTCTGAGCCAAGGTAGAACCTGAGTTACATTTTGAAAGGAATTATATTTTATTTAGCAGCACACGTGTGCTAATTCAAAAAGAAACCCTTCTGCTGCCCCTGCCCAAACCCTGTGAGGTTTAGGGAACGGGCTGCTTTGCTCCAGAGCTAATAAATTGAGCAGGTGATTCCGTTTTGCAGAGCTTCAGTGGGCCCTGCGCAAAGTGTGTGACTGGCATTTGTGCATGCTCTCTAATTAGAGGGCTGTAATTTAAATGGAGGAATGTTTCATGTTAGTAATATGATTTCAAAAGGCTATGTTTGGAGGGAATGGATTGAGCCATCTCTTAATGAGTTCTGCTAATAAGATGCCAGTGGCTAAGGAAGGAGAGCAAAGTGTGTGCAATTTGGCAAAGTAGTGAACAGCTTTTGCACTTCATTTTATCTGTCCTGAGGGATAGACAGGCAAAAATGTTGACCGCCCCTCATGTACCCCACAGTGCAGCTGAGTACTCCCTGCTGGTTCTGTGACCCTACTAGCTGTCTCCTCCTTGTTTCAGTGCGGCGTGTTGCTCCTCGATTCTCTATCCCTCCGAGCAACCACGAGGTGATGCCTGGGGGGAGCGTGAACCTCACGTGCGTGGCAGTAGGTGCTCCAATGCCCTATGTGAAGTGGATGGCTGGTGTGGAGGAACTGACCAAAGAAGATGAGATGCCCGTCGGTAGGAATGTTCTGGAACTGAATAACATCATGCAGTCTGCCAACTACACCTGCGTGGCCATCTCTTCCCTTGGCATGATTGAAGCCACAGCCCAGATCACTGTCAAAGGTAAGGAATTACTGCTTGCAGTGCTCCTACTTGGGTTTCAACAGTGTTGCCCCTTGCCAAAGTTTTTTGGCTGCCGCTAGCTAACTGCACTCTTCTGTGACTTTTTCACCTTGCAAGGGAGGTTCCCAAACCCACAGCTTTGTGTTTCGTGCTCACAGTGTGATGATACTTGCTCTGAAGGTCATTTTCTCTCTCCCTGCAAGTGGCATGGTAGACAAGCTTGTGTCAGGCCGAGGGAGCCTCACTGAGTCTGTGATTATCCCAGCAATGTCTGGCTTGTTCTGTGCATCAGCAGGATCAGTTCAGCACACTGCTGGGCCATGGGCTGTCTTGGGGCAGGGTCTGTGGATATCTGCAGTCAGAGAGCTGTTTGCACAGAGATGTCCTCTTGCAGTAAGGGTAGGACAAGAAGGTTAATCCCAGCAATTTGAAGTGTCCATGGGCCTCAACAAAATGAGCATCCTCCCTCCCTGCAGGGAGGAGCTGTATGTGTTCATTTGAAAATTGTTACATAATCATCTGTAAATGTCTTCACTTACTGCTCTGCCTCTTTCCCTTTCTTTTTCTTGTATTGCTGTCCTTCAGCCATGTTTTCTGCTGACATTTCACAGGTAGCTTTGCCCCAAAGAGGACGTTCTTTCTGATTGCTGACCATAGGGTAGCCCACCCACTAATAGGAGGCTGAAGGTGTCCTGCCTTTCCCATCTGGGGCCTATCAGATCCGCAGTATCCCCTTCCTTCTCTGCTTGCAGTTGATTTGTAACTCAGATTACCACAGATATGTCATCTTTTGAGTCAGTCTGTTCTTGCAGGCCCCTTCCTGCACTAAGGACACCTTTAGCACAGAGTTCCTGCTTGAACAAATCACAGAATTGAGTGTTGGCCCTCTCTGACCTGGAGATAACAGCAAATTCTCTTGGATAGTCAGAGGATGCTTTTAACCTTAGCCGCACCCAGCTCCCTTTACTCACAACACCTGCTGGTCAGTACCTTTTCCAGCCTCTCTTTTCATACAGAGCACAGTGGTTGCCTTGCTACAGTAGATACACAAGAAGTGTATGGAAGACAGGGATGATGGGATGGTGGTTTGGACTTGGAGGGAAGAGGTGGGAACTGCACTACTGCACTGATGGTTCCCAGCATTTACCTCTTCATAGCTGGGATGACTTTGCCTCGTGCCCTCCCTGGTTGACACAATGCCCCAGGACAGGGAGCAATCTGCTCAGCTCCTTTAGCCCTCCACCTTCCTCCTTGTGTTCCCGTCTGCTTTTTCTACACCTTTACGCTGGATATCTTGCTGCCTCTGTCCCAAACTCCTTCACCCAGTGTTGCTTCTCCTGTGTTTGCTGGCAAGCAGACCATTTGCAGCACAGACAGGAGAAGCAAGATGACACAGAACTGATTGCACTTTAATATGCTGGAAGTACCAGACCTGCCCCCTGCTCCCATGGAGGCTGCACACCGAAAAGTTGTCAAGAGTCAAACCTGTGGCTCTTCAAAAGAAAGTGAGTTTCATCTGTCCTTGAAAGCCTGAGGGAGGCTGCCAATTTCTAGGATGCTGTAGGAAATACGTTTCTTCAGGCCATAATATTGTGCAGGTTGGGTTTGCCCCTCCCTGAGTCCTCCATGGGTAGTGGTGGGGTGTCTGGCTGTGGGCTGTATGCCCTCCTCTCCCATGCCAGTTCAGCCCCTGACGATCTTCTCAGTATTCATGTTGCAGTAGCACTGGAGAAGGCATTCTCTCTGGCACTCAGAGCAGGCACGCTCTGTGCTAAGGAGTTTCCCTTTCTCAGCTGAACCATGTGGAAACCAGAAACCTGATGGCTTTGCCAAAGAATGCAATACTTAAGGATCTTAATTTGGGTTGAGCATTTTCCCTAGTTCCTTGTCAAGCACGGCTGCATTACAAGTCACTAATGACTTTAGAGTGGTTTGTAGGAGGTTTAAACTTACTATAGACTGTAATTCAGTCATTGTCCTAAAGTATTTGTGTACTCCACAAATCTCTCTCACGAACACTCATTCTCTTTCTTTGTTCTTGTGGTAAAATGGCAAATCTGGAAATGTTTGCTTGCAGTAGTTGCATTCTCATTAACACTTCAGAGATGTCATTGTCACAGAGTTCTTGTGTAACATTTTATTGTCTGGTTGCAGTTTGACACACCACCCAGTGAAACAGTGGATATGAAAGTGGTCATTTCTCTGGCTGTATTTCTCCTGCATATACTGTAATACTTAGAAAGCATTGCCCCATCAACCCTTCTAACAGCATCGTCCATGAACTCCCTATGGCCTAAGCTACTGCCTTTCTGGAAGCAAGAGCATAACTCCAGATTACTTAGGTGCTCTGATTGCTTTACTGTATCCCTTTGTAAATCAGCTGTGCACCTGGCTTCTGGAGCCAGCCCAGCCCAGCCCAGCCAGCACCTTCCCACTGCCAGGTGAACCCCCATGACAGAAACATTCCTGCATCCCCGTTGAATTACTTTTATTTAGCCTGCTGCTGGTAAGTGCGTCAAGCACATCTAATAACATGATTGCTCTGTTTATCCTTCCATTAAGAACCACTTCAAGCAATATATGGTAATATAAAAATGCATGTTATAGAGTATGAAATGATTTCTGCCTTTTGAAGAAGAATGTTAATGGGAGGTGGCAGCTCCATTTTTATCCCTGTGCGCATTGCAAGGTTTGAGCTGACTGAATTATTTAAATCACACCTCTCTGCCTTCCAATTGCAGCACTGCCAAAACCTCCAACGGAGCCATTAGTGACTGAAACGACAGCTACCAGCGTGACCCTCACCTGGGATTCGGGCAACTCTGACCCCATTTCATATTATGTCATCCAGTACAAGCCCAAATCCTTGGATGGCCAGTTCCAGGAGGTGGATGGTGTGGCAACAACCCGCTATAGCATAGGTGGGCTCAGCCCCTTCTCAGAGTATGAGTTCCAGGTCATCGCAGTCAATAACATTGGCAGGGGTCCCCCCAGTGAACTGGTCGAGGCCCGGACAGGAGAACAAGCTCCTTCAAGTCCACCCCTCAAAGTCCAGGCACGGATGCTGAGCGCCAGCACCATGCTGGTCCGGTGGGAGCAGCCAGAGGAGCCCAACGGACAGATCCGAGGGTACCGCGTGTACTACACCACCGACCCACACCTGCCCCTGAGCATGTGGCAGAAACACAACACGGATGACAGCCACTTCACCACCGTGGGCAGCCTCATCACAGGCACCACCTACAGCATCCGCGTCCTGGCCTTCACTTCGGTGGGCGACGGGCCCCCCTCGGACATCATCCAGGTCAAAACACAGCAGGGGGGTACGTATGGAGTGAGGCAGCGTGGCTCCCTGGCCATCCCAGCGGTGTGCAGCTGAGTGTCTGACCTGCACCAGGCATCACAGCTGCGCTTGGTGCTCAGATGATTGCATGTCAGAGAGGATAGGGGGCATCCCCACCCCACAGCCGTTGGATTTAAGCTGTCAGATTGTCCTGGGCGGTTGGTATCAATCTCTGTACAAGTAACAGCCCATAGTTTTGTCTGAGATACAGTGGCTAAAAGTGTGACACAAAGTCCTGGACATGGTTGTCAGCACCTGTGTAACTGCTGGACCCTTCTGGGGTCTGAGTACATGTGTGGAAGGAAGGATCTGGGATGCAGTCAGGGTCTGGAAGTGAGCACAATCCCCATAGTCACCTGCCTGAGTGATAGAGGTGCTTGCTTTTGTGTCCTGGGATGTTCCAAGAGCACAGTACAGGGGAGAAGGGAGGTTCTGGCAGAAATTAAGAAGGATCCTCACAAGGTGAAACGCTGACTTTGCGAAGTCATGTGACCCTTCTCCCCTCTTCTGGCACTAACCCTGTGTTTGTTCCCCAGTTCCTGCCCAGCCAGCTGACTTCCAGGCAGAAGCAGAGTCTGATACCCGCATCCTGTTGACCTGGCTGCCCACCTCTCAGGAACGCATCACCAAATATGAGCTGCTGTACTGGGAAGGAGAGGATGGCACTCAGGTGAGGATCCTGCCTGGCAGCTCTTGGGGCTGGCCATGGCAATTCATCAGCTTGGGAAGGATGTGTGCTTGAGACAGGGCGGTAACAGGAGTGTTTCTTTGTGTTTCTTCTGCCTCAGTGCTGTGCAATAGGAACATGGCAATCTGGTTTCTGTTTAAGTGACCTCAACAGTGCTTGTTGATGCCAGCAAAGTACCTAGTGACTGGTTTGGGACTGGAAAGGCTCAGAACGCCATGACAGCATCCCTGAGGCATGCTTACTGCTGGTGCCTGTAAACGGTAGCACTTCTGGGCAGGTCTGAAATGGCCTCCAGTATGTGTCTCTGGCCCCAGGACTGGTTACACGTAAAAAGCAGATTGAAGGTGGCCTAGAGAGAGCCCTTCCACATTTACTGCATGTCCCTGAAGGAAGTCCAGTTCAAAATACATCAAAGGTAGTGCTGGCTTCAAGACAGCATACCAGGAATTGTGCCATGACAGCATCACAGTGTCCCATGGTCCTCTCCCTCTCCTCTTATTATAGTGGCATAAGAGCTGCCAGAAATAAGTGCCCTTCAGGTGAAGTGCCAGCAAAACAAGCTCTTTACCAAGCAGTGTTTTGGTGCGTTAGAGATCTTGACTGCTACAGGACAAGGGCTTTAGTCTGTTTCACAGGCAATACACTGTCTGTTGGGAGAAAACAAACTTGTATGTCCTGTACCCCTTATCTGAACTTGTATAGCTGGACCCAGCATTCCCACAAAGCTGTCAGGCCAGTGAGTGCAGTCTGGACACCAGGCTATGTAGCCTGGCTGTGGCACAGGTCTGCTTCCCTGCAGAGTCCTGGTGTGTCACCCAGGAAGCTCCATGCCTTGGAGTCCTGCAGGACTGCAGGCAGGTTTGGCAGCATGGCTGTGACTTATTGTGAGGCCAGAATGGCTGCACACCAGCTTTTCTGTATCTTCCAACTACATCAAATAATCTGTGTTTCCTTTTTTTTTGGCAGCAAAAGGTGGAGTTTGACCCAACCTCCTCATACGCCGTGGAAGGTCTCAAGCCAGACACGTTGTATAAGTTCCGTCTGGGCGCCCGCTCAGAGCTGGGGGTTGGAGTTTACACCCCCACGGTTGAAGCCAGAACTGCCCAATCCAGTAAGTGTCTGGCATTCAACACTGCTGAAGACAAAGCACAAGCAGTCCAGTTTCCATCGCCTGGGCACGGAGAAGCCCAGTGCCTCTGCCCTTGTGGGTTTGCAGGGATGCTGGCTTGCAGTTTGCTAAAGGGAGTAACGGGGAAAGTCAGCTGGGGTTTGGATCAGGGCTCTTTGGCAGAGTGGGTGCACCCAAGGGGTAAGTTGTTTCTTCATGTCCCTTTGATCATACTGTCTTTCCCTAAGGGCAGATTCATAAAAACTGATGGAGGAGTAAAACAGGCTGGAAAGTTGCTTTGGAGAGATTGATTTGAGTGGGTTTGTGCATCTCTATGAATTTACTCCCATGCAGACAAGCTGTCTGGACAGGCAGCATATGGGTATTTGGCTCTAAATGTGACTGTCTCCAAACCATTGGGTTTTCATCCCTTCACTCCCCAATGCAGCTGCCTTGCTTACACAGGAGTCCATCCCTGGTCCGTACAGTTGATTGCAAGGTGAGGCATCCTGTGGAGTCAGGTGTGTCTGTGGCTGTCAGGCAGCTGGAGGAGTCGTTTTGGAAATGTGGCTATTTGCCAGGGTTGTGTGAGCAAGTGAGGCTGCTGCTTCTGGGACTGCAGTGCTGGGGGAAACCAGAACAAGCTGCAGTTGAGTTAATAGAGAGGCTCAATAATGAGGTGACCCAGGCAATATCACTTTCATCCTGGCTCTGCCCTGTGTGATCACAGAGCGGGAGTTTGCACTGCTCTGATTGGCAGCTCAAAGTGCTGCGCATAAGCAGATTAGGGCTATCAAAGGGCCCTGCGATAAGCTCGTTCTCACTAACGATTTTTGGGCTTGCCATTATGCAAAGAGCATTAAAAGGGGGAAAAAAGACATTTCCGTTAGCACCGTCTGTCTGGGATTTACTCGCTATGTGGAGTGAGCAGTTGGCACAGGCAGCCGGCCTTCCCTGCAGGGAGGGCAGCAGCATGCACAGCAACCAGGACTGTGAGATGGCCATTAGAAAGGGAGCTCTGGCAGGGAAGAGCAGTTCTGCTCACTTTTAGAATGACCTTCTCTTTGAGGAAAACTCAGCTTCATTAACATACCAGTCCCAGGCATTCCTCCACCTTGTTAAGTGAGCTAATGATGGCTTAGAGCTGCACAGTAGACAGGTATGAAAATGGAGAAAGGTTGAGATCATGCAGTTATAAACATTTGCACATTGAGAACAAATTCTGAATATGGGGATTTGTATACCTGTTTCAGATAGCTTTCTTATTGATAGGCAAAGGTTGAAGTAACTCTCCTGCCATGTAAATTAATTCCATCAGTGGATGCTCTTATCCTTGAACACACTTAATCAGAGACAGCTCCATGCATAAATGAGTCCTTCAGAGTCTCACAACAGTCCGAGAAACGTTTGCTTAGTGGACTCATCAAGGCAGACATCTTATCATGACCTACTCTACCTGTTGTCTGCTCACAGGGGATCTCACACCAGTCTGGTTTTAAGGTTGTCACTTCACTGGCCAGTGGTGCAGTAGGTGACTGATTCTGGCGTCTGTTTAGTAAGAGAAATGTGCATAGGCTGGAAGAGATTTGGCTTTTACGCACAGGAGTTCCTTGGCTTGACCAGTGAAGCCCTCCTCACACTAAAGGACCTAAGAGTCCTTAGGTTGATCCAATAAGTGACCTGGGTCTTGGTTTACAGATCCCTACTTGAAAAGATTTCTGATGGCACTCTATTCTATGACAGAAGCCATTGGCAGTTACTGCTGAGCTATTCAGTGAGGGTGACAGACCACTGTCTGAACAGTCCCAAGGGTGGAGTCTTGGCTACTGGGGAGCTCAAAATCAAGTAGGTCTTTCAGAAAGCTGTGCTTTACCTTGGCAGAAGTTGTGTGCACAATACACAGCTTCCAGGCAGAAATCCTTTGGTCTTTACTTAGCAACACCTTATATTAGGTGCTTGGATTGGTCCCCTTTGGCCTTAAAATTTACTAATCTAGAAACACAACAGCTCCCAGCTTCAAATTGGTCTCCTTCCTGCACTTTTCCATCTGGTTACCCTGAGAAAGGCTGTTAGATCGTGGAGCTTGACATGTTCAGATGGGACACAAACTGCAGGAGCAGTCAGACTCCTGCTTTCCAAAAAGGCTCTCTTCAATCTCTATTCCTGTCCCTGACAAACCAGTCATGGGGAAGGTAGGAGGCCCATGATCAGTAGTGACTCACTAATGGGCTGGAGAAGGATGTTGTCTGGCACCCCTGCTCAGGAGTAGTAGGGATGCTTGTCTGGGAAGGCCAGAGGGAGGCAATGCCCCTTTGCACCCTTCAGCAGCACAGTTGAGACCTCATCTCCTGAGCAGGCAGCTGCTTCCTAGGCTGTCTTCCCTGCTAAGCTGCTCGCTTACTTGCTGGGCACCCTGCAAAAAGTACAAGCAGTGCTGCTTTGAGGGTCTGAAGAGCACAGGGGAGTTTTCCAGGAGTCTGCAGTGCTTCAGGCAAGCAGAATGATGCAAGAGAGAAGCATCAGCTCTGTGCCCATTAGGCCTCTGCATTAAAATGCTCTTCTCCCTTAAAATACTAAGGTGGGTCCCGAGTTTGCATTTTCCCTAGCCTAAGGAGCAGGTGGGCTGGATGGGTGCACAGAGTTGCTGTGGGCCATCGGGGGAGGCTGTCGTGAGTAGCCTGGAGGCAGCAGAGGTTTGCACAGTGTGTGTGTGGGTACATCTGCATGTGTGGGTACATGCTGGCCGCCCAGTCTGCTCTTTGCTGGCCCCAGGAGGGACACTTCAACTCCTTGTGCATTTTAAGTTGATCCTGCTCATGTTATCAAGTTTTATTTTGCTTTCTTTAAGTGTTAATCTGAGTTTTTGCCTTGCATATCATATGTGTGTGACTCTTACCCAGTCAACAGCCAACTTTTGACTTGCCCACACTACCATCCAAAGCTGCCTTTGGAGAACGAGCTCACTGCTGCATCCCAAGGGAAGCTGTGGAGCTTCTGTCAAAGCAGGTCTTTTCTGTGAAGGGCCTGTCTGCAGACAGTGGCAAAGGAAAGGCTTGCCAAGCTCCTTGTGTCTCACCTGTCCCGTCTGAAGGATGCCACCAGGCACTTTGTCTACATTATTCCCTCCACCGTAGGTGTTGCTTTGGTGCTGTATGTTCCTACTCTCTTCCCTGTCACTTCTCTGCTGATTAACCAAAAGAGTGTGAGGATTCACTTTTTACCCCTGCTCCCTTTTCACTATACCAGATGGCAGGGCTAATCCTGCGCTGCCTCCCTCACATAGGCAACTGTTTGCTTCCACACATTGCTTTGACTTCTCTTTCCTCTAATGTGGCTCCCATAGCAGCAGCCTGACTGCTCAGGCATTGTCTCTTCCAGCTCCATCACTACTTGCTCTCCTTCATCTTTCATCTCTCCAGGCATCAGGAATGTTCCCTGCTCTCTGAGCACAGAAGTGGGCATTCAAAGTTACATTCAGACTGCAACTGTTTCTGCAAGCAACTGGGCCTTGTTCCCAGCAAGCAGAGGTCACCAGTGGCATTGGGAGGTCCTGCTGCCCCCTGCTTTCCCAGGTCTTCTGCCACTGCCAACCTGTGCCCAGCAAAGCTAAGGCACCATTTCTGAGTGCTTGAATTACCCAAGGCCCTTGCTGCCGTGTGGACTGGTGCAGGTTGTGTTCACCTTGGCGCAGGCGGAGAGCAGGCAGGGTTGTCCCTGTGCCCCTGGAAGGCTGGCTCTGCTGCACTGGTGGCTGCAAGGACTGAAGCATGGGGAAGGACAGCAGTCTTTTTTTCAGGCATTTCTAGGTTTCTGTGTGCAGTGAAGAGTGGAAGCTGCCTTTCACCTGCCATGGCAAAGCAAGATACTTGGTGCTCCATTATTGCTTGGCCAAACAGCTTTCTAGTCTAAGCGAAACAGTGTGCATTTTTTTTGGTGATGCCCTGTCCCCTCTGCTTAGGACTGTTTCCTTCTGGATGAGCAGCCAGGGATGGACCTGTGTCCCTTGTTCCTTCCCTGACTATGTGGGCTCCTTTCCTCCTCCAGATTTCCATTCTTGCCTTCTGTGCAAGCATGCTGTCTGCAGCATCACAGGGCAGTGAGGCCAAAGGACAGGGGGTTGATGCTGCTGTGAGAGGGCTCCCATGCTGCCAGAGCCCTCTTGCAACCAGACAGCAGTTCTGCAAGGCTGGAGAAGGGAATGAACCAGGCAGATGTCCTAGAAATGCTTTGCTTTGTCCACATCGTCTCTCCTTTCCTGATCCCTCTTCCCCCCCTGCCCCAGATTTGTTTTACTGCTCTTCCCCAGTGTGCTGTGTGGAGAGACTTACCCTGACCCCAATGAGAAGCAATGGTTGCCTGGATCCCACTCCTCCCCCTGTGGACACTTAACATTGCCAGGGCTTAGAAGTTAATGCAAACTGCAGGTGCTTTTTTGCCTGGGAGGGGGCAAGATCTGCTTCCCTTCCACTGTACAAATCCATAGGCCAGGAAGCTGCTGAGGCAGGTAACCAACGTGGCAGGCATGAAGCAGTCAGTCCCAGATTCCAGGGACATGTGCAAAGCAGCACAACCACGTTATCTGCTGTTCCCACATGGTGCCTGGCTCCCACCTGGTTAGGATGCAGCTTACAGCTGATGGTCATGATTTTAAACCCCACCAGGACAAACTATCTCCAACCTCAGTCACCTGCTTTCCTTATCTGCTTTTGTTTCCTCCGCTTGTCTAGGAGTCAGTTTTCACAAGCCTTCCTACAATCTGGTGTGTGAGCTTCCCTTCTGCCACTCTTGCCTTCTGCAGCTTCCTACCTCTTCTGGTTTCCATCTGCTTCAGATCTTCACTGAAAGCATCTTTCTTCTCCCTACCAGTCTCTCTCTCGCACCCTCCACACGCCCCCCTTCCCTTACTGCCATTTGTTGTGTTTGGTAAAGTGAGCGTCCAGAACTGCTTTGGGAAGAGGTGTTCTCTGATGAAGAACAGCACTTCCATCTCCATGCTTTTCATCTGGCCTTCAAATACAAATTGCCCTCCCAGTGCCATCTTTGCTGATCTGTGAGGATGGCAGGCAGTTGTCCATGTGTGCGTTCAGTGCTCCGTTGGCTGGGTAAAAGTTCCCTGTGTGTTTTGGTTTGTCCTTCCATTCATTTCCCTTCATCTCCCCACTTCATTTATTTATCCCCAGCCCCCTCCGCCCCACCCCAAGAAGTCGAGTGTGTAAGCACCAGCTCCACCACCGTCCGGGTAAGTTGGGTGCCGCCGCCCGCCCAGAGCCGCAATGGGGTCATCACCCAGTACTCCATTGCCTACCAGGCAGTGGAAGGAGATGACATCACCAAGCATGTGGTGGATGGCATTGGACGGGAGCATTCCAGCTGGGAGATCAAGGACCTGGAGAAATGGACCGAGTACAAGGTGTGGGTAAGGGCTCACACCGATGTGGGGCCAGGACCGCAGAGCATCCCCGTGCACGTGCGCACTGACGAGGATGGTAGGTGCTACTGAACAGCTCCTTCAGCTACTCAGGGGTTAACCTGGACTCTCCCAGCTGAGTTGCTGGAAAGGGGGGGAAAGGGAGCAGGGACATTGATCTGGGATTGCCTTTCAAGCAGGACCAGAGGCTGTCAGGAGCAATGCTCCAGGGAGTGGGTCTCAACAGTTGCCCTGGAGTGGGGTTGGGGAATTGCTTTGCTGGCCCTTGCTCTGCCTCCAGGCTGTGCCAGGTATCCCATCATGGTCCCTTAGAGTCCTATTTGTGTCAGCAGTGCTTCCTGTGCATGCAAGGAGGCATTGCTCTGCTTTCCACTGTGGTTTTGTAGTGGGTGGTGGTGGATTCCTTTTTATTGAAGGTAAAATGAGCTCTCCCAGCCAAAGGCTTCTCTTGTGAGATCAGGACTTAAAGTTTACTTGTTGACCTGAAATCCAGCAAACTAAAGAGGGGGAAAGCAATTCATTTTAAAGTTGTAGATACTGCAGGAAAGCTGCTTCCTGCTCCAGCTTCCAGGCAAGCCACAGCTTATATAAAGCTGCTCTTCCACTCAAGAGTCAGAATACCACACGTACAGAGCACTTTACTGAATACGACAGCTTTAAAGAGAAATTGCTTTGTATTAGCAGGGCTGTCAGTTATGTCATCATGATTTAAGCCATTTCCTTTGAAAGTGCCAGGGCTCAGGGTGACAGTAGGAGCTTCCATGGCTTCATGCTGACCCAAGAAAGCTGCAGATTTAATGGGAGAAGAAAGAGATGGAGCATCCAGGCAAAGAAAGCATGATCTCTGCATTGCCCAATCAGTGCAGGAAATTGAAACCAGGCATGTTACAGTTTCCCTAAATGGGCTGCCACTGTCCCCCACGTCTCCATGGCTCTGGAAGTGGCGTCTGGGAATGCTTGCTGACTGCATTCCTGGGCTGGCAGGACACACATCTGTGTGTGTCCTGCTGCCTGTATTGTTTGCTTCAGTTCTCATTCAGCAGAGCTGTAGCCCACGGGAAGCTGTTACCCCAGAAATGTCGCAACAAGCTCTCTCAGTTAGTTTTTGGGCACCGTGGTTGGACATTCCAGCTTAGCTGTCAGGAGTGATTTTATATTTCTCTGACATGCTGATGCTCAGTAGATACCCATGATGAAGGAATGAGAAATGCTAAACTGCGGTCTGAAAACAAATAGAACTTTCCCTGTTTAAATTTCACATGCAGCACATACTTCCCATTATGGGGTAGGACAGAGTTCCTTGAAACACGGTGGTCTGCTCACATTCACATCTTTTTGTGTCCCTGCAACATCCCCATATCATGTCCTGCCGAGGCCTCCCACCTTCTCGTGCCAGCAGAGCTTGACACACAGCTTCTGTCTGGTTCTCAGGGAGGATCATGTTTTCCGCTTGGACTCCCAGCTGTGTGTGTGGGCAGGTGCCTTGCCAGGGCAGGAGAGCCCTGTGGCTTGTGCAAGGTCACTGCACTAAGTGAATTGTGGATTACAGCATGGGCTGCTCCAGGCAGAAGGGGGTAACTGTTCAAGCACAGCCCCCTCCATTCCCATACCTTGAGTTGGCCTCATGGTGCTAAAATGCTCCATTTCTCCTTTCTCTATTTTATTAAATTATCTACAATTACGAAGGACATCTGGGGAAAAAAAATGAAGTGCCCTGCAGCTTAAAAACTGTGCTTACCTGCTGGGTAGCTGTTTCTTCCCGTTTAGTGGGTTGAAGTAGCAATACTCATTACATCTGCTTGTCAGGTATCCATCCCTAATTATCTAATACTGATTTCTTGCTGTGTTGAGAATTGGGGCATATGAGGTTCCAAACCCCTCAGGGAGTTTTCCCAGGCCAGTGGAAGGTGAAAAAGGTCCTGCAGATGAGGTGATAAGAGGAAGCCCAGGTCCTTCACTTGGTACCCGGCACTTGGGTAGCATCAGTATCCTCCACAGAGAGTGCACACCTCTGCTCCCAGCTGCTTCAGCTGGAAGGAGCTTCCCAGGAGCAACTGAGAAGCTAATTTTTTAAAATTGACATTTTTGTCACAGTCAATGCAAGAGCAAAATGTAATAAGGAGGTAATTTTTCCAAATGGTAAATAGGGTATAAATACATTTTTAAACGGGCCTCACCTTGCAAGAAAATTGATATTTTCTGGGCAGTGTAATTTTTCATTTTATTATCAAAAAGCATTCAGCTAGCCATGCATGAAATACAGTCCCCAGAGCTGTCACAATCCCCACAGGCCCCTTTATCTGCCTGAGTTCAGTGACTGCTGTCTGTGAGCTCTGGGTTATTGTTTTAGGATGGTGCTTTTCCCCCTCATTAACCTCTCACTGTCACGGGAAGACCACGTGTGCGCTCTGGCTGGTGGCAGGTAGCAGGGCTCCCTGCAAAAACAGGCTCAGCACCCAGTCGTGCTTCCTGGGGCTGTTGGACTGCCTTTAGATGGGTCTGAGAGGAGGTGTTGTGTCAGGCAAGATGCAAAGAAGGCTTTAAAACCTCTGCCTGTGCCCCAGGGCACCCTGAGCTGCGGGGTCACTGTATTCTTTATATTCTGCTATATTCTTGTATTCTTCCTTGCTCCCCTGCTGCTGGAGATGAGAGGGATAGATGGACCTTGGGTCTGATTCAGCACAATGACTTTTATTAGGGATGCTCCTGCGTATTGCAATTAGCTCATTCCTACTGAGAGTAGCAAAAGGGAAGGGTTCAGGGATGTGGTCGTGCTGAAAGACTGCAATGTGGTGTGCAGGTGGGCAGGTACAGGAAACTTGTACCACTGGGGCCATCCTGGCAGTGAGGTGGGGGGAAGGTGGAGCCAGAGTGAGAGGCAGTGAGAGTGACTGTGTGGTACCTGCTAACTGCTGTCCCTATGTGTTGCAGTGCCCAGTGCCCCACCACGGAAGGTGGAGGTGGAGTCTGTGAACTCGACTGCCATCCGGGTGAGCTGGAAGCTGCCCATCTCCAACAAGCAGCACGGGCAGATCCGAGGGTATCTCGTTACCTATGTGAAGCTGGAAAACAACGAGCCCCGAGGGCAGCCAGTGATCAAGGACGTCATGCTGTCAGAAGCACAGGTACAGTGTGGGGACCACCAGCTGATGGGGATGGCACCTTCCCTCTCTGCAGAGGGGCAGCCTGCCTGGGTCCAAGTATTTCTTGGCCTCCTCTTGCAGCTCCAGAGCATGGGACTCAGCCTGCCTGAGCAAGGCAAACAGTTCATCCCTAAAATGTGACTTAAACATGGGTAAAAGGTTTAATCAGGAAAGGATTGCTGTAGAAAAGATGATATGTTGGATGATATTCCTCTCCTACCCCTTCTCTGATATGCACCTCTCTGCCTGCCACATCCTGTGCAGACTCCAGCTGGAGCAAACTGCACTTTGCCAGTCCGTTTATAAATGGTCAGAAAGTTTTAAATAAGCCTCCAGTCTGTTTCTTTTGTGATGCTGATTATATTCAGGGCAAAGTGTCTGACTTGATAGCATCCACCTGGGTGCTGCCTTCTTGTGGGGCACGGGGGTGGCTCTGCACCCCTGAGTGGGCACAGCGTGCCAGGCAGGACAGCACTCCTGGCTCAGCAAAGCCTCCCCTCTCTCCTGCTTTTGCAGGGCAGGGACTTGGTGTTGCATTGCCTCTTGAAAGAAAACTGTAGGTGAAGCCAACTTAGTCTGGGAAAGGCTTGAGGAGGAAGAAAAAAAATGAGGTGGAGGCCCACATCCCCTGTAAATGACTTTGTCCTCTGCAATCCCCATACAACAATCTGTTCATACTTAGGCGATCTCCTGGATACCTCACTGGCTGTGAGCTGCAGCCCTCTTCCCACGCACTGCTCCAGGCATGGCTGTGCACTCTGCACAGCCCAGGAATGCATAGTTGCCTCTTTTCCAAGGTCCAGGGAAGTTTTTGGTGCTTCTGTGCAATGAAATACAACTCTCCTTTGGATCAGGGGTCCTTCATCCTGGATGACCCATGCGGTTCTCAACAAAGATAATCGTATAAATGAAGAACAGGATCTGCTGCTGTTGGAAGCAACGAGGAATCGATTCAGAGCTGGCTTGCTTGAATGATGCCCAGTATAAATACTGGAGAGCTGCAACGATTAATTGATCTGTCTCCTGAATGCAGCTGTGAATCATTTATGCGTTTGTCAGTGGGGAGTGCAGTGCATGGAGGCAGCTTTACTCCCCATTCATATTCCAAAGGATAAAACTCAGTAATAATGAGGAAGGGGAAAACTTTAAAGAGAGAAAATACTTTGAGGGTCCTTGCAGTGTTGTCTGGGGCATGTCTCTGTTTATGTTTCAGATGTTGCTTTGTTTTAGTAGTTAGACAAGCTGCTTACTGCCCTTTACTTATGCCAGGAGAATATAATCTTCTGTGTTGTTTGAACAATTGAGGCTGTGTTGTTCAGCTGGAGTTTGGAGTTAATGGGTTGGTCCCAAGTGTAGGTGGGCGAAGTTGGCAATGTTTTTCTTCTTGGTGTTTTCAAATATTTTATGCTTGCCCAGCCAGTTCTGCTTTCACTCCTTACTCATACATTTCAGAGAGAGAAATCCCATGCTAACGTGCAGAATGAGGGTGCCAGAGCCAGAAACTTTTGAAGGAGTGCTGGATTTTGCATTAGTTTGAATGTGTGCATCAAGAAGGCAAGTTCCTGGAAGTTTCCTGGCCTGTCAGACCACTTACCAGTCTTCCATATTTGGTGAATTTATGTGGGAAAGTTCTTGATTTCTTGATATTTTTTCCTGCTGTGTGTGGTGCCGAACTCATCCACTGTAATTTTTGGGTGGAAGTGAAAATGATAGTTGCAGAGAAGCGACTGCTCTGAAAGAGTCATGTCGCTCTTGGGACAAACTAATGATGACCCTGCAGGGAAGAGGTTTCATTGACTTGGCAGAAGAGATCTCTATTTCCCGAAAGAGTGAGAAGCCAGGCATGACCTGTGCTTGTGATGAAATACATCTGCTCCAGATGCTGAAGAACCCTGTAAGAGCTGCCATCTTTCAGTACAGCAGTGCATGTCCTTGTAAACAGCCAGATGAAACTTTAACAAGTAGTCCTGGAAGAGTTATTTTCTATGAAAAAAACCAAAAAGATACACTGGAAAACCTGCCCCTGAAGGTTGCAGGATGAAGATGGCCACAGTTCAGTACTCACAAACACTCATAAACATTTATGCCAGTGCACAGGGAGAGAATTAAACTGATTGAAGCCTTGGGGTCAGAGAAGAAAATCTCTGGCCAGGTAGGCAGAGCCCCTCCTCCTGCCTAGCCAGGCTGTCTGCTGGTTTGAGTAGGTATGTACCACATAATCTGCTTCCTGCAGACTGTGTGAAGGCACTGATACTGAAGCTGACTCATGGTTTTTCCTTATTGAAGATGAGAAATGGAGAGAGTAAACGAAGATGAAAGGAGAAAGGCAAGGGAATGGAGATGTTAGCTATGCAGATAATATGGATTCTGAGCTTTCAAAACCATTTGAGCAGAAAGGACTAAAACATCAGCAGAGACGTGGGGGCCCTGGTGCTGGAGAGATCACATTTTATTTTACAGCCTCCTGCCTGGGCAGAGTAATCAGTTGTTAAGAAGGTCCTGTGATGGAGCTGAGGCCTCTCCCTCCCCTCTGTGGCTGCGCCTGTGACTGATTACCTCCGTCAGGATTCTGTTTGCCTTCCAGTCTGAGCTCTCACCTCCTGCTGACAGCCTGATGGACAAGCAAATGTGACCCTGCCCTGTGGAGGAGCTCCCAGGGTGTGTACGGCTGCAGAGCTGGGTCAGGTACCTGCAGCACCTCCTGCCCAGGCCGTGCCCATCACGGCTCAGGCGGGTCCCATGGTGGGCGATGGCAGAAGATTGATCTCTGTGCCCTGGGTCGTGCATAAAGCACATCCAAGCACCGAGAGAGGGCTTTTGAAAGGAGCCCAGTGCAGGAGCTGCACTCCACCACTACTACAAGTCCTCGCCAGCTCAAGGGAGCAAGGGATAGCAGGGCCATGGGACACAAGCACTAGGCTTGACAGAGGCGGGCAGGGGCCCACCTCATTTCCTTGGTCTCCAATCCCTGGGCAGCTGCTGCATGTTAGGAGGGGCAGTGGGCTTGAACCCTTCCATCCCTGCAGATCCAGCCTGCCCAAACAACTTTGCAGGGCTGGCTGGCAACAGATGGCTACACGGAGATCAGGCTTTGTGGAGAAGAGACTCCTGCCACCTTCTCCTCCTGCTGTGCAAACAGTCATGGCACAGGAAAGGTATGTGCTGCCCACAAGAAGGGCTGCAGGCTCACAGGAGGATGGTGTGGTCTCTGCAGGCAGCATTTCTCCAACCAGTGTGCAGACTGAGTGCGCATCCCACCAGCTTGCTCCAGGAGAGCAGGAAGAAGAAATGGCAATCACTTCAAGCTATTGGATTGAGATCAAAGGAGAAAGCAGAAACTTCTGTTCTCCTTGAGCAGTGCCTATCCCAAGCACAACGCAGCAGAATTTGCAGCCTCCCTCTTTGGTTTGGTGATAGTCAAGGATCTTCATCTGAATGTGCTTGGAACATCTCATACACATGTACTTGTCTAGGGGAGAGTCTGGCATGGAGGTGGGATGTTCTCTGCTTCCTAAGTGGAACAAAACTGTAAGGCATCATGCAAGGGGCACTTCAGGTAAAGGACCAAGGTGAAGTTCTGATACCGTCAGACCCCTCTACATGTCATTGACTTGAGTACCTGAGTTTATGTCTGGAGTTCCACTGTTGCACTGCAGTCAGGGAAGCAGAGAGGAGAAGGCTCTGCAGGAAAACCAATATTGGCTTCCCATAGCTGGGACCGTGGAGGGATTGAATGTGTCTTTTGCAAGAGCCTTGGTCAGGGAAAACAGCCGTTCCCTGGTGAGACATGACTATGCTGTGTTGAAGTATAAAATGAAACATTAAAGCATTGCAGCTGCCATAAATACACACTGTTAGCTTTAGCACTTCCCAGAGCCATCCTGCCTCATGCACACAGCCCTCTCTCAGTTCTTTTTATGACTGCTCCTGGGCTTTTCAGATCAATTTGTCTTACTGACCAGCCTTAAACAGTTAAGAAGCAATTGAGCTAGTTTGAGGAAGGAAACGTTTTGATCTGTAGATTAAATTTTTGTAATGAAACTGAATTTCTACCAAGGTATTTATGCAGGCCTGGCTTTTCACAGTTGTTACTCCAGCACAGATCTCAAGGCATTTCTTTGCACTCTGATCTAATGCAAGATTAAAGTCCACTGAAACATTAGAGCAAACAGAGTTTGAACATTAAACACTTGGTTTAAAATCCTAGTGCGTGATAAACTCACTGCTGTGGTGTGAGAGGCCTCCTGAGCCCAGCTCTGCCCTGCTGTTCCTTGCAGTGAGGTGTCACATTCTGCTCCTGTAGCTCCATGGAGGCAGGCTGGGGTGTTCCCAGTGGCTTCCACCCACCAGGGACATGCTTTTGTAGGAGAAGTGTAGTTCCTGGAGGAAGAGCTACCAGGCCTCGTATCCTTCCTATGGCAGGACTTCTGCCAGGTTTTAGATCACCAGGGTGGAGTGTGTGGCTGTTGACCACGGTGTGGGCTGGCTGGCATGGGTGGGACATAAACAGCAATGGCTTTGCTTCAGCTACCTGTGCAACAATGGAAATGGCACCAAGATGTGTGTGGAAAGAGAGCCTTTAGTGACCATAATACTTAGTGAGGGTCTTGGCTTTATCAGAAGTATTTAGGGGCAACTTGACCTCTTTGCTGAAATTTACTGTCAAGATGGTTTAGGGGATAATTGTACTGCAGTCTCATGGCATCTAATAAGTGAACTATAATAAAATCTTAAAGGAACATTTCTCTAATAGCTTCTTCTTTAGAGAATAAAATAGCAAATATTTTGAAAGTATGCCATGTATTTTACTGCTGAGGTGAGTACTATGCCACTGTGATAGGCTGCAGCCTGCGAAAGGGACCTCAAGTAGCCTGAGTTCAAAAGGCAACTTGTATCTTTGATGCTGTTTAGCACTTCTGTAGCACTTGCAGGCTCCCAAACACTCCAGCAGAGTTAGCTGAGCTTCCCAGGGTCTGAGGAAGTTGGTATCTGAGCAGTTTCACAGCTGGCCCATCAGGCTCAGAAGCAAGGTTTGCCAAGGCTCACACTGTGAGTCAGGGGCAATAATACCTATCTTCACTTTCATCTCCGTGCATGAACCCATGGACTGGTGCCTCCTCCAGGCACATTTAGTGACGTGAGCTGTAAAGCATCACCTTGGCTGAGAAAGTTCTCTGTGATCTCTGCAAGCCTTCCTTTGGTGCAGCAACCATAAAGAACAGTGCTGTGGGCATGCGTGGCAGCAGCCAAGCTCTGCTGTCTCACCACCCCAATGCAGCTTTGGTGCCTTACAACCCCAAATCCAGCCAGAGTTCAGAGCCCGTACTGAACTGCCATGGCCAGGAGTCCGTGTGAGCTTTTGGTGGGAAATAGTTTGTGTAGAAGTTTTCCCTGCAGGGCTGCTCTTGCCAAATTAGTGTTTGCCATTTGATGTTGTGTAGTTGGGAGTGAGAAGCTGTTTCCTCAGTACATCCAGGAGTTTGAACCTCTCTCCAAGCCATGCACCACTGTTGGAGAGGAGCAGCTTAGTGTGAAGTTCTGTGTAAGATCTCAGCTTCTCTTGCACTGTTGATGACAGAGGGCACTTTCTGGTTTTCTGAAGTCCCTGTAGCATTTTTTTGCAAATGATACAAGAAAGAGAAGCTCTAGAAATGTTGCATTGGTGCTTTCCTGCAGAGAGTGCCTCTGTGTTGAAGTCTTTGGTTCTCAACAAGAGGTGGTGGCTGGAGTATCACTAGAGCAGAAACTGGGAATTAGGTAACAGAACTGTGGTGGGTGACTTGTGCGGCAGCAGTCACCCTCAGAGCCTACTTGGTACAACCTATCATTTCTTGTTTCTACTCATGGAAGAAGCAGAAAAATGCAAACAAAGCCAGAAGGGGAAAGTACTGCAAAGTACAAAAAGTGAGGGGTGACATCTCCACCCAAGTGAGAAGGAAGCTCTTTGTCTGTTTGTGTGAGTGATCTCAGACTCATTGCGCAGGCTAGCAGCATGTCAAAAATTGCTCTATGCCATTTCTTCCCATGGCACAGCCTGTGCCGAGTGACCCTCTGTGTATAAGTGTTGTAATTCCCCCAACCCAGTTCTGCTAACCCCTGCTGTTGTCATTGTCATCCCTTTCCTACACGTTGCCCCTTAAAATTCTGTGTCTCCATTTTTCTCTCCTCCTTCCTTTCTCCCCCGTCAGTGGAGAGCTGAGGACTCCGTCGACCATGTAAGTACCACTTGTGTGTATTCCAGGTTGGAAGAGAGGGGTTTGGTAAATCGATTTATGAATTTTGTAGACACAGTACTGTCAAAACATTCCTTTCACTCCCTTAATGAGGCTGGAGAGTTACATTGTGAAACCTTCCACAAGCAGCAAATCCAGAGAAAATTGGCATTTAGATTGCTCCTAAATGCAGAAAAGCAATTGACATTTCCTATAATCTGTATTTCCAGCTTGTTGTAGTGCAGTTTTAGGCAGGTTCAAGTAATCGACTCAGGAGGCTCATCCTGCAGTAGTTGGCCCACCAAGTTATGTGGTAAAATTAGATACATAATCTTTAAACCACATTGATCGTAGTCATGAGAAATAACCTACACCCTCAACCATGACCTTTGGTTGAAACACAGATAGTAATAAGAAAACAATCACATTTAAACAGTTAAATTCAATTTTTCCCCACATAATTCTGAGATATAAATTTGGAGGAACAAACTAGAAAATGACCTTTTTAGAGTCAGCAATTCAATTACGTGCCCTACTGTGAGCTTCCCCAGCACGATACATTTCTCCTCCTGCTTTATACGGAGGATTCTTGCTCGGAGTGGCTATGTCATGACAGCACTGTGTTTGCATTATGCAATCAGACCTTCTTTCATCCATCCCTCGCCTCTCTCCCCTCCTCCCAGCTTGCTTGCTTTGCTCCCGGTGGCATGCTTTCGCGTGAGAAATTCTCTTTGCATGGGTTTGGGAGGAGTGATTTCTCCTGGGATGTTCAGAGTCTGCAGGTTTTGTGAGAGTGCTTCCCCGCGGGTCCATTGGCACCGATCAGGCCGTGCGTCCACTCACCCGCACACATGATCTGCTGCAGGGGCGGATTGGGATCGGACTCTGGTTCACACGGTGATTTTGGCGGGGTTCTTGTTGGTGCTTGTTGATACTTCTCTGGGCTGGCTGGTTCTGCAATGGTAACGTGGTGATCTTGATGAGTAAGCCTGGGCAGGTAATCTGAACCAGCAGCACTGACTGGAAATCAGCAGGTTTAATAGTGTGGGTGTTTGTGTGAGTGAGTGAGTGATGGGAGAGTGGCTGAGCTCCAAGAGCAACCACAGGCACCCCTCATACCCCTCAAGCTGGTGAGGATCCCCCAAGCAGAGATCAGACCCCTGGAGCAGCTTCTGATAGTGCCCGTGCTGCCTGTTCTCAGCAGCTCAAACTTAGCCCTCTCCATCTCTGCTCTTCTCCTTGTCTGAAGGGGTAAATAACCAATGCAAAGCCTCTGCCTCCTTTACAAAAGCTTCCCCAGCCCCTTCTCCAGCCTGGTCATCTCTTGCTCCCTGACCCATTATTATGTGGGTTATTAGTGCTAATGGCCTAGATACTCCCACAGCACCCATAGATGAACGCTCCTCATCAAAGGATACTTGCCTGAGCTGCTGGGAGCTGCTGAGCTCGCTGTGCTCACTCGTTTGCAGGCCTGGCCAGCCAGGCTTGGCACCACTCACATTGCTGCTGGAGGCCAGGAGGGAGGAGTGGTTCTCCCCTCTTTGATCTCAAATTGAAGTGCGAAGCCATGCCCTCCTCCTGCCCAGAGGAAGCCAGAGCATGCAAGGATGCACCCCGTGAGTCCGCCCCCTCACAGACCTCCCACGATGCCGGTTTTCCCTCTAGGTCTTGCCAGTGCCTTGCACTGACCCATCCCATCCCTGCAACCCAGTGCCTGGCAAGGAGGGTGAACACAATGCTTAGAGCTGCAGGTGCTCGCTGCCCGGGGCCCCCCACCCCTGCACTGCCTCCCTGTGCTCCCCACGGCTCTGCTGCAAGAGACGACTTTAAAAACCCTGGAATTAGCCCCCAAGAGATTCTCATAGCCAGGTGAACTGGCTTTTGCTCTGGTTCACAGCTCCATAGTCCTCTTACTTAGCTTTCACACAGGACCATATCTGGATCAGATCTCCCTCTTGGCAGAAGCCGTGGGAGAGCACAGCTGCTGACATGGTGGGTCCCTGGAAAGGGCAAGTGTTAAAGGCAGGGGTTGAAATTAGGCAGGTGAGTGTTGGAATGGCAGGAGTTGTTTGCTGGCTCTGTGCCACACGTGTGTTTGAGCACGATGCATGAGTGTGAGCCAGGGAGTGTTCTCCATGTGTTGCTGTTGGAGACACTGACCCTGGTGCCTTTTTTGCTCACTCCAGTAACAAGTATTTGCTCTTCTCATTTGCCTCTTCTCTGCCTCGTGAATGCACTCCCAGGAGACAGTCATTGGAGGCCTGCTGCCAGAAACCACCTACTCCGTCACAGTTGCTGCCTACACCACCAAAGGAGATGGTGCCCGCAGCAAGCCCAAAGTCATCACCACCACAGGGGCAGGTGAGTGTGGGGAGCAGGTGTCACAGCCTCGTAGGGGTGGTGGTAAAACCTCCCAAGAGGTGCGTGGGGAGTATGGCCAAGGCCAGGAGGAAGCAAGAGGGCTGGAGACGCTGCAGTGGTACAAACTCTTGTGATCTCCAGCCCATACTTAACAGGCTTTGCCACTGGATCACCTGAGCAAAGTGCAGCAAACAGATGGAGAGCCGCTGCCAGGGCTGGTGAGAGAGCAGTGAAACTCATGGGTCTGAGCTCATCTGCATAGTCTGGAGGCCTGGGAAGAGGAAGCCTGAAAGTCCAGGCCCTCCCTCAGCTTTGGAATCCTGGCCTGTCCTCACCTTGTTCCTGTAGGCAAGTGCCATTTCTTGCTTCCTATCATGACTGCAGTGCTGCCCGGAATGGCCCCTGGCACAGAGGGCTCCTAAGAGGTGCTTCTCAGCTCCCCTCTGCCAGTGATACTGCTGGTTCCCCAGGCTTACATAGCAGAGCCTGGCTGCTCCTAGAGGCATGGTAAAACCTGGAATGCATCAAATCTGCTGTAGTAGTGCTGCGGACACAACTTCTAGGTCCTGGTGATCCCAGCTGGTTTGGTTCTGCTGTCTCAGTAGATCGTACCTGTGCCTGGAGCTGGGGCACCCAGGAGTCATCTGGCGCTTCCCTCCAGGTGTGGTCAAGCTTGCCTTTGGCAGTGGCACCAACTAGTTGACACTATCTTATCAACTCAGCTTTTCCACTCACTATAACCAATAATCCTGCTGCTTCCTCACACCAGCCACAGGAACAGTATTTACCACTTGTTATTATGGGAATGCAGCTTGTGCAAACTGAGAGCGTTTGTTCCTGGTGCTTTTAAACAAGGAACAGCTTGCTATCTCCTCCGCGCTGCATATGGGGAGCTCCAGAGGTAGTTTCCACTGTCACAATCTCAAATGCTGTCTCCCTAGTGCCTTGCCATGATGTATTTTCTGTTCATCAAATTGCTACAGCTGTCCTATAAAGAGGAAGAGCTTCCTAAACATCCCAGTGTTGTACTGTAAACCGCAGTGGGTCTTCCCATGTTATGATGCACATTTTAAGGTTAATATTTGGAATCATCTTTGAAAATACTGTGTCCCTTAATACTAGCTGCTGTTAGACATTGTATTATGAGTGCAAGGGGGATGGCACTGGCAATGGGAATGTAATTGTATGTCTTAAATACCTACAAAACAGCCCTCAGAGCTGCCTTCGTACAGGCTCGGCTGCAGGCCTGACCTCGAAGGGGAGCGTTGGTGTCGCCCTCTGATGGCAAAAAGGGGGCATAATTCTGGTAAATACGGTTTTCTCTTGTGCTCGACTGTGGGCTCATACATATCAAAACTGCAAGGACATTTAACTAGGTTTGGCTGCAATCCCGTTTTTGTATCAATGGCCCCATGCCTTTGATTCTGAGTATCTTCCCTATCAGTTGATTTGTTTACAAATCTGAGCTGATGTGAAGACGCGTCCTTTTTTTAACTGAAGGAGATCAAGGTATTAAACCATCAATTTAAAGCCATCAGTTCCTAACCAGTGATGGCAACACCCCTTGACTTGTGCAGCATAAGCAAAAATCCTGTGGAATGCTTGTGTTCACCTCTCACATCGACACTGACATCACGAATCTGCTCCTCAACTAAACCAAAATGTATTCTGATGGCAAACAGCCCACCCAGCTCTGCTCGCTGCCTCTGCAGATGGTAAAACTGCAAGGTTTCAGGATGAAATTTGTCTGCTTCCAGACAGACCAGGGCGCTGGAATCGGGCTTCAGGGTGTCTGTTGTGGTACAGTGCACCAGGGCCAGCATGGCCTGGTGCTGTGCACTGGCTGGAGTATCTGAAGACCACTGATTGGGAGGACAGGATTCAGATCTTCTCTGAGATAAATATGATGCTTTGAGGTACTTAAACATTTCCTGTAAAAGGGGATGAATTTTGGGGCTGGATATGGCTGAATTTATTTCCGGTTTAAATGGCAGCACGTGGGAAGATGGCAACCAAGAGCTGGCTGTCTCCAGCTTCCCTCGCCACCGGATTAGGGTCAGTCTGCCTCTATCCCTGTGAATTGTCTGTCGTCCTCTTCACCCTGTTGTCTGAACTTTCCCACTTTCCTCAATACTCACGGACTGAGCAGCACGGAAGCGGTCCTTCCTTCCCCTCCTCCCAGGCTATAGATGGTCATTGTGTGTTTATGTTGCAGTCCCGGGGAAGCCCACCATGATGATTAGCACGACAGCCATGAACACAGCCCTCATCCAGTGGCACCCACCCAAGGAGATGGTAGGGGAGCTGCTGGGTTACCGGCTGCAGTACAGACGTCTGGATGAGGAAAAAATGAACACGATAGACTTCGGAAAGAGAGACCATCACTACACAGTGACCAACCTGCACAAGGGGGCCACGTACCTCTTCAAATTGTCTGCCAAGAACAGAGCTGGCCCAGGAGAGGAGTTTGAGAAGGAGATCACGACTGCTGAAGATGTGCCAAGCGGCTTCCCTCAGAACCTGCGTGTGGTGGGTCTCACCACTTCCACCACGGAAGTTGCTTGGGACCCCCCGGTCTTGGCAGAAAGGAACGGCAAGATCGTCAACTACACAGTGGTATACAGGGACATAAATAGCCAGCAGGACCTGGTTAATGTGACCAAGGACACGAGTATCACTTTGACAAATTTGAAACCTGATACCACTTACAACATCAAAGTGAGGGCCCGCACCAGTAAGGGGGCTGGGCCACTCAGCCCCAGCATCCAGTCCCGGACCATGCCTGTAGAGCAAGGTAAGTGCCCCTCTAACAAGCCCTAACAGGAAGCTCTGCCTCCAGGACAGGGAGCTTTGCTTTGGTTCATGAGGCTTCACTCCCCTCTGCTCTGACTGTTGCGATCAGGTACAGTGTGGCTCCCTAGTCTAAAACTAGTTTAGTGATGGGAGGCTCCTCAAAGATTTTCTAAAGTTGCCATTTGAGGGGAGAGGGGCGTTGGTGGTACCTTAATTGCATCCACAGGCACACTTGGATGTTTTATCTGTACGTGAAAGTCTCTTGCTTGAACTGGAGCAGGTGGCTGAGTAGGATCATCTGCAGATCCAGTACCTGAATAACACTGCTGTTTGATCATGACGAAGGGCCAAGGGAGTGTGAGTGGAGTGGGGATAGAGAAAGGCTGCAGTTGAGCCTACAACTTCCTTTCTGTGATGCTGAAAAGCAAAGTCAAAAAGCAGAACTCCTCTGGAGACTGTAGACTTGGTAAAAGGCTGCTACTCTCTTCTTCTCATTTCTTACTTCTCTGCTGTAGCTGAACTCTTTGACCTCTGCTGCTGAGTTAGACAAAGAGACTCGGAGTCGAGCTGCCGCCTGGCTCCCTCCTGACTTGGCTTTACAGTGCTCAAATATCTTGTTTTTCATTTCAGTGTTTGCTAAGAACTTCCGTGTCAATGCCGTCATGAAAACGTCTGTGTTGCTGAGCTGGGAAGTGCCTGACTCCTATAAATCTGCAGTGCCTTTTAAGGTAAGAGTGGGATTTGGGGGACAGGAAGCTGCACCTGTAGCAGTGAGCAGGACAGCGGATAGCAGCATCAACTGGGTCCTATCGGTCAGGCTGACCACTGTAGCTCCATGACAGTGGTCACACAAGCTTGTCCTGATGCCTGACATGGAGCTGACGTGTGATAAGTTATAAATATGATGTAATCACAAGAAATTAGCAGGACAAAGTGCTCTGAAAACCAGACAGTAAATCAAACTAAGAATAACTCTTTCTACAACATGTCCTGTCTCAAACATCCATATCGTCTTCATGAGTTACTTCAGAGCATCAGGGCATAATCTCAGGGAGTGAAGGGAAGAAGCATCATCAAACTTCCTGAAGGTCTTACAGATGTGAGCAGCACAAAATATGTCAGTACAGGGGGAACTCTGCAGGAATGGCTGCTGCTCTCTTTTCACCAGTACAGTTCTGGATGTGGTGTCATTCAGCAGGCTGCAGACAACACTGATGCCCCAATGCCTTCCTGCTCCTGTCTGACCCCCACAGCTTGTCACTTATGTGGGTAAAAGACTGGAGTGTGTAGATCTCAGTGCAGTTTCTCTCCATTAAGAAACAAGACCAACATGTCACATCATCGAAGATAATCTTCCCAGTCTCAGCACCAATCTGCTGCTTCTGCAAAGGTGCCAGGGTGGAGGCAGCATGACTTTTCTTTCTCCTTGCACGTGCCCCCTGCTATGCCGTGCCTAAAGTGCAAATGCAAGGCCTGCATGAGCTGTGGGGGATCCATGGCCAGGGGAATGAGGGGAAATCTTGAACTGCATCCACATCAAAGTGTGTGAGCACCTCCCCTTCCTTGTTACTAACTCTCCTTGTTTAAACACTGAAGCTGAATTACCTTGATCAATAGCAGGCACTTGTTAACATACACAGTTTAGCTGAAGCAGACAAGGCTTTTGTGAAGACCTTGTGGTATTCAAAGCTCTCCCAGATGTAGGGCGCATTAGGATCAGTGTTCAGATATCTGGCTGCAAGGAACTTCACAGAGCCCTGTTACTTAGCACTCTGCTGCAGAACCAGTGTGCTTCATCTTGCCTTGCCTTGTGGCCCAAAGCCCACATCGCTGTCTGACAGCGCAGCGCTGGAAAGGGACAGTGTGACCTTTGGAGCTTTACTGCCACACAGGGATGCTGGAGTGGCTGGAGGTAGCCAGGAGCCAGGGATGTAACGCTGATGCCCTGTCTGTCTGCTCTCCTGGCTGCACAGCTGTGATTGCTATCACACGGTGACTCAGGGTCTGCCCCTGCTGCGGGTTAACCCTCAGCTGACACAGGAGATGGCATTAGCCACTTGCTAACTTAAGAGCAGTCATGCAAACCAGAGTGTTACAAGGGTATTTCTCTAATAGAGAAATATCTCTATTATCTCCTCTTTTTATTAATATTCCCACACTTGCAGACACACATGAGTCAAGGCCAGGAGCTAAGAGGGTCAGCTCTAGCTCATTGATTGTGCCAGTTGAAAGAAATCCTTAACCTTCAGGATTTTGTACTTTATTTTATAAACAAGGTTCACCTCTCTCCTCTAATTCAGGCACATGGGATGCTGGGGCCAGAGCCTAGTACTGTAACTAGCATAGCAGATAAATCTCCATGGGAACAATTAGTATTATCTACACTTGATAAACAGTCTCATGCTAAATCTATGTCCCAAAGGGTGTCATATTCTACTTTAACAGATTTAATTAAAGTAGATATTGTTCCGACAGTGAATAGTGAGGCACAGGCAGGACTGGTGCTTTTTTATTATTAGAGAATGAACTGAGACCTTAAGATTTTTCATTGCTGCCAAATCAATAATGAAGTTTTGAGATCTCTTTGGGGAATTTTCACAGCTTCTTCTGGTCCAGGAGATAAATCCCATGTAAAATATTGCCCAGCAGTTGTGGTGGAGCAGAGGCACTATTCCTTTTTTCATTCCACCTGCAGAAAACTGTTCTGGAGCTTTCATGGAAAGTGCAAGATAGATACAACCTTCTCCTTGGGGAAAGTGCATTTTCCTGAGACACATTCTTCAGCTTAAGAGTGGGACAGAGGATATATTGGTTAAAGGCAGCATTACAAGGTATTTTAGAAATGGGGAGAAGGAACAGCGCCTTTTGAAAATTATAATGATACAGGTTTGGAAATAACCCCTGAGAATGCTGGGCAGTGCTTTCTCACAGTATGTCCCGTGGAATGTAGTAATTACTCCTGCCTGCAAATACTCCAGCCTTGTCTACTTCTCCATTGAGTTGTTATCTTTCCCAGTGTTGCACACTATGTGTCTTTTCACTTTTTAGTTTGATACATTCTGTACTGCCTTGAAATCAAGCATGAGACCTTCAGCAGTGACATTTGGACCCACCTAGCTTTGCAAATCTTGTGCCGTGGGTAGGAGCAGCACAGATGACATTTTACAGCAATCCATGGGCTAGTCAGCACTGTTTGGCAGTTCAGAGCCCTTGGGCCAGATTTGCTGCTGACTCTGGTAGTTACCAGTGGGCCATGATGCAACCCCTAAATAGCATTCCTGCTTGAGCTTCAGGGCATCTTCCAGCTGCACATGAATGACTGTTTCTGAGCCCTTACGTTATTGTAGAGGCCTTAACTAATGGTGCATAACATTTGAGAAGACAATGCGTTGTGGCAGGTAAAGGGACGCGGAACTGCTGCGGCAGCTGTGAAAAGGAGGGATGGCAGAAAATGCTTCAGGAAAGCATTGCAAATGCCAATTTCACTGTCTTTGGATGCAAATTCCTGTGCGTGGCAGTAAAAATCATCATCTGGTGTCAGCACAGAATCAGAGGCTGTGTCCTGGCCAGTTGCAGTGCAGAGCAAGCAGGGAAAATCTGAACTGAAATGCCTGACCACCTTTTCTGCCTCCTCTTGCTCTAGTAAAATAGCTGTGTCCCCAGCACATGCTCATGTGCAGGCAGTTGGTGGGTGTCTTCCCTAGAGCACACTGAGAAGCAGTTGGTGATGCCTTTATTAGGGAAGAATTCATAACGAGAAATCTTATCCAAGAGGCAGCAGAACTCCGTGGGCTTTTCATCCTTTCAGCATAGGTCTTAATGTTGGAATTTTGGTTTTGTTCAAATCTGTGTGGGAGCACATGAAAGAGAGGTCTGGCTGCTCCCCCAGGACATGCCCTGACTTACTGGCATCTATCTGGACCTCTGCTATTGCAATGTCATTGCAAGGGGTGGTGCTGGTCCAGACAGCAAAGCTGCTAAGATGATTTGAAGTCTAGTAGTCCTGTCTTTGGTGTGCCTACTTCTGTGTCAGAACAACTACATACCTGATATTCCAGTGCTGCAAGAAGCATTTCTTCATTTTGATTTTTCACTCATTTTAGCACTCAGCTGACGTACATGTCTTTGGAGAAAGGGATTAAAGCCCAGGAGAAAATATCGTTGAGAGGAGTCACAACAGAAAACAATTCCCTGTGGCTGTCCTACTATGCTACTTTTGACAGCCTCTCCCACATGTGGAGCAGCAGCACGGCCTTTGTCCCTGCAAACCTCTGTTACTTGAGTTACTTGGTGCTTACTTTTGCAGTCCATTCCTGAAAACTGAAGCACATCAACAAATGAGATTGATTTCATCTCTTCTCCATACCTGGCTTCTTTCTGCTGCTGTGTTACGTGCTAGGAGTCTTTTCTCAACAGCAGAAAAGCTGGGGCTCTTTTCCTATTCTGACCTCCATGCAAACTGACATGAAGAGGATTGAAGCATGCTGTGGTATTGCTGTTTGGGTAACACAAAAGCTGAGCTGCAAATTCTAGGCCTAGCCAGGTCCTTGTGCTCCGCTGCTCTTCAGATCTCTTTCCAGGGCCTCTCTTGTCCTTCCAGCTCCAACACTGAACATTAGAGGAGTGCTAATCAGCTGCCCTTGTCCTAGAAAGCTGGCAGCTTTATGTAGATTTCAGCTACCTGCTGAAAAGGGGACTTGAAGAAAAGTTTGTTCCTTCCCTTGCTGCCTGCATCAGCCTGAATGGTGGGCTCAGCTGGTGAAAAATTAATTCAAGTAATTTGTCTTCCACAGAGCTGTCTTCTCTCTCTCTCAAGGCCACTGTTGGAACAAGGACTTTTTACCATATGGTCTCTGCCTATAACACCGAATAGCTGCCAGGGTTTAACATGGTCCAGCTCTGCCACTGCCAGTTTTTGGCATGCTGTGTCTCTGCACCACTGTCAGGAATCCAGCACTCCCCTGCCATGCAGGACAGTCACCTGGTGCAAAGAAAGATGCTGGTTTTTCACAGCTGGGACACAACCTATGGCCTCTCTGGCTGTCTACACCCCATTTGTCTCTGTCTCTGGGAACGGTGTGAGTTTTTGCTTTGCAGAGGCAGCACCCAGGGTTTTGGGGTAAGGAGTTGTTCCAGCAGGATCAGGATCAAGGTTCCCAGGGCAGATGGGCTGTTGGGTGCAGCTAATCCAGCAGTGCCTGTGGCTGCTGTGCCTGGGGGAGGTGGGGATCCTGCATATCTGCAGCAGGGCATTGAGAAATGTTAGCTGAGGGGCCCAAGGGGGGAAGCTGTGCAGGGGGGGCTGTGCACTGCCCCGGCCACCCGTGGCTCTGCCCTGCCCTGCCCACAGCCCCTCGCTGCAGGCATGGCAGGGAAAAGCAGCTCCGACCTCCTGCCCACGGCTGTATGGCAGCAGCATCTGTTGTCATGACGACGGGGTGTCACACCTGCAGAGCCGCTGTTCTGGGTACCAATTTGTGAGCCCTGTGCTGGATTTGTCAGATCATTGGTGAGGCGTGTAACCCCCCGGTCACCTTGCTGGGAGGGGGATGATCTGCATTAAGCATCCAACCAGGCATCAGCTGGTACACACGGGAGTGACACCAATTTAAAGCAGACAGGATTTTACACCACCAGCCTATTGCATGTTGTAGCCTCGTGAGACAAGAAACAAAGACCCATTCATCTCCACTTGGGGCAAAGCACAGCCATCTGGATTCCTCCCCCAAGTAGGTGCTGAAAAGCAGCACATGAGGCACCACCAGCCTCACCGCTGGCCCTGGCCACCCGGGCTGAGATGACCCCTCTCTGCTCCATCACTGCGAGGCACAGAGAGCACAGCTCAACGCTCTGCTGGGGGTTACTCTTCTTTAGCTAAAGATTTATGGCTGTTTACAAAGCATACAGTAGCCAAACCACCTGAGGGAGGGCCCAGAGCCAAACTGTCATCTCTTAGCGCTGCTATTTTGAGTGTGAGTTTGCAGTAGCAGTTGTCAACTGCATGAACATGTCCTTTTCTTGTTTCAGATTCTGTACAATAGCCAGAGTGTGGAGGTGGATGGCCACTCGATGAAGAAACTCATAAGTGACCTCCAGCCAGACACGGACTATTCTTTTGTGCTAATGAACCGTGGGAGCAGTGCAGGGGGGCTCCAGCACCTCGTCTCAATCCGCACTGCTCCTGATGTCTTGCAAAGCAAGCCCATCGCCACAAACAAGTACATACAGGAAGGAAAGTTCACGCTCACTCTTCCCAAAGTGCAGACCACTGTGCCAGTTCGGTAGGTGCCATGGCTGTGTGGAGAAGGCAGGGTGGGGGCTAGGGGTGGGGAGAGAAAGGCAGAGCAGACCTCTGCCAACCTGTGGATTTTGTAACCTGGGAGTGAATCTCCAAGCAGGCAGGCGTTTACCCATAACATGGGATCACACTCCTGGCTCTTTCTGAGCAAATATTGATGTTAATAAAATTAAGACAATTCTCTGACAGTTTGCCCTCACCCTGGTGGGTATACTCCAGATGCTACCAGCAAAAATACGGTTGAGGATCAGGAGGGACTTTCTCTGACACTGTATCATATCCTTTAAATAAATAATGCCTAAAGCCTCAAGGAGATTAAAAAAGCGAGTTTGTGGAAGTGTTATTCGTTACTGTGGTATCCTTGTGCTGAAGCACAATTCCCCCAGGGTTCTTGCTACAATCCAATTATATAAATGTCCTTCTCACAGCTCCTACACCACCCTCTGGAACACAGTCTGTAGATCTTCATTATCCTAATGAGTGCTAATGGCAGTATTCTCTTCTCTGGTGCAGCTGGAAAACCAGTCTTTTCCTTACTGAGCCCTTTTGTTGCTTAAAGGGCAGGGAATGGAGTAGGTCACCCTTGAGGCATATGGCACACATTATTCGGTGACCTGCCAGAGAGATGGCTCAGGGT
This sequence comes from Pachycephala philippinensis, assembly GCA_013397055.1. Taxonomy (NCBI): domain Eukaryota; kingdom Metazoa; phylum Chordata; class Aves; order Passeriformes; genus Pachycephala; species Pachycephala philippinensis. Next base: position 46,491 of record VWZT01010886.1, on the reverse strand, counting down.
CCAGTGCTTACACCTCCTTCCTTCCCAGGTGGTACTACATCGTGGTTGTGCCAGCAGACCAGAGCACCAGAGCCCTGACTGCTCGGTGGCGGACACCTGACGAGATGGAGCTGGACCAGGTAGGAACCTGTAGCAGCTGCTGTGGTGGAAGTGATTCCCAAGCAGCCCAGCACACTTTGCCCAGGCCTCCTGGCAGCGCGATGGATGCAGTGACACAGGTGCAGGCTGCACATCAGAGATGGGAGGCTGTGGGATGGGTGCCCGCTCAGCCTTTCTGGGTGACACCGTGTAGGAAGGAGGCTGGAGTCAAGCTAGGGAGGAGCTACTTCCCAGAATGTGCCCCCCTAGGAGACCACATTTGAGTGTCTCAGAGCTCTGACCAGGACAGATCCTGTCACAGGTCGTACAGTCCTTGCAGCCTTTTTCAGATGAAATGACCATGCTGATATTGAAAACAAGCTAGGAGTGAAAAGTATCGGTTTCAGTTCCTTAAGCTGTTTTGTCAGGAGGCTTTTTCCTCTCTGGATAGGACCTAAGCCTGCAGTGTAGACAGAGAGCTCTTGTATCTAACAAAGCCTGCAAAGCTCCCTTCACACCTGCTTGTTAAAGGCTTTGAGCACTCACCAGCCATTACCCCAAGATGCAGCTTGTCCTGTGCAGGAGTGCTCTGACACCCGAAGCACGGAACATGTGCAGGTGTCAGGAGACTCCCACACAAGGGCTTTTGGGCTCTTTCTTCCCCACACACACCACCACCCCCAAAGTATAAAGGAAAAATTCCAAGAAATCACGCACACAAAGATCCGTTAAGAGAACAAAGTTGCAATCTTCAAGCACTCTGAAATGACAAACTGTTAGAAGCTGTAACTCAGCCCTTGGCTTTATTCACCTGATCGCACAGTCTTTTTCGTGAGGTCCCAGCTCCACAATGTGTATTGGTGGTTCTGTTCTGCAAATGAAGCACAGCTGTGTGATGGAGAACCATCACCCGCAGGTCTCCTGCGTCTTTTCATTGCAGAAGTTTTCCAGCATCACAGATGTCACAAGAAAAAGAAGAGCAGGATGAGGAAGGTTGCTTTGGTTTTCAGCTTTAGATGGTTGAAAGCTATCAAAAGAACTAGTTTCTGTCTCATCCAGCCTCAGGCAAATGATTTAAGCCAAAATTTTCATTAGCAGTCAGTGTCTTGCATATTGTGATTTTTTGGAGTGCTCCGTTTGAGATCCTGGAGCTCTCATTTGCAAAGCCTAAGCATCCCCAGCTGCAGAGAAAGTCAATAGGAGCTGGATATAGTCAGTGATATGAAGAAAATACTAAGTTTTCTTGAAAAACAAAACAAGCTGATGTCTTTTCAATTTGACATTCAAATTTAGTGGACATTTTTTACATTAATGTCTCAGTGTTTCTGTTCTCCATGTGTAAAATTGGGATAATCGCTTTTATCTTGACTCATACGGGTGTTTGGAAGATAAGATCATTAATGTTTGTGAAGCACTTGTAATAGTATAGTGATCAGCACCATAGAAAAGCCCATGAGGAAATTATTAATTTTGTCTTCAGAGCTGGATTTGAATAGTAAGCAATAAACAAGGCCTCAGGCTGCATAATGCAAAGAAGAAAACAAAATGTGGAATATCTGCTCTTGGATTAAGCACTGTCTGTCCTGTGTATTGAACAAAGCAGGGGACTTACAGAAAAGATAGTCTGTGACTATGCAGTTGAGGGTGCAGCACAATGCATGTACATAAGACAGCTGAATTAATTTTGCACAGGCAATATTAATTTTCTAATTTGTCAGGATCTGAACTTTGCAGGCCTAGCAGTTTTTGGATGCAGTCTTTTGCTGTGTATTACGTGTATAAGTGGCAGAAGCCTCCAGCAACCTTAACCACAACTGGAGCCCCGTGGTTTTGTGTCCATGCACACAGAGCTGCGTTTTCTGCCTCAAAGGGCTCAGCTGTAATCTCAGCCAGCTGCAAGAGATGAGTGTAGGAAGCAAACTCCGCACTCCAAAAACTATCTTTCTGCTCTTTTCCCTTGGGATTACAATGACATTTGTGAAACTGAGATTTCTCTAGCCTCTTTTTTTTTTTTTTTTCCATCTTCCCCCTTTTTCTGGTGATGCTATAATGACAAGCTATAGCTTTCCTAAATTACTTCTGTGTGAGTATTAATAAGAGGACAAGGATGGACCACCAAGGGGAAAGAGTGAGGGGTTTCTTACCCAGCTTTTCCTCCTCAGGGATGACCCAGCTCAGCAGTGTGACCTTGTGTGTACATCACTGTCCCACCCTCTGATGTTCCCCATCTGCCCTGACAATGTGTCACTGATACGTTTTTATGCAACGTATTTCATCCTTCCTTCTTCATTTTGAATTAGAATTTCTCTTCCAAACTTGATATTCATTTTTATTCATTGGGGAAAAAAAAAGATCTTTAAACATTTCAGAGTCATTCTTAGCAGTGCAATTGGATTTTTGTGCATTTATATCCTTTTTCATGAATTTGTGACTATGAAATTTGCCATTTTTACTCTGAAAGTCCCATGAAATCTGTTACCATTCTATGTGGTTTAAACAAAGCTCTGCCTGCAACACAGCAGCAGGTGAGATTCAGAGGCACTGACAGAAGGGAAAGACACAGCAAATGTCACTTTTTCCCTAAATGTCAGCATCAGCTGTAATTCACATCCAGTGTCCACAGAGAGTGTGAGTTGATGTCCAGACCAATATTTAGGCCACAGAACATGGCTTGGTTCCCTCACAGCCCATTGGGGTACATGACTCAGGGGGACAGTCACAGCCAGGCTGTCTCAGCCCTAGCATTCACCATGTCAGCTTCCCAGGACTCAGGATGCTTCCAAAGTTGAGATCATAGTGGAGGTTCTTGCAGGGAGGGTCTGCAGACAGATGCTCCAGCAATGCCTAAATGGGTAATACTTGACTCTGGTTTCTTAGTACCGCCACACACAAATCAAGCCCAGTTATCTTCTCCTCCCTTCCCTTCACCCCTGCCGAGTCCTGCAGCCAGTAAGGTGACAGCATAAGGCAGTGTCATGCTGTCAGCAATTGTGATGCACCTTCTTTGTCCCCAGCTGCTGGAGGCCATAAGCCAAGGGAGTCAGAGCAGGCGGCAGCGGCGCCAGGCAGACAGACTCAAGCCCTACATTGCTGCTCAAGTGGATGTGCTGCCTGAGACCTTCACCCTGGGGGACGAGAAGAACTACAAAGGTTTCTACAACAAGCCTCTGTCTCAAGACCTGAGCTATCGCTGCTTCGTGCTGGCCTCACTGGAGGATGGGGACACGGTAAGGACTTCTGTGGGAGGCACAGCCTGTCCTAGCAGAGCTCAGGTGGGCTCGGTGCAGCAGGCTGAGCAATTGCTGCAAGCTGGGATGACAGAGGTTCTGTGAAGGGAGGAGAGAGGCTGCATCGCTGGCCTGAACGAGCTGAGGCGGCTGTGGGAATTGACTTGATAAATGGTGTTTTTGGAGGAAAATGGCACCGTGTGTTCTGCATAACAGATGAGAGTGGAGAACAGTGTCAACACACACGTTCTGCACAAGCTCAGTTGTGGCTGGCTGGGCTGTTCTCAGAGCAGACCTTGGCACGTGGTTGGGATGGGTTCTCATTCTGCTTTGGTTCAAGTAAGTGTCTGTAGAAAACAGTCCATGAAATCCTACCCTGCACGGCGACTGCTGAGACTCTGCAGTGAACAGGATGTTCCCCCTGCAAACCTGCCCTCACAGGCCCTTCTCTGCCCGAATCTCACTTCCAGATGACATCTGGAGATGCAAACCTGCCTCCCATTGCAGTGGATTATCAGCAGGGCAAAGGTGCACACTTGCCTGCTGTGTAGGGATTCCTGCTCCTGCAGGTCTCGGTGCTGGAAGCTGGCAGCACACGGGTCCTGGGCATGGGAAAGGCTGATGCAATAAGCAGGGAGCAGCACAGCAAGACCTGGGCATCAGTGTCCAGCTGTAAATGCAGGGCAGGAGTGGTGGTGGCAGCAGTAGCAGTGGCCAGTGCGTAAATAATGAAAATAATGGAGATGCACCGAATCCTTTGGTTGGCTTCCAAGCTATGGCTTCCTTCCCCAGCCTCATTTGCTTGTAATGGCTCATTAGGGCTGGTCGAGTTCTTCATTACTCATCCAGCTCACGTGTTCTTGTGGCAAGATGTGCACACCGGTGAGGGAAGGAGAGTCACAGATTAATAAGGTAAGGCAGAGGCCTTGAGATGCGCTATCCTGACAGTCCCTTTCAAGAAGAGGTGACCCTAACTAGTTGATCCCAACTATAATCATCATCTCCTCACTAGCATAGACCTGCCACAGCCCTCTAGTAAGCCACTAGCCAGCAGTAGTGCTCCTACAAACCTATATACCCTGCTCCTACAGACCACCTTCCTGCATCCCCTGCTGCATTACATCCACTTTCATTTGGAGCATGAAGCACTCTGGCCATGGCTGTGGACTATCTTCCCCCACCCAGCTCCTCTAAAATTGCTTGCTGTGTCTCTATTGTCAGCAGGAGAGCATAATGTTGCTGTTCTTCAAAGGCAGAGGGAGTGTAGTTGAAACACTGTCTCTGGGAGCAGGGGCACCTGCACCTCGCAGTCTGCCTTTGGAAATGCCGCTGAGATAACAGTCCTTGTGATCTCATCTGCATCTGACTTCTCTTGGAAGGTGACACGTCCAAAGTGTGTCTGAAAAAAATATGACTCTTTGCCCCTTGCACAAAGCTTTGGAGATGGTCACACATTACCTTGCTGCACACATCAGCATGTGCTCCTTCACTCCCCCGCCACCAATGCACCTTGACCTTCCTGGGGAGTCGCAGGCAAAGCCTTTTTGCTTTCCTGAGTAGCCACTTGCCCATAGAAAGAGGAGTCGCAGGCTTTCTTGTCTGTGCCATGCTCAGAGCTGTAGCTGACTCCCTGCCCTGTTGTTTGAACTGGACACGAGTTGTAGGAACAGGCTGATGGGTTGCAGTGGTCCTGTGCAGACTTCTAGGAACAGAATTAAACCAGGAGCTGGTAGCTATTTCAGTTATTGAAACAAGGTCTTGCAGGCCTGAAAAGTTTCACAAAGTAGCAACCACCCCCCACGCTTCTTTCCCAGACAGTGGCACCTCTGCTGATAAACCTGAGGAGAGCAGCTAGGATGCTGAACTAGTGCGTGCTGCCAGAAGGATGTCCCAGATAAGAGCATTTTCTGTACTCCACACGTTTGAAACCAGCCTGGCTGGGATCAAGGGCACCTGTGAGAGTAGATCAAGATACGCGTTTGTGTGACACCAGCAGGCTTGATTTTTCCCTTTCTTCTCCTCACATATGTGAAGACATGAAGTGCATGTTTAAACTCCAGCCTTAAAGCAGGAGATTTATAGATCCACAGGCGCCTCTTCTGGGACGGAAACTTCCTATGGCAGGAGCAGAGCTTTCTGACTCCTTAATGCCTGGCAGCAGGTGCTGCTCAAAAGCCACAGGCACGGAGCTGTAACAGCTCTGGCCCTCTCTAACAGAAGGAAAGGATTTGTTTTTGCAGCATTTAACCCTTCTGACCCAGCAACACTGAGCTGTGAAGGTGCAACACAGCTCCATAAGCCTTAGCAACAGCAGCAGAACACAAGATGCAATGTCATTTTTCTGCAGGAAGGGTTTGGGTCTCTGCTGATTCCGTCTAGCTGGTGGGGCTAGAAAGCTGTCCCTTCAGGTTATAAATGACTGAGCTGCCAGATTGCAGAAAGAAAAGGAACCTGTAAGAATGAGCCTCTTTCTAAGGTCTGTTTATCAGGTAGAAAATGTTCCTGTCATTTCATTCCTTTAAGAAAACCTGCCTCACCCAGCAGGGGTTTTCCTAATATAACTCTATCCTGAAGAGATGTGTTGATATCAGCACAGCAGGTATTGTAAACCACTTAGGAATCATCAGCCAGCCCCATTGTGCAATTGGTTGGGATTCAAAAGGTGGTGATTTGGCTCCAAGAAAATCCAGGGCTGGCGAGTGGCTCTTAGCTGGGCTGCTCCAGTTTGGCACCTCCAGGTCAGGTCTGTCAGCCGTGAAGTGAAGTCGCTGGCACTGGAAGTGTTTCATACCAGCAAAGTTGCTGGCAGGAAGAATGTTTCACACCAGGCAGAAACTGTTGCCACAGAGTGACCTCCATGGATGCCATGGGAGGGAGTATCTCATGGTGTGTTGCTGGGGTTTGAGAAGCATGACCATTCCCTGCTAGCCAGAAGCAAGGGGAAACCTCAGCATTTCAGAGATGTAGCTGTTGCTTTAGCATAATGTATGCTTGCTTTTCTCTCCCTCTCCTGCCTGCGCTGTTCAGAAGAGATACGCAGCCAGCCCCTACTCGGATGAGATCGTGATGGAAGTGGCTTCAGCAAAGCAGCAGGATGAACCAGAGATGCTGTGGGTGATGGGACCCGTCCTGGCTGTGATATTAATCATCATCATTGTCATTGCCATACTCCTCTTCAAAAGGTGAGATCCAATCTGGGACATGGCAGTAATGGCATGAGCACTAGAGGCGCTGGCACCTTCAGGACCTTCCTTGTAACTTTCAGATGTGGGGTGCTCTGACAGACAGTGCTTGGTGGTCGTGGAGAGGAGGAAGGTCTCTGCCTGGCACAGTAGAAGGCTGCTTTATAAGAGAGCAGAAGGGCTGGGTATGCAGAAGGTAGTTAATATCAGCCCCAGGACACAGCTGCTGTGGATTCTGGAAGCATGTGAGCAGTGGGGCAGAAGAGAGCAGCTTTGTCCCTAAAGCCAGTCTGACTGCTCTCTGGTGACACAGCTTGGATTGGTAGCCTTGGGAACTTCTCTAGTACTGGTTCTCTCTAGAAACTGCCTGCTTGGTCTGTGGCAAATGCCCCGGCTCCTGCAAATTTTGACTGAGGAACATGACCTTGGTGGTGAGAACAGAGCATGGACCTGACGGGCTGAAATCAGAGTGGAACTCTCTTCTTGGGGTCTCTCAGTCCTGACTACTGGATCAGAACCATCCACACACTGTGCTCCCTGTGGGAGCAGACACCTCCTTTTGCCTCACAGAGCAGTCCTGCTCCAGTTGTTACTGTAGAGTGAGATGATTGTTAGTCCTCCAGAGGAGCACAGGTTGCATTTGCATGTGTTCATGTAGCCTGTTCAATTACAGTAGGTCATTCTCTATCAGCTCAGCTCTGGGGTTCTTCTCCTCCTGGGCTCTCTATTTACATATGTCTCTCTAGCTGGGGAAGGGAGCTGCCTTTGTTGTCTGATTAAATGGAATTCTGCTGTGCATGTGCAGTCAGTGCCTTTCTGTGTCAGTGATTATCTCCTTTCTTCTGTTCTTGCTTTTCCCTGGATCTAGTAAGCAAGAAAGGTATGAATCCATTTTATCTTTTTGTTTTGCTAAAATTTCAAGTCTATTTCCCTGTTTAAAAATCAAGCCTGAAGCTACTAAGGGGCATCTTTGTTTTTGGGAGTGTGGAGCATGCCAGCCCTAGGAGTTTACAAAGACTTTGTTTCCTCAAAGGTGTCAGCCTCTTAGCAGTTGTCAGCATCTCACAGCTCTCAGGGAGAAGTTCCAACATAAAGACTTCCCAGATTGCTTTTGCAATTAAATTAGAAATCAAAAAACCACAATAATAACAGCAGTTATAGGGGTTCCTTTGTTTTCTCAGTCGCTTCAGACTGAGAGCTGTTCCCTGAAGAATGCAGGTGCATTCTTGCAGACTCTAATGAGGAAGCTTTGAGGGAATACTGGGCAACTGTAAGAAACAACATGTTTGCTTGTCTTTAATGAGAAAAAATGGCATCAGAGGGGATTTCTGTACCAGGGCCCCATAGAAGATATTCCTACCTTGCTTTAGCTTTGCTTTGTCCCGAAGTTGTGTGGGTGGAGCACCAGGAAGGACTGGGCTGTGGTGCCCAGACCTGACATACATGTCCCTGCTGTATCCTAGCCCGTGGAGGAGCAGCATTTCCTCTTCCAGCACCACCCGTGTGCTCAGAGTGATGCTGTGGTTTTGTCTGTCCAGCCTCTCTGTGGAGGCATTTTCTCCCAAAGGTATCTGTGTGTCATATTCACAATGGCATGTCTGCAATGGGAATGAATTGAAGCTGAGCAGCAGTGGATAGCTTGGGATCTGGAGGATGGTTTAGCAGTTGCCCTGACCGGGCTAATGAGACAGAAATAAAATTTAATTATGTGCTGTGCCCATTTTCCAAAAAAGCTGGCCCACTTTGCTTGAGGGCTCAGGGACTGGTACACAGTAGCACATTGCACATCCTGCTGTGCTCCTGATAGGAGCTTTATTTGTTTGCTGTGTATTCTCCTTTCTTTCTGTCAATACTCTCAGTCCTTCAGCTCTTTTGTCTTGGTCCAGGCAGCTGGAAGGCTTCTGAGATGCTGAGATGCCTCAGAGTAGTGTCAGACTCACAAGCTGGTTCTCCCCATTGAACAACTCCAGTGTTTGCTGCAGCCTCGGGCTGCAGATGGAGCTTGCTCACAGGCTGGGCCACACAAGGAACACACGCAGGTTTCACTCATGATTTATGCACTAAATTTTCTCTAAATGCTTCTCATTAGTGGCAGCCCAGCATGCCCAGCGTCTGATGGAAGTGAAAGTGCCCTGTGCCTGTAAGAGCATTTGGAATCACGCGTGGCTCAGGGTCACCACCATCCAGGGATGCAGCTGCCTTTGTGCAGAACCTGGCAGCCCTTCAGTGTGCCTCCAGGTGCCTTACAGGGAGGTCCAAAGCAGAGACTGACTGTTGCAATTTGCAGGCTGGTAAATGTGCTAGCATTCGTGTAGAGCAGCAGTGCTGCAGCTCCCTGTCTTCCAGGAAACATCAGGCCAACAGAGGGGTTCAGCCAAAATCCATTTGGGGGCTTTAGCCAAAACACAGTCTCTGTGTATTCCTGCATGCTCAGGACATTGGCCAAGTGCCAGGGTCAGCACAGGGTCAGAAGAGAGAACTGCTGTGCTGCTCCTGCCCAACACCCTTCACCCCTTGGGTATACCCACCATATATGTAGTCTAGAGCTGGAAGTGGAACCTAGAGATTCACTAGAAACTCTTCTTGCAGTATTAGATTTTCCTTAATATTCACTTGTCCACTTTTCGATTGGATCTGTCCCTGCTTTGCCTGTGAATTCCAGCAAGAGCCTGAGGTGGTGGCATCGCTTTAGGCATAAATATAGCATGAAGAGACAACATTGTATTTTATTGTTCCATTAATACACGCCTTGGGTGCCTTCAACCATTCAAGACATGTATTAATGGCCCAATAAAACACACCCTGAAGAGCCTTTACACTATTATATTACAGCATTCTATATTTAAATATTTCTAATACTTGAAAAAAATTTTATTATATCCTTCCACTATAGGAAATAGTTCCTAGAGACAGTAAGAGGAAACAGCATCTTGCATCTATCTGCAATTTCTCTAATAAATACTACGCAGAATACCACATTTCAAAACTGCCTCACTAATCAAACATCTGACATTGCTTATATATAATCTTTCCTGTTTCATAGATGGGAAATTGGAGGCACGGAAAATGATGTGACTTACCCAGAGCCCTGGGGAGCCTGGGGTGGACATGGGTATCTGGGACACAGGGACCCAGACTCTTTCCCAGGGCGATTCATGCCACTCTCTGCCAGAACTCACTTGCTTGTCTCTGCCCTCTCTGTCCACAGGAAAAGGGCACATTCCCCCTCTTCCAAGGATGAGCACTCCATTGGCCTGAAGGACTCACTCTTGGCCCACTCGTCTGATCCAGTTGAGATGAGGCGGCTCAACTACCAGACCCCAGGTAAGGAGCAGCTCATCCTCTTGAATCCTGCCTCCTCCGGTTCCCCTTCTCCATGTCCCCATGCCAGAGGCAGAGTTGCAGTCCTTCCCACCCTCCAGGAGATCCACACCTTCTCAGTCACAGTGACACAGAGTGGGCTTTAGAATGTCCAGGTATCTGTTCTCTGGGTTGCAAATCCTTCTCCCTGGCCCTGTCACTGCAGGCCCAAGAGGCTGGGGAACCTGGATGGGGCTGGCCTGTTGTGTGGTGTGTGTCAGACATGGTGTGAAGCTCATTGCAGTTGTCCTGAGCTGGGAGGAGCCTCCACGCAGTTGGGAGTGTCCACACCTGGGGTGCTCCTGGGTGCTGCACTGGCTTCACCTGGGCTGGGCTTCAGTGCTGAGCACAACTGGTGCAGTGTTGGCCCCATGGGCTGCATTTGGGGCAGTCAGGAGGTACATAGAGCTCTTAACACTGCTGAGGGTGTCCCAGCAGCTTCATTCTGGGACCTCTGGTGTGCTGACTCTCCTGCTCTGCTCAGCTAAGGGTCAAGAGAAGAGCTGCCTGCAGACTATAGTGCTCTCCAGAAAGTGCTGTGGCCCACTGAAGGACTCTGCTGGTCATGGTGGTGTCAGTGCAGAGGATGATAGTTCAGTAAAAGCCATTCTCTGCATGCTGCTTTCACTGGCCTGGGATGCCTCAGGCTGTAGCTTTGCCAGCTCATGGAGGCAACTGTACTTCACACTGCAGAAAGGTCTTGTGCTGCTGCTTTGTGTCTGCACGTCTCTGATGGCACCAAAAGCACAGTACCTGTCATTGTAGTGATCAGAGACAGGCTCGCCCTGACTCGTTCAGAGCCTTTCAGAGAGTCCAAGTCCTAGATGAACTGAGGGAGCCCTTGGGCTTTTGTGATGGAGGGAGCAGTTCAGCAGCAAATGAGGCACATACAGTTCTCTTCTAACTTGCAGCTCCTCCTGGTCTGTAACCTACTTTCCTTTTCCTCCTGCTGCTCATTCATCTAAGAGCTTTCATCTAACAGGAGAGTTTTGAAGGGGCCATTTCCTGATGTAAAACTGCTGTGTCTGGCAAGGGGGTAAGAACAGCCTTTCCTGTTGCCACTCACAGCAGTCTGGCTCACACCCGGGGTGAGCTACACCAGCACATCTTTTTCTGTGCCAGGGCAGCTGTCAGGGGTCCGTAGTTAGTGCATCTCCCAGTGGCAGATCTCACGTGTGGGCAGCAGCAGCAGGCTGGCACGTTAATTGGCCACAGCACAGCACAGGATGGTGTCACAGCATGGGAGGAAAATGCTGTGGGGAGCAAGGGAGGCACGTGTGCCGGAGGAAGAACATCTCAACAGGCAGATCACTGGGAGCAGCACTAGGGAGGGGTCACACAGTCAGCAGCATGCAGCTTCTTGAGGAGGAGCATGGTGTTAAACAGGGCTGCTCCAGGACAGCTGTGCATGGGGACAGGCCTCTGTGACATGTCTCCATGTGGGCACAAAAGCCATCTTTGCTGTATGCTTGTGGTTTGCATTGCATGGAGGATTGTGACAAGTCGGGCTTGTGTCTGCTCCCATCTTCAGAGAAGTCAGGGTGTTTGCAACAAGGATGTCCCTTGCTAGACCTGTAGCAAGGTTCAAGAGCTGCCATCAGAGACACAGGGGGCCAGGAAATTTTCTTTTCCTGTCTGTGAGTAAGGATAAGCCAAAGATGCTGCTCCTTTGGTAAGTTTGCAGAGCTCTCTGGAGAAACAAAATCAAGCCAAAGTGCCCAGTTCACTTGAGACAGCAACAGAACCCCGGGATACTGCTAGACAATGCTCCCCTACCAAGAGACAGCACTGTGTCCTCCTCCCCTTCTCCCCACTGCATCCCTTGTGAATCTCTGAGGGGTGGAAGTGGGTGTTATGCAGCTTGAAGTGACTGTTCCAGCTCCTGACGAGCTTGTCCTCATTAATGAGGTGCATGAAATCCACCAAGCCCAGTGGGCCCAAGCTGTTGCCCCCGTCACCCGATGGAGGTCGAGGCAGTGCTGTGAGGATGCGTTGACAAGAGGTGCTGGCCACCAGCCCTGGTAGTTGGTCTCCCTGCTGCAGCTTGCTGAGCAGGGAAAACTTGTTTAATGCATAATTAATTGGCCTACTGTTATTAAATATTAAGCTTTCTCATTTTTGTGGTTTTTACTTCAGACAAGGGTTATTCCCCCCTGTTGGCCTCCCTGTACTAACGTACTGCTGTGCCAAGTCACTGAGAGGATACAGGACCCGGCAGTGTCCCAATACCATGAAATGAGACTGAGTTGTGCAGCTGATGAGCTGTGAGTGAGCTGGAGGCTCAGGGACTGAGCAGAGGTGGCTGGGGCTGAGTGCAGTTCCCCTGGCCACCGAGCAGCACAGATGCCCCCTGTACCTGCCATCCACTGGCGCTTGCAGGCTTCCCTGGGGCATGGGGCTGTGGCCAGTGATGTGCAGCAAGAAACGTAGCTCTCGGTGTCACATGAAGGCCTTTGAACTCACTCCCTTGCAAGGAGCTCCAGCTCCACGTGTTTGCCAGTGTCAGCGGATGGCCCTGGCCAGAGCCAACAGCCTGCTGTGTAACAGCCAGTGGCAGAGCAGCCCCCAGCGCCAGGCAGTCGGTCCTGTGCAGGAGGGAACTCCTGGTGCTGTGGCATATGGTGCTTCCCTTTTCATCTTCATCTCGTTGTCTTTCCATCTCTGAACCTCTGCGATGATGACTAAAGGCTAATGGGATTTCTGTTCTTGCCCCGTTTCTTTTCTTTGCAGGTGCCAGTGTCCCCTGTTGCCCGAATATCTCAAGTTAGTTTTAACTCCTGTTTTTATCTTTTGACACCTTTTGCTTTTTCTTTCTCTTTCTCTCTTGTCTCTGTATTTTTTGTTTCAATGTCATGAAGATCACCTTCACTCACAGCAGACTGTAAAATGGCAGTGATTTCACTTTCTGACATGATGCGTGGGGCAGGCTCAGTACCGCTCGCACGGCACTACAGCAGCTCACCACAGCACAGTGCAGAAGGGAAGGTCCTGAGTGATGGGCTGCCAGGAGGCTTCTGCAGCAGCCCTTCACCTGCTCTCAGGCCTCCTACCCCTCAGAGTGGTATGTCAAGCTCTGCCATGGTGCCAGGCCTGCAGCTGGCCCTGCGTGGGGACTGATAACCTTGGCCATTCTGGAGGGAGCGACCAGCTAAAAACCCCAAATGGACAAATTGAAGGGTGCTCTTCAGTAGTTGAACACACTCTCTTCCTACCTCAGGCAAACTGGTTTCCCCAGGCTGGGTCACCTCTGTCGCCTCTGTCATAGGCAGAACACGTGATGGTCTCTGGACTGGCTGCAGTTGGTCTGCTTGGCAGTGTTGGTACCAGAATCCCAGGCACAAAGGAGGCACTTACTGCTCTAGCAGCTTGGATGGAGCAGTACCAGCCTGAAGACAGAAGTGCCCCCTTATCACTTGTCTCCTGAGCTTCAAGTTCATCCTGAAACAACCATAAATTCATGACCACCTTGCTCTGGGATGTACAAGGCATCTGTGTACGCACACAGGAATGGGAGAAGTATGTAGGATAAATACTTCCCCTAGGAGCGGAGCCAGGGGCTTTGTGGTGTGTGTCCCTGCAGGCATTGTGAGACCTCTGAGCTCTTCTAGCCTGGCGGTGAGCTCACTGTCCTCTTGCCAGAGCAACTGGAAGAGCTTGTGGAAGTCCTGGCAGTGTGTACAAATCTCCGTCTTGCCCTGCACTGTCAGTGGCTGTTTCTCTAGGTTCACCATAACGGGATTCCAACCACCTCTTTTTCCCCACCTGCTCCTGCAGCTCTTTTGTTGCTGCAACACTTCTCTGGCTGGCAAAACACAAGTTTGGAGAGACCACCTTGTATTTCTCAGCAGAGATAAGGGTCTGCAGCTCTGCTGTGGTCCATGGCTCTGCTGTACTTAGTACATAACCATGTTGGAAGAAGCACATACTGTGGCTGTGTTCCAGTCTCTCTCTTCTTCCAGCCCCACACTTCTGCCTTGGCCCCCCACTGTTCTCATCATTCAATTGCTCATCAGTGACAGCTCTGCAAAGGCTGCTCCTGAGCTACAGCCTCGGAGTTCTGGCACAAGTAAGGAAACTGTGCCAAAATCAGCATTACCTTTGTCCCTTTGAGGGCCTGCTCAGCCACCCTGGGGAATCCTGATGGGTGAAGTGGGAAACAGGACCATTTGCAGGAGGACCTCAGCACAAGGCAGAATAGGGGTATTTCCTTCTCCACCTGTCCGTGTGTTCTCAGGCCATCTGTGGATAGCTCTGCACTGCCAAGCGATGGCAGGACAAGTGTGTGTTGGATTGGGTCTTGCCTGTGTGCAGTGATGTCAGATGTTTATGCAGAGGTCTGAGGTGTAACACTTCCATGTTATCACCTCGTGACTTGTCACCACTGTGTAAAATGTGTGTAACCAGCCTGGGGACTGCTCCATCACCTCGGTGGCCCATCACTGCCATCTGTGGCAGTGTTCAGCCTCCTGAGCAATTGAGAAGCTTCTGGCTGTGCTCCAGCCTGTCTCCCTGGGTGTGAGTCAACAGCTTCAGCCTATTAATAATCATCATTACCCATGTGGGGTTTCTGGGAAACCCACTGAGCAGCCGATGGAGTCACGAGCCTTGGGATTTGGATGAGATGTTTCACAATCACGTTCCTGCCAGTTCAACATCTCGGCGTCAGAGAAGGAGGTTGTGATAGTTAAACTCTGAATCCCAGGGCCCCAGGAGGGCTCCTCGCAATCCCACATGCACACTCCCACAGTACGTGTCCTCTGTGTGGGATCTGTGGGATCCCCTCCTCTGGGCCTTTCTCCTGAGCAGGGCTTCAGCTGTGCCCAGGATGAGCCATAATGTTACATCCTGTGCTTTAGCCAGGGTAGGACTTCTGCCATGGCTTGAGCTGCATGCCAGCTCACAGCAGCCTCCCAGAAGCTGCTGGAGGGCACATCACTGCACATGGTGCCTTGCACGAGCCAGCCCAGAGGAGCTGAATTTTGGGCCCTGGAGTGGGCTCTGCCTCTGGAGCATCACTGAAGAGTTATGCAGCTGTAGGCAGAGCTGCTCCTCAGCTCTCATAACGTTGTGTACTGTCCTACCAGGGGATCAGCCATTCCTCCATGGGGCCCTTCTCATCTTTCTCTAACGCCCTGGGGACTGGGACAGCATCTGCCTACCCAAAAAACCTTGCACATGCACTGCAGAAGTTTCACTGCAGGTCTGGCGGAGTTTCTTTGTGGCTAATGCCATTGTTGGGGTAAGCAAGAGGATCAGCCTCAGCCCTTGGCAGTGAGAGCACCAGAGGATCAGTGTGTTCAACTTCAGCCCATGTGGAAGCCCAGGAAGCACAGTGACAGTGTATCCTCGGCCCGTTCCTGCCAGGGGCTGGCCGAGCCCCTGCCCGCTGCGTGGCCTGCTCTGTGTGCCCGGTGGCTGTACTGTCCGAGCATGCTCACCCGGTCATGCACATTCTGCACATCACCTCTGTGTTCCGTTCACCGCCCCGCGTGCCCCGGGAGTGTGTGCCGCATGCCGTGTGAGCTCATCGGCTTCCCCCCCATCCCTCCCGGCGCTTCACATCCTCACACGTGTCTGCCTTGCACCCACCTCTTGGGTTTGCTGTGCACACGCTGTTGCTGAGCCCTCCTTGGCCGTGCAGAGCTGTAACCATTCTCCTCTCCCTCCTCCCTCCTTGTCTCGCTTGCAGGCATGCGTGACCACCCCCCCATCCCTGTGACCGACCTCGCCGACAACATCGACCGGCTCAAGGCCAACGATGGGCTGAAGTTCTCCCAGGAGTACGAGGTGAGCCTGAGGGCGGGACGGGCAGCAGGGTAGAGTGATGTTGGCCAGGACCCCAGCATAGAGGGCCTGGGGAGAGCTGAGCTGTGCCTCCCCTGCAGCAGCACTGCCTGGGCAGGCCCCACGCCAGCTCGGGGAGCCTGCCAGCTCTCCCTGCCAGCCCCAGAGCGGTGGGAACTCGCCTTGAGCAGTTGGCTGGTACAGGGAGAAGGCCTTGCAGCAGAATGCACAGCAGCCTGCCATGCTGTCACCATGGTTATGGTCTTAGGAGTGAGTGGGAGCTCATGTCTGCCCACCTGGACTGTCTCTGATTACTTTGTTCTGCTCTGTGAAGGCTGCACTCCATCCAGGCTGGCTGAGGTATTTCGGTCTGCAGTATCCTGTGCCCATTCACTTCCATCTTTGTTCAAAGCTTTGCTTTCTGTGCCATCCTCTGATGCCAACAAACATGCCTTTTTGAGTTTTCATTCCTGCTTTCCCCATCTAATCTCCCACTGGACTGTGCTGGCATTAGCCTGTGCCATTCAGCATCAGTGCCCATAGAAACTCTGGTAATGTCCCTCTGCCCTGGAGTAGTCCAAGCTCCCCTCCCTGCACAGAGCTCTCTCTGCCTGCAACCTGCAGTCATGAGCTGCAAACTTGCCTGCACCCCTGGATCATGCTCCACCCTTATCCACATCTCTGGTGGAGCCCCTGGGTAGGTACTGTCTGCATACAGCACTGATGCTGCCTTTGCTCACACACACAGGCATGTTCTGGGTGCTTGGTGAACCCCTCCATCCTGTACTGCACCTCTCCCAGCCCAACACCCTCCAGCCCTGGCCTCCCCTGACAACAACTTGCCAAGGCGGTGCACACATGGAGCGGGAGGCACTGACCTACCTGAGGGCTGCCTCACCTATTTTGGCACTCTCCAGGCTGTGTGATTAGGTTGCTACTGTTTAAAATTAGGAAGAGTTCCTCTGCAGCCATGAGAGCAGCAACGGCAGGATGATGTTTTGCTGTGCTTATATGCAGAGCCCTCTTGAGCTGCAGGGGACTTATAAATAAATCCCCCACAAGTATTAAAGAGGGAATAAATTTGGGAAGTGTTCTTTGCATGTGTTATCACTTTTGTTTGAATTGTTATCTGCCTGTGCCTGTGGCCACCCCTTCCTGCACCATACCTACACTGATTTATGAGATGAGATCAGAGCATTTGCCCACGAGGTAGGATTATATATGCCAGGAAAGGGAAAGTAGATCTCTATGTTGAGGAGGTAAGGGATGAATTCCAGCTAGTTCAAAGGGTGTGCTGCCTGTATCCGAGGAAGGCACGGAGCTCTTTTTTGCTTTGGGATGCCAGGTGGAGGGCTTTGGCATCCCTCTGCATTCGCTGTCTGAATCAGAGAGATGAGCTACAGCATTACATTGCGACTTGGGAAATGTTTAAAGGAATAATGTGCTTCCCTTGCAGTTACCTGTGTGTTCATGTATGTCCTGCCAGCGGAGCCAAAGCATGCAGTCATATCTGTCTGCCTTGGGCTTTTTGTTACCAGTCCAACTGAAATGTTAAGCAGGGCTGTCCACTCTGCTACAGGCAGGCTGTGGCTCTGTTGCACAGTGGGGATTCAGCAGGATCCAGCATCTCTGCACTCCCATCCTCACACTAGGCCTGTGCTCAATAGAGCCTGCAGCATAATACTGAGCTGTGGGAACTGTTTTGGAAAAAAATGAGCATTAAGTAAATTCTCTTAGCTGCTTTCATGAGCCTCTCTCTTCTCATTTCTCTTTCTTTAGAATATCATGGCTGTTTGAGAGCACCAATCAGTTGTACTTCTCATGTTGAAGCAGCTATTAAGTAGCTGATTGTTGCACGTAATTTTTTTCCCCTGGATTCTGCTGCGTTTGACTCCTCATCATCTGGAAATTGCTGAACATGACAGGCTCATACAGTGTTCGACACTAGGATGGACCCAAAAGCAGAAGGGGTTGCACCTTGTTGACATGTGGGGATCAATACAATCATTTCCCGTTTGAAATGCCAGTGAGAAGAATCCTGGACTGAGATTTCAGAGAACAGCAGCTGCCCGTGCAGGATTGCTGCGGCAGTGGGGCCGCTCTCATCCTGGTCCCTGTATGTGTAGGTTTGGCAGGGCAACAGCGCCCTTTGATAGGAGGGCTGCAGGGCAGGATCGGCATGGTGTGTGCTGCTGACTAAGGAAATCTGCAGAGTGGATGTGGAAATAGCAGAGGTGGGAAGGGAGCAGGCTGTGCAGCCCCTGTGGGAGCCCAAGAGACAGGAGCCACACCTTGGCACATGCTGTGCATTTGCAGTTAGCATTGACACAGTCCCAGTGCTCGCCCTGGGACTCTGTGAGCCCCAGACCTTACACAGAGCTGAGTGGTGGCCCAGCACTTTGAGAGGCAAAGGCCCCGACCCTGTTCCCCATGGCATAATAGTGCTGCCAGACTGGGCATAGCACAGCTGAGCAGGAGACACAAGGGAGGAAGGCATGGCAGGTGAACCCCCAAGGCCCATTTGCTGTTTGATTGTGCTTTGGAATAGTTGCATTTTAAGCATTTTTGCAGAGCAGCCTGTCAGCCTAACATCTCTGTGGGGTGCAGGGCTGTTTATAGATGGCTCACATTCCAGGAGCAGTGGCACCACAGGCAGAGAGCAAATATTTAACAGCGCTTTTAACCACTGAGGCCAGCTGGCCTAGAGCCATCAGTCTGGCGCTTGCCTTGGCTGTGCAAGCAATAGCAGGGTAACCTAGACACAGGTGACACAAAACAAGACCTGTCAGCACCTCCCCACATGCCTGGGAAGGGGGCAGGAAGGGTGGCAGAGATTTCTCACAGCCGTCTGACCTCCATTCCCACAGGTCAGAGAACAAATAATATTGCTCACACCAGTTTGCCAGCCTGCGTGGCCTTGCAGCCCGTGTGACAAAGCCAGCACAGAGCAAGCTGTGGGCTGGCTGCAGTGAGAGCAGTTTCATGAGATGTGGGTTTAGCCCTCGCCCCTGGCACCTGGGAGCCCTCTCATCTGTACCTCCTGGTGCAGCAGGAGAGGCTGAAATGCAGGTGCTGGGAGCTGAGCCGTCTGCAGGCACAGTTCACTGCTGCCATCTGCTCTGGCGTGGGGCAGAGCACAGCCCCACCACGCTTTACAGGCAGGCAGCAAGCTGGGGAGCAGGGCACGAGGGTCTGGCAGCTGCTTCTGGCCTGGCTGCACCGGGAAAGTATTTCATTTTTAGTGTACAGTGAAAGCTACAGTGAATTTACAGTGTGGGATTAATGGAATTAAATAAGTAGAAGGGAGGCTGAGCCCCTTGGCTGTGGTGGCGGGCGCTGTTGCTGTGTTGGAGCTCCTCCTGTGGGCATCTTCCCACGCTGCAGCCCGTGCTCCTGGGGCAGGCTCCTGCCCATGGACAGTGCAGGAGTACCTGCCCTGGGACAAACTGCCCGGCACACAGGCACCACATCTCACACTCTCGCTGTGGGATCCAGCAAGCCGAGCATTGCTGTCCCCTTTGGTGCTGTTAGCAAACAGGGGACAGGCTGGCTCCAACCAGCACTGGTTCCTGCTTTCTTGTAGTTCTGCTATATCATGCATCACCTTCCCAGGGGAAGATTTTTTCCTTATTCCTTTCCAAACTGCACCTTGTGGCTATTGCCCCTCATGTCCTGACCATCCGGCATGTGTATGGCCCCTAGGAGCAGAGCAGAGCAGGTGATGAGAGCCTGGCCATGTGGCACTGCCTGGCATGTTAGTTCTTGGTAATCTTTAGGTTGTGTATGTGATTTGACTGTGCTCCTGCTTCCTAGTATGGTAGGGAGGCTGCAGACCTTTCTTCACAGTTTTCTGTGGAGAGAAGCACTGGTGGTCTGCCCAAACCCTGTGTTCGCTTACATTTCCCATAAAGCCACTGAGGACATTGCATCTCCTGTGTGTGCAGCTCTGGCAAGGCAGCTTAGGTGGGGGGAGAGGTGCTTGGGTCCCTGGGGCCAGTGAGCCCAGGAGGTGCTGGGCCCAGGTGGCACCCAGGGAGCCACTTGCCGTGGGTTTAATGGGCTCATTGGGAAGCTGCCTGGCAGGCACACAGCGCTCACGTTCCGGTAATAAGAATAATAAGGCTGAAGCGCTGCCAGCAATTGATTCAGAAGCACATTATGTCCTCATTTGAGGCGCAGCGCAGATTGACAGTGGTCAATGCTCGTGCTAATGTGGTTGATTTCACAGGAGGACAGGAAGCACTTACTGCCTGAGCATCTTCCTGTCCCCGTGCCCTTGTGCAGCCCCCTGAGCTGCCGTGCTGCCCCAGGGCACTGCCTGCCAGAAGCAGAGGCAGCAGCAGGGGCTCAGCATGCAGAGGGATTTTGGAACTGCACTAAGGAAGGGGAGCAGCAAGCCCGGGGTGGACTGTATCTGAGAGTCAAACTGGCACTCAGGGATGTTTTCAGGGCATTTGTGGAGTGCTCTAGAGTCTGTCAAGGAAAGAACCTCTTTCCAATCCCTTTTCAATGGTCTGATTCTGTCTTTATGTCAGTAGCAGCAGGGATCCCTGAACTGCTTTGGTGAAATTGTTGCTTGCACTTCCATGCTGGGAGGGAGGAGTTTTACTAATTGGGCTTTTTCTTAATTTGCACTTGCTGTCTTACAGCATCTCCCTGTCACTTTAAAGCAAAGCAAAAGTAAATGTCATGGTGCTTTTAAGTTTGCTCCTGGCTCATTTCCTTCCAATTTCCCAGCCCTTCTGCTTTCTAGGAAGAATGAGTTGGAAGTGTTACTGTGATCCAGTTTTGGGATGAATCAGTGATTCCCGTGAGCCCCAGAAAGGAACAGGAGCAGACTCCTAGTGCCAGGGCAGTTGTGGAGCAAGGTGGGGAGACAAGGCAGTGCTACTGCACTCAGGGGCTGCAGAGCTTTGTACAGAGATGGGACAAGGCTTGCCAACCACTACTCCATGTAAGGGCTCCAACTCTTTCCAAGCAGCCCATCATCCTCCCGTTTATTTACTCATTTGTTTGCCTTAAAGGGGGGAACAGGTGTACATTAATTCATCACCAGAGTTGAAATTAAATCATTTTACTTCTAAATGAGTCACTAATTTGCAGGAGTATTTAATTAGAGCCTCTTTGCACTCAGGTGCTGTATTAGTTCTGACTTTCTCACCTGTTTGCCCTCTTAAGAGGTTGATGATGATTAGACCATTTCTGCACATCCTCACTGTACATCAAAGCTATTAACCCTAATGGCAACACCTTGGTGCTCCTCCTCCGTTCTGGGGGCTCTTGGCAGCCTTGTCCTCCCCCAGGAAATAACCCTTTCCTCTGCTGTGGCACTTGCTGTGCAAAGCACTCCGCACCCCACAGCTCAGGCAGCCCTGCAGCCTTTTGGCAGTGATTTGCAGCATAGACTGAGCATGAACAACTGCACTGAGCTCTGCTTGCCTCTGCTGTGGAGGGAGGACTTGCTCCGGCACCCACCTGTACCCACTGAGAGTGTTCACAGAGTGCAAGTACGGCTGGTGCTTTCTTGGGTTGCTTCTTCACAGGAAGAAGATGCTCACTGATACCTTCAGAGCCAGTCTCAGCTCCAGCACTTAGTCAAGTGGAGCTAGTCAAGTCTCTGCATGGGCTGTCTGTGCAGACTAAGGCCACCTTTTTGAAAAATAGGTGTTATTTATGTCTCTAATAGGCATTGGTGGGTCCGTATTTTCCTCCTTAGTTCGTCTATTTGTGCTTCTCCTCCAGTGTGCTCTGTATTGACCAGACTGGTGTCAAAACCCCTCTTACTTACCTCTACTCCAAACAATGAAGTCCTTTCATATTATATTCCTCTTATTTTTTCATGACCTGGATCATCTCTGTATTCCTCTTGTGCAGTTCATGCCCACCATTGGTGGGCAGCAGTCTTCCCTGCCACACGGCTCAGAGTGGGGAGCATCCAAAGAGCTGATCCCCTGAGCAGCCTATCCTGAAAGCAAAATACAGGTGCCTGGATGAAATGAAGTGCCCCAGAGAGCCGTGAGCTGTGCTGGGATGTCTCTGTGCCTCGGCAGAGGAGTGTGCAGGGCCTGTGGCAGCCAGGGCAGTGGGTTTGCAGCCACAAGTGGTGCTTGCAGCCTCCACTCCCACCATCCTGGCTGCAGCGCCTCTGAGCACAGCAGCTGCCTGCTTATTACACTGATAATAGAAAATTACAGATTTTCTGTAGGAAATGTCTATTTACGTCCTACATTTCCCAAACTACCTATTAGCATCGCTGTGATGTCACATCCTCCTGTGCGTTTTCTTCAGTGCTGGCCCCTTTACCTGCAGGCAGCCTGGGCCACACCTGGGGAGAGACAGCTGCCACCTGGCACAGCACTGGCCCGTGCCCTGCGTGTGCTGCAAAGCAATGCAGGCAGTGCCTGTGCTCCATACTCAAGCCAGTGCCTGCAGCCACTGCTGGCTGCTTGGGAAGTGCCTGCTCCACAGCACAGGAGCAGAGGGGACATCGATGGGTGTCACCTTGTGCACAGCTGGTGGTTGATGGGACTGAGCAGAGGGACCATGAGGGCTGTTCATGTCAGCCCAGTCAGGGAGCTGTGCTTCCCACCTCAGCCTTTTGCTCACAGCTGATCCAGAGCTGACAGACAGGCATTTCACTGCCTGAGAAACCTTCTGACACGGCTCTGCCAAGCAATGAAAGTGGATGCCTGCAGGGAGCACCGCATGCAGTGCTTCCCTTGGCCTGTTCGTCCAGTGTTTTTGTCTGTGGGCCAGCAAAGTTTCAGAGATCCTGAGCTGGAGCAAGATTTTTAGAAGGTTTTGACAGTGTTTTTAATTTCAGGGGGAAGGGGTTCCTGGGATGACTGATTGCTGCTGTAGATGCTTGCCCCCAGCATGTCCAGGCCGCATGTGCAGAGCAAGTCCCTGCGTGAGGCAGGTGTCTTCACTGTGTGCCTCACGTGTCTCTCAGGCAACAAGACGATCCCATCTCAGAGGGGTGCTTTGGGGATGGTCCTTGTTTGCCTTGCTTTGTGCATGGACTGAGAAGATAGAGAAGGCTTTGGAAGAGGCTGCCTGGCCATGGAGCAGCCATGGACTGGGTGCACCAGCACATGGCTTGTGGAAGAAGCACTGGGTGTGCAAGGCCAGGTGGGAGGGGGTTGTGTGCTTTTCAGGCAGTTGCATAGTGTGCAGGCCAAGATTTATAACCACATCTGTTCTCCAGGTTTATAGTTTCTTGTCACTCTATTAACTCAAACGAGAGATGTTTACATTGCATAAGTAGCTGGAGCAGTGGATAGTAACCTATTAATTTTCATGACTATTCCCTGGCAAAACCTCATAGGCTGTCTTGCAGGACACTAATACTGAAAGCTCCTGGGGCACAAGACACCCAGGGCTTGCTATATTTTGAGAGACTGCAGTTCAACAGCTAATAAAACCTCCAGGTCAAGATCTGCGCAGTCAGGTCTCTCTGGAATCCTGGCAGAAAACCAAATTTCTGCTGATGAGTAGCTCCAGAGGAAAGGATGAGCATGCAGCAGAGGAGGTGAAGGCTCACCTGCAGCACGCTGCCCCAGTGAGGGGCTGCTTTGCCTGCAGATCGTGGGATGCATGTGCCACTGGAAACTGGTTTTCAGTGTGGTCTGGCTTGACACTGCTGCTGTGGACACCCATGGAAGCTGTGTCTGGCCTGGGGAGAGGTGTGCAGGGCAGTGCAGATTTCCTGACTGAAACCCCCATGTGCTGCAGCATCTCACTGTGCTGTAACTGCTACCAACTCCTTCCTTCTCTTTCTCTTCACAGTCCATTGATCCCGGGCAGCAGTTCACCTGGGAGAACTCCAACCTGGAAGTGAATAAACCGAAAAACCGCTATGCAAATGTGATCGCCTATGACCACTCGCGTGTCATCCTGACTTCCATCGATGGTAAGAGTAACTGCAGTGAGCACCCCATCAAGGAGCTGAACCTGAGTGTAGCAATGGGACCATCTTTTTCTGTGTTCTAAGCTGAGCAGGGACAAACAGCAAGCATCAGCATGATCAAATGTGTCTTCTGGCTGGCCAGAGGAGGAAGGGCGCTGTAGAGCTTTCCCAGTGTCCTCAGAGCAGTGTGTTCTGTACAGTTGCCTCTTGGTACTGCTGGCAGCAAAGATGTCTGTCCCAGCAGCCTCCTTTCCCACTGTCCTCTCTGTGTGACTTCAGCTGCCTTCCTCAGCACATGGTGAAACATGGCACCGTTAGTGCCACTGCCACCCTCTGTCCCAACACTATTGTAGGGCCAGTATCTTTCTCTAGGACTTGTCAGTATATGGTCCCATCTAAGTGCCCAGGGCGGCACAAGATGAGGGGTGCTCCTTCCCTTGGGATATCAGACTCCATACATCCCTGTGCTCCATGGGAGCCTCAGGCCCTGATGTCCATAGCACTGACCCCAATGGCTCCAAGAACCAGCCCCACATCTCTGGAGTTCGGGCTAATACATGTTTCTAGTCCTCTTGCACAGGAGGAGCTGGAGCCCAGGCTCACCCATTCTCCTTGTTTTATAAACCAGCACCCAGCTCTGCACACCCAGATCTGAGCCCACTGATGGAGGGTGAGGAAAATACAGCTAATTGAATGCACTCCTGCTTGGGGAAGGAACTGAGGCCTGGCTTTGCACACAGGTGGCCCTACAGTCACTAGCATCCTTTTTTGGGAGATGGAAAAGCCTTTTCTGATGGTAATGCACTACTCCTCCTTTTCAAGAGGAGGAGATGAGGCCAGACAGTCCCTCACAGCAAGCCGTGTTAAGCAACAGCCACAGCTATGTGAAGGCCTGGCATGTCTGCTCATGGGCAAACCCTCGCAGACAGCTGTGGGGTGAGCACGTGGGGGAATCCCTGTTTTCCAGCCTGACTCAGTTGCTGTAAGTGGTGTCTGTGCCTTCCTGGGAACTGTTCCCAAATTACCCTGCCAGGTCCGTGCTGCCCATGCCAAGGGAGCTGAGCACTGCACTCCAGCTGCTGCCGCTCCCCCAGAGCTGCCAGCTCTTTGTGTCTGCTGGGGACTGCTGAGACCTGTAGAATTTTCCCCAGGACAAAAGGATGAGGGGTGACCCCCAGCTTTATTTCCTTCCTCTAATGAAATGCAGATGCTCTCTCCTGGGAAGACAATGAGATTCCTGCTGCTTTCTCTCCCTGCAGCCCAGGCTGCCCATGCTGAGCAGGGTTTGGAAACAGCCTCAGGCCTCTGCTTTGCCAAATTTATTTTAGTAACTATGTGTTTGCATTTTAAAGGCCTTTACAAAAAATTCTTTTCCTTAAAGTGGTGGAGGCAGAGTAGGGGCTGGAGCAGCCTCTGCTAGCAGGCAGCAGAGGGGGTCTCCCACTGAAGGGTTTCAGTGGTAGTGGGAGGGAGATTCTGGCTTCTTGTGGATCGTCATCCCTGCAGGAAGGATGGGAGGACATCCCTGCCTGACATCCCTTGCTGACAGAGACAAGCTAATAAAGGAGCCTCATTTTTAAAAGGTGCTGTAGGACCATAACAAATTGCTGGTGAATTTAAGACAATTATTTCAGTCAGTTGCTTGGGGCCGAATGAGCTCCTTAATATTCCTGCCTGTGAATTTCCCTTTGTGTGCGTGTGGCAGCTGTCTCTCTGCTTCGGTGTTGCCTGCTTGTTGCATTAATGTGGGAGTTACAAAGGGTTCGGGTTCTTCTTTTTTCAGGCACCATCCCTGTCCTTTGCAGGCTCCCTGGCATCACCCCATAGAGGAGACTTGTCAAGAGCCTTGTGAACATGCCAGCCTTTTCGCCTGCCTGCAGGGCCCAGCAGAGCAATAGGTACAGCGTTGTGGGCTGCTCCCAGTAACTCTTGCCCTCTTTCTCCCCCACAGGGGTCCCAGGCAGTGATTACATCAATGCCAATTACATTGATGGGTACCGGAAGCAGAACGCCTACATCGCCACGCAGGGACCGCTGCCAGAAACCCTCAGCGACTTCTGGAGGATGGTGTGGGAACAGAGAACAGCAACCATAGTCATGATGACCAGGCTGGAGGAGAAGTCCAGGGTACAGTCTGTGCTTTCTCTCTTTTCTGGAGCTGTTGCGGGGGGCAGAAAAGAGAAATGGGAACACTTCACAGCATAAGGGCATCCAGGGAGAGGCAGTGTCAGTGGTGTGGCTCACTGCTACAGGCAGCCCAGCAGTAAGTGCCTTGTAAGCATATCCCTCTGGGGCAAAAGGGTGGCACAACCTCCTGTTGCTGGCCTGCTCGTTTGCCCCTATTTTGCCTGCATGTCTGCATGCACACCCGTCCTTTCCTGCCCACATCAGTCGCACCAAAGGGGAAAAGGAAAGTTCTGAGATGGGGCATGTGGACCATCCCAGAAGATGAGAAGCTGCAATAGTTGCGTGGTACTGGCAGCATCCAGCAGCCTGTCAAGGCCTTGGTATTTCTGGCAATGCAGGGGAACTGCTGACAGGGTCTCATTGCAATAACAAGACTAATTTGTGCCTTGTCCAATGACAACATGTATAAATGATCAGCTTATACTGCCAGGATTAGATATTCTGATGTAATAAACACAAAGCTGCCTGCAGACCGTGGGGAAGGCGAGAGTTGGAGAAGAAGGAGCAGGAGCCCTCACTGCAGATGATGACAGAGATTCTTACTCAGCCCCTGAAGCAGGAGTTTGTAAGCTGTGACCAAGTGCTCCTGTGCCCAGATGCACCCTTTGGGCAAAGCCTGCCCAAGGAGGAGGCAGCTTCTGCCTCTCATGATTTGGTTTGTTTCTAAAAGTAAAATTTTAGCGGTGAGCATTTGTACTTGCAGAATATTTTAGTGTTGCCATGCCAACAGCAGAAGGGGCTTGTGCACTCAAGCTGTGAAGCACTGATTATTTTTAGCCCAATAAGCTCATTCTTGATAAGCAGAAACTGTCAAGTTTGGGTTTAGTTAAAACTTTTCCAAGCATGCTCTCCCTCCTTTTCAAAGCTTTAGCACTGAAATGCTCACAGGGCTGTCCCAGCCCACCCTGGCTGGGAGGAAGCAGCTGAAACCACCAATGACCATGGCAAAACAGATCTGCTTTTCCTAACGTACAAAAAACAGGCATTGTTGATGGGTTTCCTCAGCTCTTCAAATGCGCTACAGCCTGCAGGGAAAAACAGCATTCTTTGGAGATGAGCTGTCTCTGGAGATCCAACCCCAGCTTTGCACTGTGCTTCCTGCTGCAGAGCCCTGCCTGTTCTGTCCAATGGCCACTGTCACCTACACAGCCCAAACAGGGAGGGAAATTATTCTGACCTGCCCTGTGGCTCAGGGCTTGGCACACAGGCTAAGCAAGATCAGAAGCTTCTGATCAACTGCTCTCTGCAGCTGGGGGTTATTTGGGGACTTCTTTGTGCCTTCACATTTCAATGATCAAGCATATATTTGAAGAACAAGGAAAAGCCCTTCTGGGTTGCCAAATAAATCCATGCCTGGAATCCTGACTCACTTAACTTCTGGGCTGCTTAGTTATGGCAAGGCACTCCAAGGTGCATGTTTCTTGAAGATAACGGGTTTCCTTTGACCCCACAGGCACTTGTCTTTGCCTGAGATGCCTGTGCTGCTGAACTGTGCTGCTGAGCTGTGCGTTATCTCCCCTCAGCACACTCTGTCATATCATCCTGCAGTACTGGTTTCTGTCCCAAACACAGTGCATGTGGTCAGGCTTCTGGTGACACTGTGAATCCTTGTTATGGGCAGGAGATGACCAGAGCCCTCACAGAATCTCAGGCAGCCTGCCTGATTGGGCACAGTGCCCGGGGGCTCTAGGCTGACCTGACCAGACCCAGACCCTGACCTCTGCTTTTGCTCCTTGGCACTGCCTGCCCATGTCCTGCTGCCTCTTTGGCACATCCCCAGCACTAATGAGAAGTGGGCAGTTTTCTCAGGCACTGTGGGAGAGGCAGGTTGCCAGGAGAGGCAGTGGAGAAACCTGGTGACTCCTGAGTTGAACCAGTGATCCACAGCAAGGACTTACCTGGATGTGTTTGCTGGACCCTGTAGGTGTCTCAGGGCATTCCCTCACAGCAGGGCCCTGGTGGGGAGCTGTGATGTGAGCTTCCAGGAGATTATTTTCTCTGGGGTTTTTTGTTGTCTTTTTCAGCATCTTCCAAGACAAGATGGCTTTTAGCCACCTTCCTGCTCTGCTTTTCCTCATGCTCTTTTGGTAATGGCTAGAGCTCTCTTGGGAGCACACTTTTTTGGGACCAATGAAGATCCTAATCCCAGTCATTGCCCATTGCTCCAGACTTTCAGCATGAGTCATTGTTTTGCAGTTCATTCCACTCCAGAGCCTTCAAACTTCATCTGATGTAACCCCTTGGGTCCCTGCAGCATTGCTGCCTGCTGATGCTCACACTGCTGTGGGACAGCAGTGCTCCAGGCAGTCACATGGCATCACAGCATTACCCGAGGGTGACCTTGCTTGAAAGTCCCCTTGCCCAGGGGCTTTGGTGCAGGCAGAGGACGGTGTCTCCAGCTGCAGAGCCTGGGGTGGGTAGCAGGGCCTCATGGCGAGCTGCCCGGTGCAGAGCAGGCTCTGCTGCCTTTCCAGGCGAGCTCCCCAGGTCACCCTCGGCAGTGCTGTGATAAACCGACCGGGACCAGCAGCAGCTTGGCAGCCCTGTGGGGGTGACACTGCTTTAAAGGGTTCCTGAGCTGCAGAGGGAAAAAAAAATCTTTAAAGAGCATCAGCTTTTATGGTCTGCAATTTCAGCTGGCTTGATGGTCCAAATCATCCTCCCTTTTTCATGTTTTCACAAAGTGAGAAGCACATAAAGGATAGAAATGGCTGGATTGTGCAATTTAGCTGCCTTCAAAGCTTTACAATCAGTTTCAGAATCATTTGGTGACAGTTCAGAAACACACATTGTAGATTAGCTTTCCCGAAGCTGCAAGCGTGGCATGTCCCTGCCGGGCTGTGTTGCCAGGAGAGAGGTATTGAAGCAGGATTTCTCCTACCCTGGGCTATCCCCAAGAGCCTGGCACAGTGAGGTCTCCCAGAGCAGTACCGTGGCTTGTTCTGTTCCAGCCCAGAGCACCAAGCTGCCATCCCTGGGGTGTGGATCTCCCCTGGCATTTCATGTCCCTAGGAAGAGGTGTTAAGAGGCTGGTGCTCAAGGGCCCTGGGGAAGAGAAGCCTGGCAGCCACATCAGGCTCCAGCCCTCTCGCTGACAGCGATGCCATCTGGAGCTTGTGAGCAGGGCCAGGAGCAGAGCACAGCTCTCCAGCTGAAGAGAGGTGCCCGGCTGCTCTTGGGCTCAGGGCATCAAAGGGGAGGGACAGGAGCCACTCAGCAAAGCTGCAATAAATGGCTGTTCAGGACATTACTGTGCTCCTTAAGTTAATGAGAAACAAGCACTGCCAGAAGAAAACATCTCTTATCTGCTTTAGTGCCACAGTGCATCGGCTTCAGCATAAAATTTACAGAGCTTGAAAATGGGGCATAAACATTATGGGTAAATTTGGCAGAAAATGTGACTGACTCTTATCTGGTCATGAATAAATAATTTTCAATTACCAGCCCAGGCATTGCTATTATCCCACACAGGGAACTCCTCTGAAGTTTGTTTTGTGCTTGAGTACACAGCCCTGTAGCATGTGGGTGGCAGGAGGGGACTGCCGTCCCTGAGGTGTAGGCTCAGGCACAGGGACAGGCTGTGCTGTTCCCCTGGAACATCCCCTGCAATCACACCAAGGGTGACACAGCAAGCAGCTGCCCCCAGCATTTGCAGGATGCCGTGCTGCTCTCGCCTCCCTTGGAGAGGGTCACATCATCCCCAGCTAGGCAAGGCAAACTCAGGCCTCGTGGAGACAGCCTGCAGCTGCCACCCACTCTTGAGGATGGGACCAGTTTAGCTGTGAAATA
This sequence comes from Pachycephala philippinensis, assembly GCA_013397055.1. NCBI lineage: Eukaryota > Metazoa > Chordata > Aves > Passeriformes > Pachycephala > Pachycephala philippinensis. The sequence continues at coordinate 16,975 of VWZT01010886.1, read as the reverse complement.
ATGTTTGTGACCTCCAAGTTGCTGGTGCTGCAGCCAGTCGGTGTCAAATGCTCTGCCAAGTGACAAAGAGGAATCCTGAGATTTTTGCAGGGCCTGCCATGGTGCCACAGATCCAAGGCAGCATAGCAGCCCGAATGGCAGGAGACCCTGGGCAGGAGGCAGCAGAGCTGCTCTGCTTGCACAGGCACCTGCAGTACCCCATTAGGCAGCCTTGCTCCAGGCACTTCTGCCAGGGCAGGACTTACTGAGAGCAGAACCCAAAAAGCAGTGGGAGATGCATCCCTCTGACTCCAGGTTGCTGCACTTCAGAGTCAGAGTGCAGGATGAGGGCTCTTAGTTGTCACAAGCCCCACCCTGCTGCAAGTGCTTTCAATTAAAACGCAGAACTTCATTGATTCCTAATTAAGCTTATTGTTTCCGTTCCCACACGTTCCCCTGTAAACACATTCTGCTAATAATTAAGTTTACTATTCCTTGACAGGCACAGATGATCTTCATTCACTCCTCTCTCCTAGGGCGGGAAACCATTTTCAGTGTGGTGCACATGGGTGGGAATGAAGTCTTCCTCCTGTCAGCCAGGCACTGTGGCTCTGCAGGGTGGGGGAGCCAGGTACCAAATGAAACAAGGATGCTCAGGGTGCCAATTAAATAGGGAGCTTGGGGCTTCAGAGAAAAAATAAACGGAGGAGTAGTTTGCAAATGCTGAGCTGTGAAGAGGAGGGAGAGGAGAGCATCAGCAGGTGAGCAGGGAGGGATGTGCAGGGAGATGAAGAGGGCAGAGGGATGGGCCCCTGGGGATGTGTTAGGGCCGTCTGCCAAGTGGGATGCAACAAGAGCTGTGACCAGTAACTCAAAGCACTCTGGCTGCAGAGTTGGAAGGGGTGATAAGGATGTGGCAGGGCAGGAGGTCTCAAGGGAGCAGCAGTGTTTTAGTGATGGGACAGTGCTGCCTGCAGGAAGGGGCTGAAGGGATAGTTTGGCCAGTCTGTGTCTTCTTGCAGAGGGAGAAGAAGATGTGTCTGTGACTGAGCTGGCATCTGCAAGAGCCATTTTGAAACACCTGGGAGATGTAGATTCTCAGGGATGTGCCACCTGCCACAGGGGCAGGTTGGTGTTGCTTGGTGATGCTCAATGCACTCGAGCCTATAGCAGTGCAGGGAGAGTGGATACAGCGTTCAGGCTGGAGCCCTGGCATGGGCTGTGTCCCACCTGTCACCAGGGTGGTTTGCTGCCCGAGGCCACACTGGCAGGGGCACCCTGGGGACTATGGATGTTACTGGAAAGGTAGTGCCTGTTGTTGTGTTGCTGTGTACTGTGCTGGACTCAGCTCTGTCCTGCCACAGCTGTGGGTCAAGGACTCCAGGCTGGCATAGCGGGGAGCTGGTGAGGATACGGGCTGCAAATCATTCACCTCAGCTGCCCTTTGAGTAGAGCCGTGCCTACAGAAACCACCATTTCCTCTTCCCTGTTGCACTAGCTCTTCTCCCATCAACCCACAGCTGCCCACCTTCTCTTCATCCAGGTGGAGCTCAGGCAGGGGGTGGTTCAAGCGAAGCCCCAAAGATGCCCATCTCACGAAACGGGAGGCGGGGAAGAAAAACTACAGCAGGCACAAATCACTGCTAGGAATTGCTGCTTACTGTCTTGGTACCTGGTGTTGCTCTTGCTGCTCTGTCTGTTGGCCTGGCCCCCTTCGCCACTTCCCACCAATAGCTCCAGGGGAAAAAATCGCTCTTTCAATGAGTAGCCACTGAGATCAGCTCAGTTGGTCAGAGCATGGTGCTAATAATGCCAAGATTGTGGGTTCAGTACCCGTATGGGCCATGCACTTAAGAGTTGGACTTTATGATCCTTGTAGGTCCCTTCAGCTCAGAATATTCTTGTGATTCTGAGTCTTATGGAAAGGAGTCCAGGGGGTGCTGCCTTTTTGCTGGAGATTGGGACACTCTGGGGAAAGGAAATCTGGATTTTAGAGGCCCCCTGCACAATGACTCATTTCTGTCTTTACCCTTTGAAGGGCAGAGCCCTGTTCCTCATCCCAGATGCCCCAGCCAGCAGCCAATCACTGACCCATTCTCTTCACCTCCCTGCAGGTAAAGTGTGACCAGTACTGGCCTAGCCGGGGTACGGAAACCTATGGGATGATCCAAGTGACCCTGCTGGATACAGTCGAGCTGGCGACCTACACCGTCCGCACCTTTGCGCTGTACAAGGTATGGGACTGCCTGGGCTGTTGCTGCTCCAGGTAGTGCAGAGATGCTTCCCAATGCTGCAAGGTGCTCCATGGCCCACAGACAGTCACCACTGGCTGTACCTGGCTTGGCCAAGCGTGTGGCCAGTCCACACATGAGCCATGTCTCACAGATGGGCTGCAGGAGGAGATCAGCTGCAGGTTGTGCATCTGGCCACCACTGGACTTTGGCCAGGATACCTGATGCTCTTCTGTGTGCATTCTGTGATGGGCCCCAGAGCAGGGCTGTTCTTGCCTCTGGCGAGTGTACAGGTAGCAGCTGTCCTCTCATTAGAGGGACAACATGGGAAGCAGTGAATTTTTATCACTCCTGTCACTAATAGTGCAAATGGAGGGGCTGTTTCTGACGTGAGCACAAACCCTTCTCTCCTGCCTGCTGCATTCCTCATTAGTGTTTGGAAATCCCTGGGGGCAGTGCCAGCAGCAGCATGTCATGGCAATGCAGACAGGTTTGCAGTGAGCTGCCTCTGTGCGTGACTGAGTCTGGGCCAGGAGCCCAGTGCTCAAGGGGGACGCACACCCCAGGAAGGCCCCAGCAATCACCCAGCCAGTCCTACTGCTTGCTGCACAGATCACTCAGCCAAGCCGTGAGAGGAATGGGGCAGTCTGCAGACACAGGCTGATCACCCAGCCTAGAAACACCCATGATGCAGAGGAACAGGGAGGGAACTGGCTGCTTGCTGTAGCTGTTCCATGCCCAGTGCCCATTTTCCCTGAACATGCAGCGAGTACTGTGCAAAAAAGAGTCTTTCACCTTCCCTGCAGTCTGCTCCACTCCTGCAGAGCTGCTCTGCTATCTGTATCAACTGCCTTTCTACAGAGCATCTGTATGTACAGAAGCTTTGCTATAAACCTACGTTTTTCCTCCAAATTTTCACTAGTGAAAGCCCAGTACATGCATCATCACGCAGAGCTTTGCGTGCCTGTTGCTGTTGTTGTCCCATCAGTGGGATGAGACTGTTCTCATGCAAAACAACTCCTCTTTGTCTTCAACAGAATGGCTCCAGTGAGAAGACAGAGCTCCGACAGTTCCAGTTCATGGCTTGGCCCGATCACGGGGTCCCAGAATACCCCACCCCAATCCTCGCTTTCCTGCGTCGGGTCAAGGCCTGTAACCCAACAGATGCTGGGCCCATGGTTGTGCATTGCAGGTAGGACTGTTGTGTTTACTTTCTGGCTGCAGGAGCTTTAACCTGTCTGAAAGTGGAGTCTCCCCTTCTTGTGGGAAGGGTTTCATGGTAGCATAACCTACACTGGGTGCTTGGGCTGGCAGCAGAACAGGCCCAGCAGTGGTAATGCAGTGGTGTGACATTTCTGTTGCTACTGCTGTGTCAGATTAAACAGCACTGCTGCATGGAGAGCCTCAGAAAACACATTTTCCTGCAAAACTGCAAGTGCCATTTAAGAATTAAATTATCTGTGCCCAGCATAAGTGGGTGGTACCTTCAGAGGCACATCACTGACAGAAATGCATGCAGTGACCTCTACGAACATCCATATGCAGTATTTACAGCAGCACTCTTTCACAGGGTAGAAAGGCAGCTCTTAAGGCAAAATATTAGTCTACTAAGGCTCAGCATCTTACCCAGCCAAGATTTATTTGTACCAGCCAAGAGGGGACTGTTACTGAACAAACCACTCCATCATTGCTCTTCCAGCGTACGCCTTACCAGCAGTGTTTAATGCTCTTCTTTCATGCTCTGTTTCAGATGGTAGTGGGGTATAATTAACACACAAACAAGCTGTATTAAAGCCCTGTTAAGGATATGACTTGCACTGTAAATGAGGAAATGCCTAGCTCCCTATCTCTGCCTGTGTTTACACGTCACAATAGCATATCTGTTGTTTTCAGGGTGCTCTCAGAGTGAGTAGTTTGAGGTTTGCTACTGCCCTTCCAACAGTTGTGGAGAGGCATTTGGTGCTTGAGCGAAGGGCTCAGCACAGTCGTGCATGACCTCAGCTTTCTGCTTCCCCTCTCAGGCTGGCTGTGCTTGTTTTATGGGTGAGGAAACAGTGACCCAGATTAGAGGACAAGCAGGCTTGAAATTATGGGCTTCACTGGTGTTAGGGCCCAGCCCGCTCTTCATGTCTTCTGACTTCACACACACACGTGTGCTGTCACTCTGCTGCCTATTAAACACATTTCTCCTTCCCTTGTGGAGGGGCCGCGGCCACCACAGAGATCAGCAGGGTGACACTGCGTCCTTTCCAATCCAGCAGTGAAAGGGGGACAGCAGAAAGGCTGAGCAGCCTCACATTCTTCAGTGATTCTCTCCCTGACTCCTCCTGTCACTTCTTGTTTGGAGCACTGTTCACAGGGAGCAGCCTTTACTCCCCTTTTGTGTGCCCTAGGTCCGGGTGATCTCTTAAGCAATGTCAGAGCTCGTGTGACATCTGTAGGAGACTGTGTCATCTGAGGCCATGTGCTTTGCTCCCGCAGTGCCGGCGTGGGCCGAACCGGCTGCTTCATTGTCATCGATGCCATGCTGGAGCGGATGAAGCACGAGAAGACCGTGGACATCTACGGCCACGTGACGTGCATGCGCTCCCAGCGCAACTACATGGTGCAGACAGAGGACCAGTACATCTTCATCCACGAGGCCTTGCTGGAGGCTGCCACGTGTGGCAATACCGAGGTGCCCGCACGCAACCTCTTCGCCCACATCCAGAAGCTGACCCAGGTGCCACCGGGCGAGAGCGTTACTGCAATGGAGCTGGAATTCAAGGTTGGTGGCAGAGCCCCAGCACCCCACTTCTCCAGTGCCTTGTCTCTGCCCACAGAACCCCATGGGTTGCTCATCCAGGGGCTGGGAGAGGGGAGCTATGGATCATTACAGACAGTTACTCTTTTGTGTGTTTCTAAAGCAGGTAGGCAGTGATTTAAAATACATTTGAATTGTAAAGCTTGTGTCGGCCACGGTCCCCCCTGGATTGGCAGCTTCTGGGGAGGATATAAAAGGCAGATGGATGTGCAGCTCTCAGCAGCACGTTCTGCTCTAGGTTCACTGTGCGGCAGGAGCTGCATCTGAAATCAGATGCAGATCATGTTAGTGATAATTGATGTTACTGTGAACAACTTGTCTGGAAACAGCTCCAATTTAAATATGCGAGACATTTCTAGTCTCATTTCTTCAGTGCTGAGCTCTGTAATCTTTTAACCACCTCAACACCAAGCCTCAGTGTTTAGAATTGGTGAAGGCAGTGTTTTAAGGCACACCATTTTTAAGAAGCCAAGCCCACATTTTTCTGCCTGGATCTGTGTATGCCAACTGCAGATATTTATTACAGCCTTGGAGATGGAAGTGAGCTCTGTTAAGTGCCCATATTCTCAGATGAGGTGCATTAGTCCAGTGAACTCTTGCAGGGGAATATAGCTCATGCAGGGAGGCAGCAGACCATGCAGGCTGTGAAATGAACTGCAGTAGTACAGCTTCACCCTGGGGATTCCCTCCAAGTGACAAAGGAGCAGGAGAGGCAAAATATTGACTTTCCATGTAAACTGGGAATAGTTGAGAAGCTCTGTCCCGTGGTTATCAGAGCTGCTGGCATTGTGGGGTTGGGACCGTAAAATATGCTGCATGTCTCATGGTGACACCTGCCCTGAGAAACTCCTCAAGAGTCACAGAATTGTGCTCAACTCAAGCAATTCTGTTGTAAGAAAGATAAAATTTTGTTTTCCTTTCATTTCTCCAAGGGTCTCTTGAGAACAGTAATGAAATTGCCCCTCTCTGTGCCCTGGCAGTGTCCACTGCATGGGAAACCTTGGGGAGCAGGATATGGGAGGTCCTCACATGGCTGCATTGCTCCCCAGAGAGCAATCTGTCCCTCTGCAGGGAGCCTCTGCTGAGTTCCAGCTGCCACTCATAGAGAGAGGGGTGGTTCTGGAGATGCTGGAGGCAGTCTTTTGGGAAGGAAAACAAAAAACAAAAACGGGGGTGTGGGGGAAGAGGGACTTCTGTTTGAATCTGCCAGGAGATATAAGTAACACATTTACCATGGCTCCAGTTTAACGGGACTCAAAGAGAGCCATAAAATGTCTCACAGAAACCCAAAATAGACCTTCTTTACCTAAAACTGTCACAATTCTCACATTTTCTTGGGTTCTTCTGGGGTGAGAAGTAAATAGCAAGACATTGTTGGAAGAGGAAAAGCTTTGCTTCCCTGGCACCACCAAGTACACATCCCTGGCTCAGCGAGGTACAAAGCTTCATGTCCTGTGTGTGTCTGAGAGCTGCTGTGGGTCTCCACTACATGACTCCTGCCAGGGTCCCGATTCTGCCCCGAGACTGCTGCATCCCCAGCAGGGATCTGACGTGTCTCTTCCTCTTTCAGCTGCTGGCCAACTCTAAAGCACATACCTCACGTTTCATCAGTGCCAACCTGCCGTGCAACAAATTCAAGAACCGCCTCGTGAACATTATGCCGTATGAGCTGACGAGAGTCTGCCTGCAGCCCATCCGGGGTGTCGAGGGCTCTGACTACATCAATGCCAGCTTCATAGATGGCTACAGGTAAGGATCAGCTTGGGTGACTGTGCCAGCTTGTCCTGCTTGGGAACCCAGGCAGAGCTGCCTTCTCTTTCCCAAGGACTGGTCCTGACTGCTTCAGGTGGGCCGGGGACCACTTTGTTGCACTTTATCTATTTCCATCTTCTCAGACACTTCAGTGTGTAGTTACAATATGTGAAGACTGCCTGTCAGTGAGCGCTGCCAGGCTGGCTTGCGTTCCTGTAGACAGCTGCCCACATGGCTGGAGTGGCAGGCTGTGTTGGCTCCTGGGGAGGTTTTATGGGGTATTCTGGTAGGCATCCCTTGGCTTGTGTTTTATATCTACAGTATCTAACTCAAACCTGCCTCCCAGCTGTAGCAACTGGAGTTAGAAGTGTGCTTCCACTGGGTAGCCGATCCAGGCAGCAGCTCAAGGATTGTTCCATGTCTTGATTTTGGGAGGAGTCTGGATCCTCAGGCAGGACTGGTGCTGGACACTGGGGAGCCCATCATCACCAGGTTCCTCTCTCCAGAATACAGTTTAGAAAGCACAAATTAGGATCTAGTGGGGCAGTAATACTTAAGTTTTCTGTATCTGTCTGCTGGCATCTCATTCTCAGATGCTAAATGCCAGGAGAGAAAAACAGCCCAGTGGCCACATCCCCTTCCCAACCAACCCCTAGACAATAATTGAAAACCAAATCACAATGACGCACATAAAAGGCCTGTCCTGTCATCTCTCTGTGCACCACCACAGTAGGGTCATCCCTCACATGCACCATCATCTGTGCAGGAGTGGGGGATACAATGATACATGGGGCACATTCCCCCTCCAGCTTGGCTTTGCCCACCTGCCTCTTTTGGACTGGTAACCTCCCAGAAGCAAAAGGCACTGCCAAAGAGAACAGATGTGGGTGCAGCCGGGCCAGCAGTTCTGTGCCTTGTCCCTACTCCAGCAGCTGAGCCCAGCAAGGTTTCCCAGGGAGAAGGGTTACGTGGAGGCAAGAGTGGACAAGGAGCAAAAGGGGAGCAACCTTGGGAGCATCCCAACACAGGAAAACCACAGCAAACCGGGCTCCCTCAGGGTGGGACAGAGTTATGAGGAAGGATGAAGGGACTGGAGAAAAGCTGTCACTGAGTAGCCTCCACCCCCTCCTGCCATCCACCACCAGGCATTAAGGTGGCTGCCTGGCTGCAGCCTGGGTCTGACAGATGGACTGCAGCCACCGTCCTGGCTCAGAGCTGATGGAGAGCAACGCTGGCTTTGCCTCTTGGTGATGCTATGGAGGGAGGGCGAGGGCTGCCTGCACAGCAGGTGGTACCATTTCATGTGCTACTTAGCCGTCGCCAGGTTCTGCTGTCTCTTCCCATCCCTTCCTTTGAACCAGCAATCTTCTAGGTATCTAAAAAATCAGTTGGCCCAAGGTCCTGCAGATATCACTGATGCTGCATCTTTATTAGCTCTTTCACTTCATTCTGCATCCCCATTCCCTGTTTTTTACGATGTCTTATAAATCCACCTTGAAGCAGTCCCTGTCTGCATTCTGCATGTTACAGCTGCCCTGCAGCACGTTCATTAATTTTAGCACCATTAAAAATAGCACCAGCAGAGGGATGAAGGCAGAACAGAGGGAGGAAGGCAGGACAGAGGCTGCCGGCCCTGGTCCCACGGGCTCCAGCGCCCCGCAGTGGTGGAGCCAGCCCGGGCTCTGCTGTGCCAGGCTGGGAGCTCAGAGAGCCGAGGTACCAGCATGCCAGAGCTGAGTCCAAAGCACCAAGGGGGCTTTCTTCAGGGTGGGGGCCAGCCTGGGGCAGGTCACACAGAAAATTAGGAGAGGTGCTCTGGTTTGCAGTGCAACCAAGAATAAATTCTGAAGCTTTAGAACAGCAGACAAAACTGTATTCATGGTTTCCACACTGCTCTCATTATTGTCTGGAGTTTGTAATCCAGGTGACCTGCTTCAGCTGCTCTGTGTTTTCCCATGCAATGAGAGGGGCAATGGGTACTGCAGAGAGTAGAAGTGCAGGAACACAGGGGTGCTGCTGGAATCATCCCCAAGCACAGTGTCTCCTTCCAGCCCAGGTGGGTGCTGGCAGCCTCCTAATGGGGGCCTGGGTGCCAAGAGGGCTCTCAGTGCAACAGCAGCACTGGAGACGAGCAGCAGCAAAAGGCTGGGCTGGGGACACCATCACCGCAGTAAGGACTAAGAGCCTTTCTGGATCCTCTGTGTTGTGGTGCTCACTGTGCCTGTGGGAAGCACTTAGAAGACAAGTGCTGGACAGGCTCATCTCTCCCCCAGAGCCCATGGCTTATCCTAGAGACCTGCCTCCTACAGCTGGATTGTCAGCCTTGCTCCCTGGTACAATGGGGCTCTGCCTCCAGCTCACCCAGCCTGCCAGCCCCCAGGAGCAGCTGCTGCCCATCTCTGAGGAGCTGCTCTGAGCACCATTATGTTTGTCACAGGCAGCAGAAGGCCTACATCGCCACACAGGGACCACTGGCCGAGACCACGGAGGATTTCTGGCGGATGCTCTGGGAGCACAACTCCACCATTGTGGTGATGTTGACAAAGCTGCGTGAGATGGGCCGGGTACGAATCGTGCTATGGGGAGAAGGGGGCTGTGGGGCTGCTGTCTGTGGGCACAAGCTCTTGGCTCACCCCAGGCTGTGTTCGGCACCAGCCTCACTGGCATGTCTGGTGGCTGACCCTGTGGCCCCACCACCACATAGGCTCCCAGGGAGCGGGGGGAGGAGCAGCAGCTTGTCAGTGCTGATGTCTTACCCTGCTCCTCATCCACAGGAGAAGTGCCATCAGTACTGGCCTGCAGAGCGCTCTGCCCGCTACCAGTACTTCGTGGTGGACCCCATGGCAGAATACAACATGCCACAATACATCCTTCGGGAGTTCAAGGTGACGGATGCCAGGGTGAGTACATCTGCTGGCTCCCCAGCTCTTCTCCCTCTTATGCATCTGCCTTGCCCAGGCCAGCCAAGGGAGCATGCAAGAGCTCCTGGCGAAAGAGGAAAGCAAGTACTTCCTTGCACTGCAGGCAGAAAGGGCTGCTGCCCACCACCTACTGTTCCTCTCACCACAGGGTCCTGCCCTGCCAGCTGTGCCAGACCCATGAGCAGCTCATGGATCCCTGTCAGCACCAGAGCCTGGGTTGCTTGTGCTGCTCGCTTGGGGAAGCATTTAACACAGGTCATCCTGCACCTGGAGTCTGTGTGTGCAGCATCTGACTGGGCACAGAACCCTTGTGGGATAGTAAACATGGTCCTAGGGGGAGCTGCACCCCAAACACTGACCCAATGGACCCTGCAGGGGCCCAAAGCCCTGCTCAGCTCAGCCACTCTGGGGTGAACATGGGAGGACAGAGACAGGTCCCAAACATGCAGCAAAAGATCTGCCTGGGCTCATCTGTGGCGTGTGCACCTTCTCACCTGGCCTGGTTCAGGGGGTCTGAGAGCAGGTCAGAGCACCAGTGCTGAGAGGAGTGAGATCAGCTCCTCACTCACGGTTCACATCTAACACCCTTGTCCCTGCAGGACGGCCAGTCACGGACCATCCGCCAGTTCCAGTTCACGGACTGGCCTGAGCAGGGAGTGCCAAAGACAGGAGAGGGTTTCATTGACTTCATTGGGCAGGTGCACAAGACCAAGGAGCAGTTCGGGCAGGATGGGCCCATCACAGTGCACTGCAGGTAAGTGGGAACTGCAGCCTCTCCCCAGTGAGCAGGTCCCTGTGCTCCATGAGCAGCTTGCACCACTCCTAGGAGCTCTGCAGAGCCTTCCTGGGTCTGGCAGGACTCATAATGGCCCCTCTTGCTCCCTGTGCAGTGCTGGGGTTGGGCGCACAGGCGTATTCATCACACTCAGCATCGTGCTGGAGAGGATGCGCTACGAGGGCGTAGTGGACATGTTCCAGATGGTGAAGACCTTGCGGACACAGCGGCCGGCCATGGTGCAGACAGAGGTGAGCTCCCCTCCTGTGCGTGGCAACGGAGATCCATGGGAGAAGGAAGGGGACCTGATGTCTCTGGATGTTGGCCCACTGTCCTTGTGTCCCCACTTCTCATGTTTCCCTCGTTGCTGCCTTGCAGGACCAGTACCAGCTGTGCTACAGAGCCGCACTGGAGTACCTTGGCAGCTTCGACCACTATGCAACGTAACAGTGCTTTCCTCCAGTCGCGGTGGGGATGTCTAGGAGTGGAGACGGGTCCCTCTGAGCCAGAGCCGCCCATTCCTCAGTCCTTCTGTACAGGTGGAGGTACTGCCCAGGCAGCAGACCTCCATGCCAACCAGTTTTGACCACGGCATTTAGGAACTTAGCCCCAGCGCCAAATGAGGGAATCAGACTCCAAAAGCATTTCCAGTCTCTGGCTGAATTTCTGCTCATGTGCATCTCTCACCCTCTCTCATGCCGACTGCATTTCACAGCGAGGCTTTAGGTGGGTGGAATGGGACCTTTTTTTTAAACATGTAAAATAGTTACTAGTGGTTTTTATAATCTCCTCTCTCTTTATTTTTTATTTTTTGCAAGTCTTAATGTTTTGCCCAAGCAGAACTGGACCCGCCAAACCTTTGGGAGTTGGGTTTTGTTTTTTTAATTTCCTTTTGCTTTTACATTTTTTACTGCCCTGTGTTTATTTCAGCCCAGTCACTGCTGGTTCTGCCCATTTTAGTGCAGCTTCCTTGGTAATTCGCAGCAGCTGGCTTGTGGTTCCTGCCCGTCTCCATTCCCCATAGGCTGCTTTTTAATCCTCTGTAGAATATGAAATTTCATGGAACTGGACTTAAGCTACCAATTATTTTTTTAGTCTTCTCCCCCCCCATTATTTCCTTAGTAGGTTTGGGTTTGGGAGGGCATGTGGGGTCGCTGGAAAAGCGTCCCTTTGTCAGCTGGAAACCGTTCAGTCCTATTACAATGCGTGTTCAACCAATCCAGTGACTGTGTGTATTGGCAGATCCTGATATGACGTGAGTTGTCGTCGCCTTGTTTGTGAGAGACCCGAAATCCCGGGCTCCAGGCATTGGAACCTCTTTGTGTGTGTCTTGCTGGGAAGGGGGCAGGAGTAGCGAGGGGGTCCCACAGTTCCCCAGGGAGAGGATGAGAAGAGCAAGACACGGCCCTTTGTGTTAATCCCACGGTTCTGTGCGTGCAAGCGCCATCCTGTCACCTCTCACCAGTGGAGTGCATCAGAGCATTGACAAAGGCAAGGAGCACAAGCCCGGCCAACCCAGAGCAGAGCTGGACCGGCTCTCTTTGGAAGCAGGGTACTGCAGGGAAGGGGAGGGGAGTACACATGGCTTCAGAGGTTGGGTGTATCTATAATTTCTGCTATCCTGCAAATGTTAAGAGTCACTAGAATATTGTACTTTCCGCTACTTCAGGATGTTCTAATGAACCAATGTGGCAAGACTACTGGACTTAATTTAATGGTACTATATATTAATACTCCTTATTATATCACACTTGCACTAAAGATGGGGAGTGAGCAGCCCTCTTTTGAGTGCATTGAGTTATGAATAAAGGTGGTGGAAGGGTATCTAATTGTATTATCACATGTATTCCGAATGTTAAGAATCCAAGCTACGTTGAAATCAGCAATCCAGGGTTGGTAATGTTGGAGGACACATTCATTTTTACCTTGTGGATGCATAGTGCTGTAGGGGTCACTGTTGTATACAGTCTGTTTTCTATTTGTTAATAAAAAAAATCTACAGCATCATTGCATAATTCTTGATGTTAATAAATTTGAATAATTGGGTTTCATACAAGCTGGCTTTCCTGTCTGTTTCTTCAGCAATAAGCAGAGGCCATAGAGTCCTTTGGCAATGGGCACGCTCCTCAGCCTGTGGCAGGTAAGTCCTTTCCCACGGGTATATCCCAGCCATGAGTGTCCTGCACTTTCTACAGGGACCCTGTGCCTGCAGGGAGCTTGGAAACCTGTGACAATTCCCTTTGTGCATGTATATGCTCACCTCCTGCCCACCTGCAGCTGTACAGGAATCCACTGACATGGTGCAGGCCTGGCTGGACTTGCAGGAAAGAGAGGGGTCAGTGGTGATGGCTTTGGTGGCGATACCGGTCGTTTCCACCCTCCTGGGACACTGCAGTAATGCTGTTCTGTAGCACTGAGCACAGTCTGTATTCAAAGTTACTGCTCAGGAGCAAAGCCGTCACCTGGCCCCTGACTGCAGAAGAGCACCTGAGTTTGTTGAGGTGTGAAACCCCTGCCCAGGCTGGGAGCCCTGCCTGCTCTGTGTGGACAGCCCAGCCCCAGTCCTGCCCACGTGTGAACTGCAAAGCCCAAAGTGTCGGCCCCTGGAGAAAGCAGCACATGCACACAGCACAGATGTGCGAGGAAAAAGCCAGTGCAAGGGGTAGAACCATGTGGGTCAATGGCCTATGGCCTTTCCATTCTTCCTAAGGGAGCCAAATCTGCCCTGGCCAGCATGTCCATGATGGGTGAGAGTGCAGAGCAAACTGATGAGCTTTTCCCTAGCATGGCTATGGGCACTTTAGTGATTCCTTAGTGACTGCTGGAGTTCAGTCACACACAGCATTCCCTGCCAGGCCAGACCGGTTCCTGGGTAGGTGCCAGATGCAGGAATGTTTTCCCCTAGACTGGCTCATGCCTACCACACTGCTTCACTACAGAGTGGCCTGAAAGGCTATTGGGCAGCCTCACTGAGGATGCAGATGCAAGGGCAAAGCAAGCTCCTGCCCTTGTGAGGCAGCACACGTGTGCAGGTGTGTGTGTGGGCAGGTGCTGTCATCGCTGTCAGGGCCCAGGATGGCAGAGAGGAACAGCCAAGTGAGCACCAGCTCACACACGGGTGTGTCTGAGCAGGAAGGCCACCACGCTCTCCATGGGCAGCCAGCCAGCTGGGAGATGGGCAGCGAGCACCTGCCTCTGCTGCCGCAACAGTGCTTGGGCTGTGCTGCCAAACTACAGGTGGTGACAAGGCTGCTGCCACTCACTGAGCACTCGCCAGGCACTGCCACGTGCACAGCACAAAGCTTTAATCCACGTACAGCCTTGAATGCAGAGATTCTTTTTCACCAAAAGCTGCCAGAACACTTACAGATATACACACATGCATGTACTTTTCTCCTTGTCCAGGAACACACAGTGCTTCCTTCCCCACCTGTGGGCTTGTCTGTGAAGTGAGTAGAAGCAGGAGGAGGCAGAGAAGGGGTGAAGAACCTCAGCATGGAACGCACAAAGAATAACACGACTGAGCCCAGGCTCTATGACAAGGCTATTGCTGGTAGCCATGTGGCCAAAGCCTCGTGCTGACCTCACAGGCCAGGAAAGGCTCAGTGCACAAAGTGTGAGGACGTGCCACCTTGGCAAGGGGACAGGCCCCGAGAGGTCAGAGAGCAGCAAAACCAGCTGCTGCTGTGACAGCTTTTCTCCAGCCCCTTTTCTCCACTCCCCTGGCCTGCTCGCATAAAGCCAACACTGCTCCAAATGGAATGGACTCGTATCATTTTAAAAGCACTTACTCTTTCAACATTTATTTCCCTTTATTTCTGTATATATCAAATCTTATACAAAATCTTATACAAAATAAGAGGGGAACAAAAAGACTATGGTGCACAGTGGAGAAACAGCAATGCCAGCCTGATCTGCCCTCTGAGCCAGCTCCATGGCTTGTGCCACGTTCATGCAGATCCACCCTGCTTCATCCCAGGGCTTGGTACTGACATTCCTGGGCTGCACTGCTCAGCTTTCCCTGGCTAGAAAGGATTTTACTACAGCTGGCGCTTTTTTTTTTTTTTTTGGCCCCATTTTCTTTGGTATCAGCCTGAGACTTTTCCCTCCCTATGGTATCAGTGCCACACTGTGCTCCAGATCTGAAGGGAATCATCCAGAGATGGTTCTGTAAGACACTTCAGCCTCTTCTGTTTGGAGTCTCAGACAGATCAACTGCATTTTCACTGAGCAATGGAGCTGGGCTGTTACTGGTTTTTTTTTTTCCCCTGGTGAAAATTTTCCATTCCTTAGTTGCACCAGGTAGCCCCAGTGCAGCCTCAGATAAGTAGCTTTGTAAAGGGCACAGTTTGGCAGGTGGGACAGCAGCTAAATGGCAGCTAGTCAAAGGTCAATTCCTGGGCACTGAGGTGCTCTTCTGCTCTTTCTGTTTTCATATTTTTATTCATTCCACTGATACTTGTAGCAAGAGCTGTGCAGGCACTGCCCAAGCAAGCTTGGCTTGCCTCCTGCTGATGTTAACTCATAGGATAGGGTTAGAAGGGACCTTTAAAAATCAGCTACTCCAAATAACATCCTGACCAAGCACTATCCCTTTGGGATTCCATTGCTTTAAATTTTGTTTTTCAAAGGCAAAATAGTTGTTAAATAAGGAAAAAAAATAGCTGCAACACTGAAAAAATCTGAGCAGACTCTGCACAGTAGCTTGGCAACTCCTTCCCCCACAGTCCTTGAATTTCTTGTCCTCAGCAACATTGCCATTTTCGTTTGTACTT